>JAAGEH010002534.1:42803522-42873297 GCA_011751065.1 Lasiurus cinereus | reverse complement strand
AGAGAGAGAGAGAGAGAGAGAGAGAGAGAGAGAGAGAGAGAGAGAGAAATTGTGTTTAGATTTCTATGAAGGAAAATCTAATGTTCTCTCCAAGTGTAATCAATGTAAGTGTAAGGTATAAACATTGTAAAAGGTAAAGCTATGATAAAGCAATGTTTTTTTTTTTAACTAGGAGGACCTTTTCTAAAGGCGTAAACAAAAGTAGTAATGGATCCACACTATGTAGAAATTTACAAATGTACTTATCCAGATACCATTGATGATATGTACACATAAGGAACTGTTTGACATTGAAACTTGGACTCATAACTATTGGACATTGAAATTGGGACTCAAGCATTTATTGTTCTTATAAGTTTATTTCTAGCCTACAGAGGCAAGAAGTTTTTAAAGAAAAGAATCAGGGAAAAACAACAACAATAGATACAGAGGTAAAAAAGCAATGAACAGACTGTTATACTACAGTGGGAAGGCAGGGGAGGTTGGGGGGCTGTAAAAGATCAACCTAAGGACTTGTATGCATGTGTATAAGCAAAGCCAGTGGGTATAGAACATTGGGGGGAGGGGGAGCGGGTAAGGGCATGTACTCCGGGGAGGAATGCTGGGAGGAGGTCAACAGGGGTAAAAAAAGGAGACATATGTACTGCAATTTGTAATACTTTAAACAATAAAAATATATATTAAAAAATAAATGCAAACAGTGGAATAAACATATAAAATTATCAATGCTGTTTGTAACAAGTTAATAGGCATTCAGGCACTGTTTCTTTTTACTTTTTCAACAAAATTCAATTTATACTTAAGGACCTCATATTCTGATAACATGTTTAAATTTAAATTTTGTGTTTTTTTTTAAGTACATACCCCTTACTTTTCAGGAATAATATAAAGATAAATCAGTTTCTTATTAAATACAAGATAATTGGTAAAATTTAAAACATGAATGGTATGGATAAATTAAAGGAAGTTCTAAAATAACTCTTGATGGGAAAATTTGGTGAAATATACAAATACAAATATATATATATATATATATATATATATATATATTTAATATAATGGCACCATTCTTTTTGAAAATATGTGTGTTGTTTATTTTGAAGTGAGAGGAAGGGAGAAAAACATTCATGATAGAGAAACATTTATTGGCTGCTTCCAGATCTAGGGATTGAGCCTGCAACCCCAGCATGTGCCCTGATCAAGAATCAAACATGAGACCTCTTGATACATGAGAAAAGTCTCAATTCATTGAGCCACACTGTCTGGGGCAATGGTACTATTCTTGTATTTGATTTTTACTTATTTTATATTTTAAATATCATTGATATTTATATAATTCTATCTTTATATTTTTCATTTTTCTGTTTTTTTAATTTATTCATTGATTTTAGAAAAAAGAGAGAGAATAAAATTTAATTTGTTGTTCCATTTATTTATGCATTCATTGGCTAAACACTTTGGAGCAGAACTAGTTTTGCAAAATGACAAATGGACTGGAGGAGCTCTCCCTACTTAGCATACTGTTTTTAGTCCAAATGCTCAAAGTTGAGTCTGATTTGTTGTTTTTGACATGTTTTTATCCCTATGTCTCTATGTCATGGTTAAATCTGGGAAAATTTGGTCAGCAATGGTATCATTTTTGGGCTTATCTCCCTTGTGAGTAACTAGATTTTATCTATATTTTATTGGACATATCACTACCTGACACAAAAATACTGAATAAATTATCTATAATAATAAAAGCACAATATGCTAATTAGATCAGATAACCTTCCTGATGACCTTCCGGATGAAGCCAGGGTTTCAAGGAAAGCTGGGGTATTGGTTGCCAGAGGGAAGCTGGTGCCAGCAGCTGGGAGAAGGAAGACCTATTCTTGCACAAATTTCATGCACCGGGCCTCTAATATTTAAATAAATGACCAATCACATAACTAATGTTATAGTTATTGCTAATATACCACATTGATTGAATCATTTTCTATTTACTTTATCTACATTGTCTTATTTATCCCCTGAAACCACCCAGAGATGCATGTATGTTTTATGATCATAATATTTTAACATATTTTTAAAAAGCAACACACTAGGAAATATTGAATGACGTTAGTGCTGCAAAACGAGTATGTGGTGTGACAGTCAGGTTGTCTTCATTGACATTAACACCACAGATCTTTACTCTGGAAAACAAATGAATACTAGTAAATATACAATCACAACACCAAGTAAATAGAAAAAGACGGTAGCTGCCCTTACTCCATTAGCAAATTGACTTGTTGGAAGAAAATATTGTGCATATTAAATTCAGAGAGATGACAAAAAATCTTTATAAAGAATAACATCATATATGGATAAAAGTTTGTTTTGACACTAGAGATTAAATTCTTGAACTAGAAACTTGTTTCTTGAGATTGAATTTCATAGCTCAAATCACTACCTCCAATATATTTATTCTCCTATTTGAATAATGTAATGACTAAACACTTCAAAGTATTGAAAAAGAATAAAAGAAAAAGTGAAAATTCCTGATGCCTACAGGTCATAGAGAGCATGTTCCATAAGCCAAATTGGAGGTATAGTCTCAGATTGGAAGCCAGGAAGCAAGAGTCAGTGATAAAAGTGAAAGTAAGTAAAAACTGTAGAGCTGAACTTTCAGCAGCTCATATTAAGAATATATCAGTTACATTTTAAAATTAAAAATAATTTGACTTGAGGTAGATAAAAAAAATTCAAAATTATCTATAGATTACATTGATCCTGTAATGTAATTTTCTTTGAGAACACAAGGCAAGAGTAATGATATAAAGTCTGTATGTAGTATGTTATTGCATACTAGAGGCTCAGTGCACATTTTTATGCATTGGGAGTGGGTTCCTCACCCTGACTTGTGCCTTATCACAGTCCAGGATTCCTCGGGGGATGTGCACCTGGGGTCTTAGGCCTTTGAAGGCCTAAGCCAGCAGGTGGACATTCCCAGAGGGGTCCTTAGAGAGGATCCTGCCATTGCCAGGGCATTCGCCAGCCAGAAGCCAGTCTCCCTGATTCTTAGCACTACCTGGAAGACAGGAGAGGCTCCTGCTGCTGCTGCAGTGCTCCCAGCCTTGAGCCTTGCTTCCAGCTGAGTGGAGCTCCCCCTGTGGGAGCACATTGACCACTAGGGGGGCAGCTCCTGTATTGAATATGTGCCCCCTGGTGGTCAGTGCACATCATAGTAAACAGTTGTTTCAAAATTTGGTCAATTTGCATATTAGGGTTTTATTATATAGGATTCTGACAATTAGCTTATATACAAATCTTTTGAAATATTCAGAAATAACTACAAGTTTCCAAAATAAAACAATTTAAAATAATTTTAAAATGTTCTCCAAATACTCCCAATTCTAAATATTCACCCACAACTCCACTAAAATGATACCTCAGCAGTCCATCTTGGACTAAAAACAGCAGAATAAAGAGAGTCCCATTAGTTCCTTTGCCTTTGTACAACTGTTCCTGCCCTAAAGTGTGTATCTAGTGAATGAATGAATAAGTAGAACAACAAATAGATGTTTCTCTCTCTTTCTCCCTCCTTTCCTTCCTCTCTCTCCAAAATCAGTCAATCAAAAAACAACAAAAAAAAAATAGAAAACATGGCAACTATAAATATAGAATTGTATAAATATTAATAATTGTTAAGATATAAAATACATAAAAATAAAAATGGTGCCATTATATTAAATATATATTATTTGTATTTATTATATATTTAGCCAAATTTTTCCACCAAGAATGATTTTAGCACTGTCCTTTATTTCATGTTTCCATACCACAAATGTTTTAATTTTTTCCCAATTATCTTGAATTTACTAAGAAACTGATTTATCTTTTATATTATTACTACATAGAAAGGGGTATGTACTTTTAAAACAATTTAAATTTAAATATGTTATCAGAATATCAGAGGTCCTTAAGTAGAAGTTGAATTTTGTTGAAAGGGCAAAAAGAAACAGTACCTGTATACCTCTTAGCTTGTTACAAAGAGCATTAATAATTTTATCATTTTATTCCACTTTTTGCATTTAAATGTATGAATTGCATTAAGCTTTTGTAAATTTCTATATATTTGTGGATCCATTACTACCTTTGTTTACACCTATAAAAACACAACAACATTGCTTTGTCATAGCTTTATTATTTATAATATACTTAAACTTGCATTAATTACACTTAGAGAGAACATTAGATTTTCCTTCACTGAAATAGAAACACAGCCCTAGCCAGTTTGGCTCAGTGAATAGAGTGTTTGACCTGTGGACTAAAGGGTCCCAGGTTGATTCTGGCCAAGGGCACATGCCCAGGTTGTGACCTCAATCCCCAGTAGTGGGTGTGCAGGAGGCAGCCAATCAATGATTCTCTCTCATCATTGACATATCTGTCTTTCCCTCTCTCTTCCTCTCTGAAATCAGTAAATTAAAAAAAAGAGAGAGAAACACAATTTCTCACACACACACACACACACACACACACACACATTCTCTTGAAAAAACAGAATGAACCATATTTAATATTTCTTTAAACCAAATGTATTGTTTGTATTTTTGGTATATTTTACCTTATTCTGGTCATCAAATAGTTTTCTTAAACATGTTCTGATAATCCAAAGTGAATTCTCACTGTAGTTCTTCCTTCCTGACAGCTCAAAATAGATGGCTCTTAGCTAGTACACACATAGATAAACAATCTTCTGGTGATCTGTTACTATAAAATTATTTATATTTGAGCAAATATTATAGATAGGAAAATACATAAGTTCAAGATATTTCATTTTCTGTGTTCTCAAGAAGAATATTTTTTTTCAGTGTCAAAAAGAGCATATTAGTTTTGTTTCATGAACATTTAAGTAAAGGACTTTTAAAATTTTATAAGTCTGGTGATATTCCTAATTACATTCTGATTTTCTCCCTAAAGCAGCCTAAATTTGTAATGTCTACTGCCTATGATGGACATAATAAGAAATTATACACAATTCTTAATATGATGAATATTTTGGACATAATAAGAAATTATACACAATTCTTAATATGATGAATATTTTGTAATAATAATCTACTACTAGATTTAATAATTGTGACTTATAGAAAATGAAGTTTTATAATAAGTATCAACAATACAATACAAATAATATATTTTTGTATGTGTTTTTAAAAATGTATCTTCATATGTTATGGCCAATTTACCATATATAGAGATCTTTAAAAATCAATATACAATGAGATTATAAACTAAAAGCTGTAAATTCTTCAGAAAATTAAGAGTTTTTATGTAAGAGCTATTTATAAATGCTTTAGGGCTAATATTATATGGCTTCCAATCACAGTTTAAAGACCACCAACCTTCATCAGTAGACATAAGAAATTAATAGAGATATAGTAGATTGTATTCTCTAAAGTTGGCTAAGTAATATGCTACAGCATTCAACTTCAGTGCAATTAAGAATACAGTAACCTCTATATCTGGAAAGTTTAAAGTCAATAGCCAAGAACCACTTGAATAGACAGTGATTGATTTTGCTTACTCTAGGCTAGAGGGGAATGATTGATCTAAGCTTTATGTGTGGTAGCCCTTTTTTATTCCAAGCCTAATGAGGCATAAGGGGTAAAGTGAAAAAAGAAATCATAGAAATAGATTGTGTCTTTATGAGGCCAGCCAACAACATAATGATGAAAAAAATAAATCCAGCCAGATATTTGGTATATTTTAAGCTACACTCTCAAATTTCCAGGAGCTTTTTATCCCCAAATTTATTATTATTATTATTATTATTATTATTATTATCATCATCTATATTTCAGCAGTTCATTTGTCATCAATTAAAACAAACAAGTACTTAGTAACTTCTATTAACCTAGAACTTGCAAGAGAGGTTTAGCAAAAAAAAAAAAAAACATTTTATTTCATATATTTTATAGAAATGTCATTATAATTGAAGAATCTGTTGCCAGAATATAAAAAATATATTGCTTGGATTTCTGCTATAAACAACATTTGTGAGAATCAATCCTTTTGGTAAATACTGGTTTTGATGGTTTATTTTAGAGCTTAAAAGTAAATTATATAAAAAAATCATAGAATAAAATACCTTTAAGACTCCATTAGGCTCATATAGGCTCTCAAGCCATCAGCACATGATACTTTGAGATTTGAAACCATACATATTTACAACTAGAAAAATACATTTAAATAATTTTGTGGAGATAGTAGTTAAGATGTAAATAAAAGATGTTCCATGAAAGAAAAAAATATATTAAATGTTATTGGTCACAATAAAGAAATATTTGATGTGGCCAATAAAAATTGTTGTATTTGTCTCTGGAGTATAGTTTCATAGACATAAACTACAGCATTTTATTCATCCAATAAACATTTATTATGTTCCCTCCTACTTCAGCTAATTAATTCCTACTCAGTCTCTAGACTTCACCGTATATAACATTCGCTCAAAGCAATTTTCCAAACCTTCAGACTATGTCATTTCCATCCTACTTTATATCCTGATAATCCTTTAACAGCCTTTCCTTGTACTTCCCATGCTACTAAAGATAAATAATTGTTTAAGTAGCTTTCCCATGCATATGTATACTGAACGAAGGCAAAAACTATTTTCCTTATACACATCTATATCTTTAGAATCTAGCCCAGGGCTTTTCACTTAATACATAATAAATAAAAACCGTTTAATCAGCAATTGCATAAATCTGTTATATAATTGTGGGCACTAAATTTATAGAGTATAATCAGGCATGTGGCATGTCCTTGGAAAGAATGGGTGTTGGGAGAATACAATTGAATGAACTGTTGTAGTTCAAGATCTGGAGCAAAGATGCCTAGTTAGAGGGTCCTGCATTGGGCAGAAGTTCCCAGGCACTAGTAGCCATAGTCTTACTCAGCCATTGGCTGGAGCCACCTTGAAAAGAGGATAACTCCCCTCAAAAACTGAGGCAGATATGAAAAAGGTGTCGCTGGTCGCCATAAGTTGCCCACTCTCCTAACAGCTGGGCAGTGAATCTTCCTTTGGCATTATTGCCTGTCTGCTACAAGCAGTTTGAATGGCATGACATGTGCAGCAGCTGTCTCTATTCCATACATATTCAGAGTGTTCGGACATGAGCAAGGACTGTAGCTGGTGACAAAGCCAGAGTCACCAGCCACAGTCCTTGCTACATGTCTCTAGGAAGTTTGGATTTTATCCCACAGGCAGTGGAAGCCATTGAAAGTTTTAAGTAAGGAAGCAAAAGGAACATATTTGCATTTTAAATCTCTTCTGCAGGATTAAAAATGAAAGCTGAATGCAGGCCCTTGGTGACAAACTATTGGAGAAGCCCCTGTACAAGCATGAACCAAGAGCTCTCTGTAAAATGATCAGCCAGGTAAATGAGACAGGCTTTAAGAAGGCAGGGTCTTCAGGATGTGAAGACTGCTTAGATATGAAGAATAAGTAAGAGCGAAGAGTCTGGGCCACCTTCTAACTTTCTATGACATAAAATTTCCATATGCTCTGAGAAGAAGCTTTAAAGGAAATAATAAAATGAGGCTCACTGTAAACTTCTACCACTCAGATTTTAAAGTTGTCCAATTATTGAAGCCAGATCCTTGAGCATCTCCATACAGTCTAGTTCTTACTATGATTACCCAGCACAGTGTCTCAGATTAGTATCAAGTATCAAACGAAGAAATATCAAGTATTAAGCATTATTTGGAGTGTAGGATGTGTCCCAGGATCTCAGTCTCAAAGGAAAGCTCAAGGTAAATGGTCAGAGAAAGTAAATGGAGAGAGTTAATTATTAAAAATAAAATAAAACAAGACTAATATTTTCTCCTTCATGCACATACACAGATAAAATGGGGTGCGAACTGTGATATTCCCTGTTTCTAATTTGAAAGAAAATAAAATGACATAATTAATATTAAGATTATGTTGTTGTCAATGAAACTAAATGTCTAATTAAACTTTATACATAAACTATACAGCTGAATTAATATAAAAATATGCCATTTACTCTCTGATCTCAAGATATTTATCCAGCATCATTCTCCAAAGAAACCCACATTTGCCTTTACTCATACATTGTGGAGCCTTTTCCTTGTCCCTCTGTCTTCAAATTGCTACACATTCAATAATGTTCAGCCCAAATTTAATCTTTTCTGTGCATTTATCTGTTATATTCCCCCATGAATGAATCAATTGCTCATTAATCTCTGCCTCCATGAACACTAACACATATGGAAATTGATATTAATATATACATACAGATAACTAATTTAAATTTTTCAAAAATATTTATTTTGTATTTCCCAAGTCTAACAATATGTTTAAAAATAATACTGCCTTAACTAATTTGACTCAGTGGATAGAGTCTTGGCCTGTGGACTGAAGGGTCCCGGGTTTGATTCCAGTCAAGGGCATTTACCTTAGTTGTAGGCACATCCCCGGAAGGGGAAGGGGATATGCAGGAGGCGGCTGATCAATGTTTCTTTCTCATCGATGTTTCTAACTCTCTATCCCTCTCCCTTTCTCTCTGTAAAAAAAAAAAAAAAATCAATAAACTATATTAACAAATAATAAATAAATAAATAAATAATAAAACTAATACTTACTGAATAATTTTAATTAAATTGATTTTATTGGAGGCTATAATTTGATCATTTTAAGTAGTACAAAAATGTTTGAATTAAATATATGTAGAGACAGAGAAAAATAAATAATATAAAAATAGAGGAAGATTTGATACTTTTAGAAATTTCTTATCCCTGAATTAACATATCTAAATTCTACTAATCCTTAAGATGAAATGAAAGTAAAGCTTTCTTCAATTTCTAGCACAGCTGGAGTGGTTGAGCCCTGTTCCATGCATGGAAAGGCTGCCAGGTTTGATTCCCAGTCAGGGCACATATCTGGGTTGTGGGTTTGATCCATGGTTGGGGCGTGAAATTAATTGGTATTTATCTCTCCTTTTCTCTCTCAAAGCATAAAGAGTATAAAATTTTTTTGATTCTTTTTTTTTTCTCTTTTTTTTTAAAATTTTTATTAATTTTTTATACATATCTCCCCATTGCCCCCCTCCCTCCCAGGCGTACTCCAACCCCCCAGTGTCTGTGATCATTGGTTATGTTTATAAGCATGCATACAAGTCCTTTGATTGATCACTTATCTACCTCACCTAACTTTAATCTTTCTGCTATAATTTCATAGTCTGTTTGATGCTTTATGATTTTTGTCCTCCTGAGAATTATCAGTCTACTCCCTTTCTGTGCTCCTGATTCTATTATATTCACCAGTTTATTCTGTTGATCAGATTTTTAATTCACTTAATTTTTAGATTCACTTGTTGACAGATGTGTATTTATTGTTCATAATTTTTTGTCTTTTACCTTTTTCTTCTTCCTCTTCTAAAAGGGTACCTTTCAGCATTTCATATAATACTGGTTTGGAGTTGATGAACTCCTTTAGCTTTTTCTTCTCTGTGAAGGTCTTTATCTGCCCTTCAATCCTGAATGATAGTTTTGCTGGATAGATTATTCTTGGTTGTAGGTTCTTGTTGTTCATCACGTTGAATATTTCTTGCCACTCCCGTCTGGCCTGCATCGTTTCTGTTGAGAAATCAGCTGACAGTCGTATGGGTGCTCCCTTGTAGGTAATAAACTGTTTTTCTCTTGCTGCTTTTAATATTCTCTCTTTGTCTTTTGCTCTTGGCATTTTAATTATGATGTGTCTTGGTGTAGTCCTCTTTGGGTTCCTTTTCTTTGGGGTTCTGTGTGCTTCCTGGACTTGTAAGTCTATTTCTTTTACCAGATGTGGGAAGTTTTCAGTCATTATTTCTTTAAACAGGTTTTCAGTATCTTGCTCTCTCTCTTCTTATGGCACCCCCACAATTCTGATGTTGGTACGCTTGAAGCTGTCCCAGAGGCTCCTTACATTATCTTCACATTTTTGGATTCTTTTCTCTTCTTGCTTTTCCAGTTGAATGTTTTCTGCTTCTTTATATTTCAAATTTTTGACTTGATCCTTGCCTTTCTCTAGTCTGCTGTTAGTACTCTGCGTAATAGTATTCATTTCAGTCAGTGTATTTATTATCTTCTCTTGGGTCTCACTAAATTTATCCATCTTTTCTAGCATATTCTTGCAAAACCTTATAAGCGTGGTTTTGAACTCTATATCCAGTCATTTTTTTTCCTCCATTTCTTTTGCTTGTAATCCCTTCCCTTGTCTCGGCATTTTCACTGTGCCGGGGAAACTTCTGTGCTGGATTCAGCCGAAGAAGCCTCTGCTGAGCTTGGGAGGGGTGGAGTCTCAGGGCTTAAGGGACCGCCTTGCCTTCCAGTCGGCCCCGCCCTCCACGGCCCCTGAGTCTCACGTGACTGGGTAATGGCTGGAGCGGTCCTTGTGCGCTCGCGCACCCGCAGCGCCTCTGACCGCCGCCTTTCCGGCTCCCCTGCGAACCAGGACCACACGAGTCTAGGTCCCCAGGGTTTCGCCCAAAACAGGGGCCCAGTGGACTCAGAAGTGGCGCAGTTGGGAGGGTCTGTCTCCCGCCCACTCGCGAAAGCCAGCGGCACAATCAGCAATCCGTCCTCCGCGTGGTGCCATGCGCAACCAGACCTCCGATCCTTTGCAACTCCCCTAAATTTCCGTGCACCTCTCCCTTTTCACAGTCCAAGCTCCCCCGTATGAGTTTCGGCTGGATCTGGGGGTTAGTGTCGTAAGATAAGGGGTTCAATGCCGTTGGGAGTCTCCGTTTCCCTCCCGCCAGAGAAAGCCAGCCAGGTACTCCGGCACCCGCTCTCTCAGCGTGCTCGTCTCCGTACCTCAGCTTTTTGCAGCTCCTCTGGGTCTCCGCGAGCCCCTCTCTTTCCCTCTAGTTGTAGAACTTCCACTCAGCCAGCTTTCGTGTGGTTCTGGATGATGTCCGTTCTGTCTTTTAGTTGTAGTTTTGAAATTGTTGTGCGAGGCAGCAGTATAGGTGTTTACCTATGCCGCCATCTTGGATTCTCCTTTTTTGATTCTTTTATAGGTTGAAGTAATTCTTCAAACTCCCATATACTTTCAAAAATTTATTCCTTAGTAACTATATTTTAGCTTTACTGTTATTTATTTTTATTTCTATATATGTATATGTATATATGTTATATATTAGATAAATAAATTACATATAAGATATATATTAGATGAGGAAAATATACATAATATAATAATCATATATATAAAATAAGTATTTTCTTAGATTAAGCTAAAAGCTCCTTGAAAGCAGGTTTCTTATGGAATTGATTATTTTGTTCCAAATAGCACTTAATACAATGTGCTATAATAAAAGCTAGCATTAAGTGTTTGGTTAAATACATTAATGAAATATGATTTTCTCTACTAGAGTATTTTCTAACATAAGATGAGGTCTAAACGAGGGTTTTCTAGTTTCACATTTTGGGCTTTCTTAATGATCTCATTGAACATTTGGAAATTGCTGTGGACTGCCTGCTGCATTGTTAGATGTCTATAACATCTCTGGCCTCTATCCACTGGAAACTAGTAGCTCCCACTCCCTTCACCATCTGTGACAACCACAAATGTCTCCAGGCATTGTCAAGTGTCCTCTGGTTGGGAGTGGGATATGTGTCAAAAGTTTTTGGAGCCACTGACTAAGAAAATGAAGCTATAATCGCATATAGGCAATAATTACTGTTTGACCATTGTATCATGCAGGGGCCATGTAAATTTCTGGGGGTCTATGAAATTTCCAGTATGTATTTATCTAAAAAGTAAGAAAACAAATAAAACAGAAACTCAAAATTTTTTAACATTGGCATAGCATTATTTTCATAGTAAACATTTTTAATGGTGAAATAAACTGACACAACAAATATTTTCAGGATCAAGTGAAAATCTCTGTGACTAGATTTATTTATATGTTGAAGAAAGCACAATTTACCCCTGACCTATATAAATCATCAATTCATATGAAAGTATATAAGCTTAAGTACTCAGCACTGGAGCCTAATATTTTGAACTAGTGGCCCAGTGCATGAAAGTCATGGACATTAAAAGGGAATTAATTAGAGGAAATATTTTAGTATTGCTATTTGCCCTTTTTCTATAATAGAAGTGTCAGAGATGGAAGAATATTAGTAAAATGTATATGAAAATCTTCCTCCTATCAGAGTCTGGGGCATGCCATGGGACCCAGAATCAAGTCCCCTCCCATCTGCACGCACCTCAAAATCATGCGAGACCCAGACCCTGCCAGCTGCACACTCATCAAGCTCTGCCAGGCAGGGTGGCACAACCTCAGGTCTCCTGTCAAGCTCCGCCAGGCTAGGGGTGTAGCCTCAGCTTCCCTTTGCCTGGCACTAGCGTGCGGGCATGACCTGAGGTCCGCTGACCCAGCACTGGAGGAGGGGGCAAGCCTTGAAGTCCCCTGCCAGGCCCTGCTGGGTGGGGGCATGGCCTGAGGTCCCCTGGTCTGGTGCCACAGAGGCATGGCTTGAGGTCCCCCTGTCTAGCACCAAAGTGGGAGGTGTGGACTGAGGTCACTCACCAAGCGCCACCAGGCGGGGAAGATGGCCTGAGGTCCCCCAGCCCAGCACCGGGGCAGGTGTTACAGCTTGAGTTCCCCCATCAAGTCATGTCAGGCAGGGTGCATGGCTTGAGGTTCACCATCAAGTCCTGCCAGATGGGGGACATGACCTGAGGTCCCCTGCCTGGGCAAAATGCCATGCAGCCTCAGGTCCCTGCTGATTGCTCATTAAGGCTCATTAGGGGAACTGGGCCTCCACTGTGGGTGCAGCCATCTTGTGTTATGGAAACCCTGCCTCAGCTGTGGGTGCCACCATCTTTGTAATGATGTGATGGTCAATTTGCATATTCTCTCTTTATTAGATAAGATGTGCATTGTATTTCATATATATAAAGATATTAATTAAATTTTGTGAGTTAGCACTTTTATATCTTGCTATAAAAATTGTTTGGTTTTCACTATTAGTAATCTGAATGACATATTCTATTTATCAAATACTAAGCAATAATTTTTTCAGAAGTTATGATAGCATACAACTGAATAGACATAATTATAGTTTTCAAGGAACTTATATTTAGTGGCAATAAGTTATTTAATAAAATAAATTAATAATATAATGTACTGGGTTCTATGATACAGATGAAAATGTTGTGGAGGTATAGAAAAGACTTTTTTTAGTTTAGTCTCAAAGACTATACAGGAGGCACCTGATGGTTTTAAAGCAGAAGAGTGATATAGGTATGAATGTATTGGCAATAAAACATTAGTACCAGGGGCAAGGAAACCTCTTCAAATAATATAGATAACCTAGATAAGATATATTAAGGGCTGAAATAGATCAGTAGTAGAAGAGTGGGGGAGGGTAGGGAGGAAATAAGACAAACTTGAGAAATACTTGAAAACAAATATTATTACAATTTTATGAATGATGTAAAGTTTTTGGACATAAAGGATTTAAATTGTTTTCCTAGATTCTAGCGATAGATGACTGGGTAGTTAAGTTCTCCACTGATTGAGATAAGAATAACAGAAGAGACAGATATTTCAGAAAAAATACATTGGATTCTCTTAATTTTCATTGGCAATAATGCACAAACTGAAGCATTTAACCTGATCTAAGAAGAGAAAGTTCAGAAGTATTAAAGACAAATATTAAGATTGATTTAAAAGTACAGATTACCGGATATAAAAATAGCCATAGGATGCATAAAGTACAACATAAGGAATATATTCAATACTCTTACAGTAAGTATGTACAAGGTACTAAATTTATCAGGCTAATTACTTCATAAGTTATATTAATGTCTAACCACTAAGTTGTACACCTTAAACTAATATAATAGTTATTTCAAGTTTAATGGAAATTCTACATGCACATTTCTCTGATAACAGTATGAGAAGTCTGGATGGGAAAACAGTATTGAGCAAGAGAGGAGCTGAAACTTAAGATTTCTAATTTGTAATAGATGGTAACAAAGTTTAGGCTATCACCATAAGTGTAATGCATGGAGTGAAAGTAGGAACTAGCTAGAACATACTGTTTGAATAAAAGATCCACATGAGACTTGCAGTAAGCCAATGTTATTACAGGATTTAAGGAAAGAATACTTAATAGCAGTGTTTTCAATGTCTAACCAGATCTTGGATATTAAAGAGTAGAAAAACTGCATGGAGAAGAATCCCAAAGAAAGTGAGAGTTGCTTTAGATCTTATACTCAGCACTAGGGAAGCAAGCAAGGAGTTGGGTGAGGCAATAAATGTCTTCTATTTGAAAAAAAAGACAAACTTAGCATGAGCTAAGGAAGTGTATGGAAAGAATCAAAGCTGAAGCAATAATTGCTCACTGATATGAACTAGAATGATTTGAATATTTCACATTCACTTAAATGCTGCTTGGGAGCTACTCCATAAAAAGTCCAAGTCAAAATGTTCTTTAAAATAAGACTAAAACTTGGAAAACAGTATAAAAATTAATTCATCCTGATTAAAAATAACAATACAATAAAGCAGTTTTACAAAGAAAATTTGTCTTAAATATTAGAGAATAGTGCTCAAGTTGCATGGTGCAATTTTCTCATTAAATATTTTATTTCTTAATACATATAAAGATCATCAAATATTTAATTTCTTAATACATATAAGGATAATCAAATCTCCATTTGAGCATACTTCTCTGCTTCTCTACTGATAAATTGGATTTCAGATCCCTGGGATCAATAAGCAGCTGAAAGTTTGGGAATATATCAAGGAATAATAATAAAAATGAAAACACTGACTAGAGGAAGCATTAAAGGGGTTAACTGAATGTATTCAGGAAAGCAAATGAGAGCAGATTATAGTGATACCTAACTGTTACTCTGCCATCCTGGGAATATTCACTGGGAATATATTCCCAAACCTGCAGCAGATGTCTGAAACTGCCAATAGTACTGAACTTGTATAATGTATATATATAATGTATTTTCCTATACCTGTTTGTCCCAGAATTTATCTGAGGACATAAGCACAGGTGGCCAAGAGTATCCTCTGCCAATAGAATGGACTTATACGGATGACTCAAGGCACTTATTAAATATTGGCCGAGCATAAATTACATAGGAGACAGACATGCCATGCACGAAACACACGCGGTTTATTTACCAGAGTCCTGGTGGTTTCCAGACCTTGGCAGGCTACCCGGAGATCCACGCTGACACACACACACACTGGACGTTGGACGTTGGACGTTGCAGCTGCAGCTCGGCGTCTTGTAGAGGCCTTGGCTTGTGGCTCAGGTTCGGACCCAGGGTCCTTGGGCAGAGCTCAGAGTTCAGGCAGGATGCAGGAAGGGGAGCGGAGAGTGACAGTCTGTGGAGGAGCAGACAAGTGGCTCTAATCTCCTTCAGAGCTTGCTCTCTTTTATTTGCTCAAGCAGACATCTTCAGTGTGTCTTCAGTGTGTCTTATCAGCGGGTCCCAGGTGTTCTGCTATCTGGTCTTTACATGTGGAGTACAAACTTTTATATCTCTTACATGCACATCTCTTTTAAGGGCGTTCACACTTCATTCCACTCTCTAATATGTCACACCCAATTCCTTATTTTATATTTGTATTCTATCCTTATTATTATTATTATAACACTACACACACTTTATGGCTTCTTTTTGACATATTTGAATTCCAGCATCACCACTCTTGCATGTTGAGGTTATTAAGTAAAATGAGGGCCATTTGAAAACAAGCACTGAGATAGCAAGACAGTCAATCTGATAGTCACAATGGCTAATTAGTAACTAATATACAGGTAGCAAATACAGTGTGGATATGCTGGCAAAGGATAACATTTCAGAAAGCACAGAGCAGGACAATGTAAGATTTCATTAGGTTACTCCAAATGGTGCACAATTGAAAACTTATGAATTATTTAATTCTGAAATCTTCCGTTTAATATTTTTGGACCAGAGTTGACCACTGAAAATGAGCATGAATAAGAAGGGACCACTGTATATAACAGTGTACTAGTATTTGTTAATAGAAAGTTTTTTAATAACAAAATTATCATTTCTAAAAGTAATTGAGTTACTATAGCTGAGAAAATATAATCCAGTTAAGCAGAGAGCACATTTTACATTAGTTTTCAAAGACTATATGTTACTGGCATGTTTTCCAAAACCAAAAATGGTGCCCAAACCCAGCTGCTTTAAATAGTCATAGCTTTACAGCTTTCTTTTCTTTCCCTTTCCCTTCTTCACTCTTCCTTTCTTTCCCTTCCTCCCTCCCTTTATTCCCACCAAAGAGCCCATGAAATAGAGCCAGTAACATTCCCATTGCACAGCCTGAAAAATAAAAAGTCTAAGGGCTTTTATGATTTTTGCAAGTCTATACAATTAAATATTCCTACTATTCATTGTTTCATTCAACAAATATTCAGTGATCACTTACTATGTGTGAGATCTAAACATGACATTGATGAAAGTTTCCCTTATGTTTGTTTTTACAAAAGAAAAATACAAAAAAATAGATAAGATGAATAAGTAAAATATATATTATATGTAAGCTGGTGGTAATAAAGAATAATAAAGGAAGGAAAATAAGCAGAGTGGATGGAGGGTGTTAAAATTTTAAAAAAGAACAAAACTTAATGAGAATGTGGCATTTAGATAAAGATCTAAAGGAGTTGGAGTCATAAGTCCTACCACACTTGAGTAAGAAGATTCTAGGCAGAGAAAATAGAAGACTCTATTGTTCTGAAGAGAGAACGGTGGCTCATCTGCCCCAGAAAAGAGGAGGAATGGATGGCGGATTGCAGTGAATGGAGAAAGTAATGGGAAATAGACAGGAAGCTATGTGTAATGGGTAACAAGCCCTGCTATCTAGGCCCATTATAAAGAATTTAGCTTTTACTCTCAGTGAGTCAAGAAATCATCTGAAGGATTTGAACAGAAGAAACATTATCTGACACAATTTAAATGGTTTCCAAGGTTTAGAAAGGACAAAAGGGGGCAAGAGCAGAAACAGAGAAACAGCTAAAGATGGCTGAGAATCCAAGCAACTTGTGCTGGGCTGTGGGAGGCCAATAGTGATGGTGGAGATGAAGCAGCTGGGTTCTGCATCCTTTGTGAAGGTCAAGTGTCAGGAGTGAGTAAGGGATTGAATACAGGTTCTGAGAAAAAGAGGAGTCAAAAATTCGAGTTGTTTGTCCTGAAGAATGAAGGATAAAAGAAACTACTTATAACTGAGGTGGTTAACTGGCCTTTTTGTATCTTGACATTTGGTTTTCTTATTATTGCATTAGTTCCAGATTATATGAAACCATCTCAAGCATTATTGTGGGAACCTCTTTCCATGTCCCGAGTGGTTCAAGGTTCCCGGGTCAGGGTTTGGGTTCTGAAGGAGGCCACACGCAAATGAAATGAGACTAGAAAACATTAATTTGGCCATATTGGGGGGTGGGGCAGGTGGGAGCCCTCCTCTAGTGGAAAGGACTGCCACCTTCCTTTGGCCTTGCCATCCCTTTTATTTAGGTTTGGGTACACCCTTTGCCCTGAAGCAGGCAATTCCAGTAACAAGTAGATTATCTTATCAGTCAGGATTGACATGATTATTTGATGGGGAAGTTCATTGTCTCAATTAGATAGGGAGTGGCTGGTTTTGACCTTTCAGAGCTTCAAGGTTGACCAGCCTTCTAGCTTCCTGTTTACATCCATTTAGTGAGAACAATGTTTGGTTTCTGACACATTATGTCTATTAATAATAAATATCCCCATTTTGTTCACATTTCTTCAGTATGATCATATAATAAGTGAATAATGATATCTTAACTATTTGTTTATGCAGTTTGAAAAGGCTCTGGTAGTTTTAGTCTCACCAGGGAATCAACCTCTTTTGACCATACCTCTTCCTTTATTTTACCCATTGATTTAGTAATTTTTAGACTACTGAAATGTTAAGTTGCCAAATTTAAGTTTCCTGAACTTTTTAAGTGAAAAGATGTATAGATAGCTTTTTAATTCAAACAGTGTATTCACTTTTTTCTTTATACCCATTAAAGAACATAGTGAGTTTTGGAAATAAGAAAAAAATCTTAAATGGTATAGTCATAAATAAGAAGAAGACAAATGATAAAGAAGCAATTATGTACAGGAATTAAGTTAGCCCCTATCCAATTCGTGAATAGCTCAGTCCTTTGGTAAAGTCACATAACCTAGTTGATCCTAAATTTTTATAATTATACTATGTACTAGTAGCCTGGTGCATGAATTTGTGCAGATTAAAAGGAAATAAATTATAAGAAATATTTTAATATTGCTATTTACCCTTTATCTATAATAGAAATGTCAACCAAATTCACAATCAACAATGACAGATTAAAACACACATATGTAATTGGTGCCAACACACACACACACAAACACACACACACACACACACACACATTAGAGGCTCAATGCACAAAATTTGTGCACTGGGGAGGGTGTCCCTCAGCCCAGTCTGCACCTTCTCCAATCTTGGACCATTCGGGGGATGTCCGACTGCAGGTTTAGGCCCAATCTCACCTGCAATAGGACATCCCTCTCATAATCCGGGACCACTGGCTCCTAACTGCTCACCTGCCTGCCTGATTTCCTCCTAACTGCTCCCTCGCTGGATTGACTGACACCTGTTACTCTGCCAGCCTGATTGCTCCCAACTACTCCACCCTGTGGCCTGATCACCCTCAAGGCTTTTCTTAGTATAGATATGACCTTTCACAGAAAATTTTACTAACCCTGCTTTACAATAAGGGCTTGACGATTGAATCATTGGGGCCAGACATCAAGATTTCCTTTCTTTGAATAGTGGAGGGAATAATTATCTTGTCTTTACATTGCCCTGAAATTAAAATGAGACAATGACTTAGAAAAGTATAAAAGCACCATATAAAGACAACTGTCTTTTTCATGTACTGAAAAGACAATAAAGTGGTAAAATGAAAAACACTATTTTTAATCTCCCCTTTTCTTCCTTTACAGCCTTTATTTAAACTTTGAAATTTATAAAAATTTTACTCCAATTTTCATTTCTTTACATTCAATATTATTTTGTATTGGTTTTAGGTTTTATATTAGTTATAGAATAGTGGTTAGACAATCATATACTTTACAAAGTGTTCCCTGATATTTCCAGTACCCACCAGGTATCATATGTAATTATAACACTATTGACTGTATTCCCTATTTAAGTGGCAATGGGTTTACAGGTTCCTTCCAGTCTTTCTTTTGTGTTGTTCACCTTTCCTTTTCTTTCTCACTTCTTCCCTCACTTTCCTTATATAGTATCTCAATTGGCCATCAAAGCTCAGTGAAGGCACTAGGACATGCTTAATCCATTTTACACACCAGGAAACTGAGGTCAATTCCAGTTGGCTGTGGAACTTGACTCAGCACACAGGGAGCCCTCAGAGCCACGCTCTCTGCCCTTCTTAAGGGACAGCTGCTGGGCAAACAGAACAAACCTTCTTGTCGGGCTTCCAAGCCTCTTTCTCAAGCACCTCTTCAATGTGGACGCTCCACATTCTTTCCTCTGCCCAGTCCTCTCCCCACATTCTTTACTGCCTCCTCTTCTCTGGAGCAGGTGGAAGGCTTCACACTCATCGCCAAGGCAGGAGCAAGAGAGTCACCACCTCTGAAGTGCAATGGCTGCCTGGGCGAGGCAAGTTAGCACTGGCCGCTTGTCTGAATCACATTGGTCAGTTCAGTACACTGCAGTGTGGCACCCTTCCACTGAAGTGGCACCACCTCTCAACCCCCACCTCAGGGCTGTGGGTCCTTACCCCTCTGCCCGGGCATCCTTCCATGCCCCTTGATCCCTGGCCTGGCCCACCCATGTCTTGGGGCCATTGCAGAACCTCTCTCTCTTCAGGTGAAGCAGAACCCTGCCCTTGGTTTCTGCAAAGCTGTAAGTCTGTGGCCAAAAGCCCAGTCTGGGTCTCAGCAACCCCATTCCTGGGATATTTCCAGGCCCAGCCATGCCTCCCTGGGGCAGTGATATTCCTGGAGCCCCACTGGAGTGGCTAAGCAGGCCCAGCTGCTTCTCCCCAGGGCAATGATGTTCCCAGGACCCCACTGGAGTGGCTAGGTGGGCCACTGCCCCACCTGGGGCCTGCAATGGACCAGAACTCTCAGGTGGCATCTGGTGCTACCCACCCCACCTCCCTGGACCAATGGACTGGTACCTTGTGGACAATGTCTGGAATTTTCCACCTGACCTCCCCCACCCAAATGGACCTGTATCCCCAGGAGCGGGCCATGACCCTGCCCACCCTGCCTGCATATGCAAATTAACCTCCATATTTTAGGCTAATTTGCATACTCACTCTGATTTGCTGTGGGCATAGTGGAGGTATGGTTAATTTACATGTTTCTCTATTATTAGGTAAAATAAACTAGTAGCCCAGTGCATGAAATTTGTGCACATTTAAAGGGAATTAATTAGATGAAGTATTTTAATATTGCTATTTGCCCTTTCTCTATAATAGAAGTATAAGAGATGAAAGGAAATGAGTAAAATGTATATGAAAATAACACAATTTTATTAATTAAACAATAACAAAATTATATAACAACAAACACATGATATGAAAACAGCAAAAACATGATATTAAAACAATTTTGATGCAAACAATGATTGATAAAGTGATTAAACTTATTCTAATAGTAAAAACACTTTCAGAGTGCTTGACACAGGTTGAGAACTGCTAGCAGGGTCACCTAAGACCATCGGAAAACACAGATATTTACATTACAATTCATAACAGTAGCAAAATTACAGTTATGAAATAGCAACAAAAATAATTTTATGGTTGGGGGTCAGGAGGAACTGTATTAAAGGGTCACAGCATTAGAAAGATCGAGAACCACTGGTCCAGAGTTTATCCTTGTGATTTATTAATAGTCATCACAAATGCTGGCATGATGCTGGCTTTTTTCAGTTTCAGAACGTTTTTCTAGTAGCTGCTTTCCAGGTACATTTTGTCTCAGGTGCCACTTTCTTTCAAATCAGATGCACATTGCTCTTCAGACATTTTCTGTCAATAATGCCGGCATCTTTTGGCTATAGAGCTACCTTGCATCAATAGTTGTTCTTTAGACATAGTCCCACCTCCCTGCTGTCATGGTTTGAAATAGAGATGAATGAGAGTCCTTGCTGTCAGCTACTGAGAGCTGTCTGACCAAAGGCTAATTCTTGTAGACAGGGCCTGGAAAGGCACATGGGCATTCTTTAAATTACTGTCAGCTGAACCCAAGGCTACAGGCAGAGCCTCTTGGATAACACATTTACCAAAAAGGCAGATGTGTTATCAGCACTGACTCTTACATCTGCCAGGTGTCAGGGATCAGGCTTTGATATGTAAATACAGTTTAGTACCACGAATGAGGGAATGAATAAGACTTGGGCCCACTGGAGCTCCTTTGATCCTAAGTTTTTGGTGAAACCCCTGGTATTTGGAATATCAATAAACACACTCCAGCAGAAGAGGGTAGTGGTCCCACTCAGTTCCCAGCTTTTTCCTTCCATTTTGTGTCTTGTCTTTTTCTTTCTTTTATTTCTCAATCCTCTACTCAGAACTGTTTAATCTCTCTTTCTGTGTGGGACGAGGAAAGAGGGATCCTGCCATAGATTCTGGCTGATTTTGTGTGGGTGAGACTTCCTCCTCCCTGCTGTCAGTCTCCACAGTGGCGATAAGGAATCACTCCCACTCTGCTGCTACAGAGGGAACCCTCCTAGCAGTGGCAGCCACAGAGATCCAAGCGCCCCACGCACTTCTCCTCTGCTACCAAGGGCACCTGTGAGGAAGTTTGCTTCCTTATCTCCTCGTGGAGACCGACAGCAGGGAGGAGGAAGTGTCCACTGATAGAGTCACCCTCCTTGGCAGCAAAGAGGGAATGCCATGACAACTGAAGCAAGCCCAGCACCCAGCATGCTCCAGGCACCTGCTGGCCTCTCCTGGCTACAGCAGAGGCAAAGGGAAGGGGAATACGAAGGGCATCTTCAGAGCTGCTGCTGCCATCTTTGTGACTAAGGGTGCCACCATTTTTATCGCAGTGTGATGATCAATTAGTATATAATTCTTTTATTCATGTAGATAAGCTTGTTTAATTAGACTTGCTTTCTGATTTAGCTAAACTTTTTCCAGCCCAGTGAAGCACCCCAACTTCTCTTTCAAGTAATTGTCATTGTCGGCAACACAGTAGTAAACATCAACACAAAGCAGATTATTATTGTAGATCAGGCTGGGAGAACAAAGGGTAAAATATTTAACTGCAGCAGTGTTTCACCATATTCTGCACAGTGAAAAAACCTGAAGTTGTTTTCAAAGTCCACCATTTCTAGCTTTTCAGTTGGATCAAGTTTCTAAGCTTTCTAAATCTCCATTTTCTGGCTACAAGGATTCTACCAAGTCTCCTATCTACCTACTCTAGGACTCCCTGTGAGGATTGAATGAGAAGAGGCATGGGAAAATGCTTCACAGACATTTGTTTAAAGTGCAAAATATTTTCACCTGGCTATAAAGCAAGTCATGTTCCTGGGCTGAAGAAATTCCATGGAGGCTAGTCACTAGGGGGAGGAAGCCCAAAGTGACATTTTCCAGGCTGGGCTGGGCTGTGGGCCACATTTTGCATCATGGTGTTGCTCTGGGGTGGTGGTGGGGCCTGTGACCCACTTGAGGGAAGCCAAGTATTGCTTTGTGGGCATCAGGTCCATGGTGCCTTTTATCTGTAAATGGCCAATCTGCATCACAGCAACTCCTGCATTGAGTATCTGCTACCCTGGTGGTCAGTGTGCATCACAGTGACTGGTTACACATTTGGACACCTAGCATATTAGCCTTTTTATATAGAGATTTGTTGTGCTTTTTGAAAAAAATAATTAGATAAATATACAAAATATGTGAAGACACCTGAAAAATATTAAGTACTGAACCTGAACTAGTGTTAGCTTATAAATTATAGAGCTTCAAGAAACACAAACCTAACAAATGGAAAAAAAATAATAACATTTAGATAACTAAAAAAAAAAAAAAAAAAAGATGGCACATCTCAAAGCCTCAAGTGTGAACCAATTATACTTTATTCTCTTCTTAATGCTTCTTCATTTATGTTTTGTGAATGTTATTCACTTTTCTGTTACAAACCATTTCACTAATGGCATTTCTCCATGCTTAGAGGCAGAACTCTTGCATCTACAATTTCTAGCACAAATATTGGGCCATAAGTAATCATAAGAATGTTCTCTACCAGTTACTCTCATTATGCTGCACAAGCAGAGGCACTTTATTTTTCCCATTCTTGATTTTTTGAACTTAAAATGTTTTCCATAATATAAAAAATTAACAATGTAAAGAGTGTAGGCAAATTGAAAAACTACAAATATGCCCGTGCAGCACTATGCTTATACTCTAACTAGAGACCTGGGTACACAGAATTCATGCTTGGCGGTGGTGTTCCTCAACTCAGCCTGCACCCTCTCCAACCTAGACCCCTTGAGGGATGCCTAACTGCAGGGGATCAGGCCTAAACTAGCAGTCGGACATCTCTCTCATAATCTGGGACTGATGGCTTTTAACTACTCACCTGCTTGCCTACCTGACTGCCCCTAACTGCTTCTACCTGACAACCTGATTGCCCTGTAACCACTCCCCTGCCAGCCTGATTGATGCCTAACTGCTCCCTGCCCAGCCTGCTTGCTTCCAACTTCCCTCCCCTGCCAGCATAGTTGCCCCCAACTATCTTTCTCTGCTGACCAATTTGGTTATGATTGGTCAGTTTTTTATGCCAATTAGTGTCAAAAGCTCCACCTCCTAGGCAGCCATTGGCTCCTCCCAATGCACACAGATTTGGTTCTTATTGGTCAGTTTCAATGCCAGTCAGCATCTCCTGGCCTGGTCTGAAAGGTGGGCTGATCAGCAGCCTGGGATGGCTGAACTGCTGACCTCTGCAGTGTGTGTGTGAGAGAGAGAGGCTTGGCTGCCTCTCTCTCCCAGCCTTGCCAGCAGCTGCTGCCACTGGTGGTCAGCCCTGCCTCTCGTTCTCTCTCTCTCTCTCTCTCTCTCTCTCTCTCTCTCTCTCTCTCTCTCGGAGTGGTCAACAGTTCAGCCTGCTCACGTGCTGTACACTCAGCCTGGCAACCTCCTGGTCATTGCAAATGTAATGAACCTATGGTTTTTATATATTAGGTTGATTGAAGTTAGAACAAAATAGCATTTGAATAGATACAGTTAAATATAAATTACTCAGACAAAATAATTACATATACTTTTTCAATGTACTAAATCAGAGGATAAATTACCAATGTAAAATCAGAAAACAAGTATGATTTTTCTATTTCAATAACCAATTTAATATTCTAGTTTCAGGCAAACACAGGAATTACATTTTTAATATTAATATTAAATTATCGGTAGGTGTTAGAAGGCAGAAATATCATAAAAAGTATGTCATTTTTTCAGGTTGATCTACATATTATTTACTTTTCAAAAACAATGCTGCTAAAATTTTGACAAAATCAACCCATAAGAGATCACTGCAATATTTTCCATTTATTTCTTTTAGCCACAAGATTTTTAGTAATAACATAAATTTTAACTGCTCTCAAAAGTTCATTATAAAATGTACCATCCTCGCATCAAATTTTAATAAGGAATGTAAAGTTGATAATTTAAACGCTACAACTCAAATTTTATTCCTATGTTAGCTTTGAAAATTTGACCAGATTTTCACTCTCTTTGGCATCTACTAAGTAGTCATTATCAAAATTTGTTAGAAATAGATATGAATACAAATATTCAAGAAAGACCTATTACTGCTCCTTTATTCTATTTGTTCTCAATTTTTTTTCCCACAGCAAAAGTAATTTAAAAAACACATAGGTGTATTTTCACCAAAACTATATCCCTCACAATCAGAGTCCTCTCTCAGTCTAGCAGTAAATTCATGTTTTAGGTTAAGGAACTATTTTTTACTAAAAGGAAACATGTATCTTGGTGAAGTAATACACTGCTATTATCAATTTACATATTTGGACAACTTAGCTAATTTTTTTTTCACTTTTAACTCAGCATACCATTGAAAATAAGTTATTTTAAACAGAAAATGAACTACAGAGAATATGAGAGATCTGCACAGGAATAAGTACAGAAGGATTCCTAAGAGTAAAATGAGCAAACATGAAATGGCAAATTCTTCCTCTTTAAAATTTTGTCTAATCTAGCTGTGTCTTATTCCCCTCTAACATCAGAAGTGATTGCAATCACATGCTTTACTTACTCATTTTTTTTCCCCTTAGGTTAGATACCCATATTGCAATGTCTAGGGCAAAAAAAAAAAAATGTTTATAGAAGAAGAAATGCGAGCCCTAACCAGTTTGGCTCAGTGGATAGAGTGTCAGCCTGTGGACTGAAGGGTCCCAGGTTCGATTCCGGTCAAGGGCATGTACCTTGGTTGTGGGCACATCCCCAATAGAGGGTGTGCAGGAGGCAGCTGATCAATATTTTTCCCTCATCGATGTTTCTGTCTCTCTGTCCTTCTCCCTCCTCTCTGTAAAAAAAAAATCAATAAAATATATTTTAAAAAAAACGAAGAAATGCTGGACAAAAGGAATGACACAGGGAAAGCTAATGCATTGGTTCATTATTGACTTTGTCATTGCTGTGTAGGTGATTAATTCTCACTACTGCTGAGATCCTGTTGAGGAGCATTAGGAAAAGTCTCTGAGAACCATGCCTCCCAAGGACAAGGAAGGGAAACATTTATTTGTCAGTCTTCCCCTTTATGGAATAAAAGACTGTTCCATGGGACATCAACTCTTTAATACTTGGAAATTGTAAATGTGTGACAAACAAGATTTGTACAAGTCCTCATGTCAAAGCATCAGAGACAAACTAGGGCAAGAAGCAAGAGGTGCAGAACATGTGCATGGCATGAGAAACTCTCAGGTATTATCCACTCAAAATTAGTGCCACAGCTATACTAGTATACTAAATGAAGCCAAGAGGATTTGAAGTGCTTTAAAGAGAAATTTTATATAATTATAGATACTAGTATATGTATATTGTCATTAACTTCAATCCATCCTATAGTTCCCTCTAGCCAGGTCCAAAATGTATGATGTTTCATAAAAAGACAAATATTATACTAATTATATCCTCTGCTTCTTCAACTCACCTTGAGTCCTTAAATGATATTCACAATTTCCTCCCACCCATCTCTACCATGCATTCTAAATTTCTTGAACCCTCATTTTCCACATCAACTGGTCAAGTGTTTTTGTCTGGTAATGGAACTGATAATATCATCTCCCCAGCACTCCCACAATTGCCTTGCCCTTTTGGGGCTATGGATGCTGCAAATGTAGTCAATAAAAGTTAGGATGAATGGGGCCCATCTTACTTCTACTTCATTCTTCCCAGGTGAGTGTTATTTTAGGATGTAACACAACATGCCAGTCATTAGTTCAACAACTATGCCACATATTGGAAGATAGAGCTCCAACCCTCAGTGGTAGTCCCTGAGCTTGCACCTTAGCTAAAACTTTGTAAAAAACAATCTATTGTTCCACCAGTTTAGGTGTTTCTGAGTGACAAGATATGGGAAGACTAGTGAGTCCCATAGTCTTATTCATATTCTAGACTCTGTTTTATAATAAGTGAAGTTTATTATAAAGTTAGATGAAAACCTTCCTCTAAAAATATTAACTAAGCTGTAAATTGGGCATTTTCCCATGTGAATACATTAGGGAGAGTTTGATAGCAAAGAATATGGGTTTGGCAATTCATCTAAGGTCTGATGAAGCAATTGTTATTCTTATTGTTTTCCCTTTCAGAATAAAATTAGATAAATTAAAGACATTAATGAGTATACTCTTTTGATTTCATGGTATTTTTGTCATAATTATGGTCTAATCTAAAGTAATATCAAACTAGTTATTTGGATTTTGCTAGCCCATAGGCTTGTCCTTCACCTGGGCTTAGTCAAGACATTATTTATTAGAAATGGATAACATTTACTCTTCCATAATGTATCTTCAGCAGTAAGCTTGGGGATAAGGTTTATGAATTTAATTATTATTGCAATAAAATTTTCTCTAGTACACCTTATTAAGAATATTATAATTTATTTCCTAGGCTAAAAATGTTACTCATCTCACCACTCCTTTCATTCCACAAATAAATATTTTCATATTTAAAGAAAAATATAACTTCTATAAAATATGGGAAATATTATATATATACATATACATACATATGTGTGTGTGTGTATAGTGTGTGTGTGTGTGTGTATATATATATATATATATATATATATATATATAGCCCAAATATCCAAATAGACCAAATAGCAGAATAACAGGTGTTTGGAAGTCAATCATAAAAGGAGTTAGCAAGGTCAATGCAGATAAATATGGACCATTAAATAGCAACCAATTAGAAAAGCAAATATGTGGGAAGCATGATTAGTCAGCATTCATGGCAGATAACAGTCAGCTGTCAGATTGGCCAGTAAAAAGCAGGGCAAGCACAGATATAATCAGGAAGATAAAAATAGAAAGATGCTGCAGTATGAGAGAATTAGGCACCAGTGTTGGCTATACCACTGAGTAGTGGGACTGAAATGTCTAAAGGAGTTGAAGTAATATATGAAAGACATATGGGTATGTTAATATCAAGGGGAGACATGATTCCATGAGGCACTTTTCTGCTTCCTGCTCCTGATTTACAGTCTTAAGAGTTGTTAGTACATGACCAGTAGCAATATAATACAAATGGAAAGGATCAAGTGAAGTTTGAAAAGCATACTTAAGTTTCACCTCCCTCATCTAAAAGCTTGATTTAGTCATTAAAATATGTATTTGTTAAATAAGATTTATTCTCTTAGATAATGATGTGGTCAATATAATCAAGAATAATTTTGGTTCTTTAATATTTTAATTATTTAAGCAAAAATTTCAAAAGTAGATTACATTTCATATGTTTCCCTATTTAATAGATCAATTTATTTGCTCAGTGCAGCACACTGAGTCTATGTTGCCCTTCTCTTCTTTCTCTTAGGCACACAACAAGATTATGTAGCTTAGCTTTCTTTCAATTTGATATGCCAGGTTACTGAGCCATAGGCAATTGATTTTGAGTAGAATTTATGTGTTTTTTCCAGATCAAGGCTTTTATAAGTGGCTATGTTTCCTCCAAAACCTCTTACTTCCTATTCCAGCAAGACAGCGATAACAACAAAAAGACTCTAAATTTACACTGTCCAATACAATAGCCACTAACTACACATGGCTATTTGTATTTTAACCGGAGATCCGGTGTAAGAATTTGTGCAAGAGTGAGGTCCCTTGGCCTGGCCTGTGATTGGGGTCAATTGGAGGGCTGGCCAGCTGGGAGAAGGGCAGTTGGAGGTTGGTTGTGGGAGTACACTGACCACTAGGGGCGGCTCTTACATTAAGCATCTGCCCCCTGGTGGTCAGTGCTCATCATAGTGACTGGTTGTCCAGTCGTTCCAGTTGTTTGGTTATAATGGTTGCTTAGGCTTTTATATATAGACTAGAGGACCAGGGCTGCCGGAGCCAGCTGGCACTGCAGTTAGAACATTACCTGAAAGGGGGGGTGAGGATTAAAGAACACAGACACCTTAGATACCGGGAGGGCGGACAGCTCAGGACTGTCGCGCCGAGTTTATTCTCTCAGCTCCTTTTATAAGCAAAAACAACTTATGCAAGCATACAAGGTCAAGGTTCAGTCAGCATGTTCTTTCCGTATCAGCAGTGTCTGACGCATACTCTAAACTACTCCCTCGGCCAGCTTCCTTATCCTTGTTCTTGTTGCAAAAACATCTTGCACTCAAGAACACATTGCACTATTGACCCTGCCACAGTGTTACTCCCTCTTAACTAAGAGGAGCTACAAGCCCCAGCAAAGAGGGGAAGCACAAGGGGAAAAGCATATTGCTGGATAACTGCACTTAATTGTCCTTCATGGTTCCCCACACAGGGCAAGAAATCTGGGATCCCTCTCACAATCCACGACTGCTGACTCCCAACTACTCACCTGCCTGCCTTCTTGATTGCCCCTAACTGCTTATGCCTGCCAGCCTCATCTCCCCCTAACCACTACTCTGCCAGCCTGATTGTTGCCTAACTACTCCCCTGCCATTTCTGATTGCCCCTAACTGCCCTCCTCTGCAGGCCTGGTCACCCTTAACTGCCCTCTCCTGCAGGCTTGATCACCCCCAACTGCCCTCCCCTTCTGGCCATCTTGTGGTGGCCATCTTTTGTCTACATGGGGGCAGCTATCTTGTGTATTGGAGTGATGGTTACTCTTTTATTAGGTAGGATAGAGGCATGATGCATGGGTGGGTGCTGGCTAGATTTTCCTGAAGGATTTCCTGGATAAGGGTGGGAGTTCCCTTGGGTAGTGGGGTGGCCTGGGCAAGGAGCCTATGGTGATTTGCAGGTTGGCCACAACCCCAGAAACTCAAGAGGAAGCCCTAGTATCTCGGATTTATTTAACTTCTATAATTGAAACTTTGTAGCCTTGAGCAAAGGCCAGGGATGGTCAAGAAGCTTGGCTTTCTCCATTGCTGGGGCCAATCCAAGCCTCCTGCTTGCTTCAGCTCTGTGACCACTGCTATTTTGTTGGGATTTATTTATCTTCAATAACTGAAACTCTGTAGCCTTGCCAAAGTGGGCAGAAAACTTGGCTTCCTCAATTGCAGGGGAAACCCAAGCCGCCGGCTTGCTCCATGGCTGAAGCCATCTTGGGTGGGTTAATTGCATACTCACTCCTGATTGGCTGGTGGGCCTGGCTTGTGGGTGTAGCAGAAGTATGGTCAATTTGCGTGTTTCTCTTTTATTAGTGTAGATTAATTAAAATTAAATACAATTATAATTCAGTTCTTCAACCACATTAGCCATATTCTATGTGCTCAAATACCACATAACTCATGGCTATTCCCATCATAAAATGCATCTATCATTACAGAAAGTTCTACAGTATAGTGTTGTCCTGACAATAGTAAAGCAAAAGTACAGAAATAGACTAAGTCACTGAGTCACCACAAGGAAAACTGCACAAAAACCAGTACCATCTACTATGACTATTATGTGAGTGAAAAATGAAACTTGCACTGTGTTTGAAGAATTCTATAGTTTGGGTTTATAGTGTTATATCTGCTAATTACCCTAGATTATATGACCAATATGATATATTCCTATTTGGTAGTTCCAGTTAACCAAAAAGATAGTACATTACCAGTCAAGCCTAGATTAGCATCAGTAATCAAGACAGTATTTCATTTCTGTAGCAGACAACATATAATACTCTGGTAATACTTAGTGTCTTATACGTATAACCAAGTGTAATTCCATCATCTATGTGGGGCATATATCAAGTTAAGTCAAGGCAGTTCAGAGTTTGAGTACATGTGGAAAATAAGGTTATTTTATAGCCAACCCCATTCCCATTAGACAGTACAAGAGATTCTCATATCTAACTGTGGGAAGCAGCTTTTTCATCTACAGTTGGTCTATTCAAGGACAGAGAAATCAAGGCTATGTAATTTCCTCAAGACAGCAAGCAATAGCACATTTACACTCACAAATCTGGAAAGGTTAAGGAAATGATATATAAACATTCACTTAGAATAATAACATTAAATGATTAAAGGACTTTGAAAGGTTCTTGATTATTTATTAGGAAATCTCTATGACCTTTATCAAGGGAGCACATTTTATGTTAAGATTCTTTGTCCTGCATATTGAAAACTGATTATATCAAGTAAAATTACAAAGAGACAAAGATCCCTTATCTTATTTTTATTTCTACAAAAATGGTGCCCAGAAAAAGTTAAGAGAATGTTGTGAGTTAGAAAGTACATTTTTACTCCTGCACTGAAATTAAAAATTCAATTGAAGTGTAAATCTTCATAGGATAAAAAATGATAGTTTCTATTCAGAGTGAATTTTTTTTCTTCCCAGAGTTTACTGGAAGAAAAGTAATAAAAAATATGAAGAAGTTTTCATGTGATCTTATAAAATAGTAAAACATAATCACTGCTTAATAACTAAGCAGTTATATGCAGGAAAGTGATTTACCCTATGAGCCTTTTACTTTGGGCCAGAAGGTACACTTGTAATAGCTGCTTCATCTTAACCTCAAGATTTTTCAGCTCATGAACTTTTCTATTGACATTAATGAAGAGGCTGGACAAGGTAAAATACAGATCAACACAGAAATCTTGTTTTTTTTTTTTAGAAAATTAATAAGGAGAATTTCTAGATGAGAATTTATTGTGAGTGCCTTGAAAATTAACTGCTTTAATGGTGAGTCTTGATGGATTAAGAAAAAATAAGTTTGTAAGTGATGGTGTGAGAAATTTCCATATTTAGTCATCTACAAATTTCATTATTTTTTCCTCATTATCATTCCTTATGCAATGAGTGCTGAATAAGATAGTATATTGGCAATTAGAAATTAGAAATCTTGGGAAAGAACTCAGTTGATTAGCAAAGTAATTAACCATTTCTTAACACAGATAATAGTTCAATTAGGTATAATTTATGGTGCTACACTTATTGAAAGTGAGAAATAAAATTTTCTGAGAATAACACATACACTAATATATTATTTTTCTTTCTTAGGATGGAGTCATTTCTATAATATGTAGTCACTTTGACCCTACCCTAATTTTCCATATGTCTGAATAAATGAGATGCATAATATTGAATCAGCAGTTTATTTAATAAGTAGAGGCTCACTGCATAAAGTTTGTATAAGAATGGGCCTTCACAGTCATGGAGGCTGCCTTGATCCCATGACTGCAGCCCCGGCTCCATCCAGTAGGATGTCCAGTTTAGTTATCATATTACACTTTTATTATTATAGATAACCTCAGTGCCAAGTAAACCTATCTGCTTGACAAACTCAGTGAGTACCAGAAATTGAGCAGCTTTTGCCCTTCTTGGGTCACATATCTTTCCAGACCATGTGCCTAACGATGTGATTATATTTTTACTATAATTCTGAAGAAACAGAATTTTGATGGCAGCTGTAAGCATGTGCAAACACTAAATGATCCATGTTACACAACTTTACTTTTAAATAGAATTCTTTCCTTTAGTCATAAAGGTGCAGTAATACTAAATGATTCATGTGACCTATAGTATCTTAGGTTGGGCTGCTATAAAAATTACTATACTATCTAATAAAAAAAGTAATATGCAAATTAACCATCACTCCACCACAAAAATGGCAGCACCCATAGCCATAAGGTGGTGGTGCTCAGTCTTCTCAGGCCTGCTTGAGTCCCCAGTCTCAGGGAGGGTGGCCACTGAGAGTCAGCAGACTAAGCAGCCTGGCAGAATGCTGCCCAGAGGGCCTCCTAACCTTTTATAAAAAAACAAAAACAAATTCACTCCCCATGGTGCTATCCCTTCCCAGTGGCAGCAGCCTGGGCTGGGGTCTCAGTCTGGGAGGGGTGTGCACTCACATGGTGTGATTCTCTCCCAGTGGTGGCAGCCTGGTGTCTCAATCACTGAGTCACACCAGGCAAGCAGATATGGAGGAATCTTAAATGTTTCTTTTTTAAAAATATATATTTTATTGATTTTTTACAGAGAAAAAGGGAAGGGAATAGAAAGATAGAAACATCTACGAGAGAGAAACATTGATCAGCCGCCTTCTGCACACTCCCCACTGGTTATGTGCCACCAACCAAGGTACATGCCCTTGACCGGAATGGAACCTGGAACCCTTAAATCTTCAGGGTAACACTCCATTCACTGAGCCAAACCAGTAAGAGCTGTCCAATATGTTAAAGAAAAAACCCTATCTAATAAATAAGGAATATGCAGGGGAGGGCAATTGGGGGTGACCAAGTTGTCAGAGGAGGGCAGTTTGGGATGATTGGGCCAGCAGAGGAGCAGTTAGGCCTCAGTCAGTTTGGCAGGCAGAAATGGTTAGGAGCAATCAGGCAGGGAGGTGAGCAGTTGGGAGCCAGCAGTCCCATAATGTGAAAGGGATGCCCCAAGGGATCGGGCCTAAACAGGTAGTCAGACATCCTCTGAGGGGTCCCAGATTGGAGAGGGTGCAAGCTGGGCTGAGGGACACCTTCCCCAGTGCACAAATTTCATGCACTGGGCCTCTAGTCTATACTATAAAAGATTAATATGCTAATTAGACCAGAAGGCCTTATGGGAGATCTTCTGGTTGTCCTTCCAGACAAAGCCATGGTGGTGGAGCTGAGGCACGGGTTGTTAGGGGTGATCAGGCCAAGAGGGGAAGGCAGTTTGGGGGAATCAGGCTGGCAGAGGATGGGCCTTGGGGGTGAGCAGGTTGGCAGACAGAGTGGTTAGGGGCAATCAGGCATGCAGGTGAGTGGTTAGAAGCCAGTGGTCCTGGATTGCAGGAGGGATGTCCAATTGCTGACAGTCTGATGTGCCCCAAAGAGTCCCAGATTGGAGAGGGTGCAGGCCGGACTGAGGGACACTCTCCCCCTCCATGCATGAATTTTATGTATTGGGCCACTAGTAGCTTATAAACAACAGAAATTTGTATTGCAAACTTCTTGAGGCTAAATGTTCAAGATCATGGTGCTGCCACAGTTAGGTTCTGGTGAGGAACTTCTTTGAGATTGAAGATTTCCCCTCCTCCTTATATGTTCACATGACAGAAAGAGAGCTAGAGGATACTCTGAGGTCTCTTTTATAAGGACACTAATTCCATTCATGAAGAGTCAGCCCACATGACTTAATCACCTACCCAAGGCCTCACCTCCTAACATTAGGAGTTAAGATTTCAACACCCGCTTTTCATGTTGTCAGAGTGTGACAAAAGGCCATGTCCTGCCACGCTGCCTGCTAAAATTCTATTGCCCTTTCACAATGAGCTCGTTAGACAGATGTGAAGTTCTGAAAATTTGTATAGAAACAAAGTGGAACACAATTCAATGTTTTGGCCATTTTGTGCTGATTTCAGAAATGGTCAGTTTTATGTTTGATGGAATAAAATATTGCCATGATCTTGTCATAAGAGGAGGCCAGAAATTGAGCAGTCCTGTTATTTTTATTTAATGGTTTAGAAAAAAATAATATTAAATCCTTTAAAGTATCAAATAAACCAGCTCCGAAGGAATAATAGACTCTCCCAGTTGGTGACATCAGAATCTGTGATGGACATCATTTAATCAAAGTAAGGACCAGATTTCTCTTGGAAGACACAGATTTTTCTCAATCACCTTGTCATCTGATGGCATAGGCATCATTTGGCTATTAATATTCGGGGGCGGGGGGCAGAATGTTTGCACTTGAGATTGCAATATAGTATGATATTGATTAAGTGGAAGTATGCTTTACAATATACATAGATCAAAACATTATGTTGTACACATTAAACTTCTATAATATCTCAATAAAACTGCCACCCCCCCCAAAAAAATAACAACTTAGGCCAAAGAAATGGAATAGAGATCCCAAAAATAGACCCATACAAATACAATCAATTGATATTTTACAAGGAACAAAGACAACTCAGAAGGGTAAAAGTAGTCTTAAAACAAATGGTACTGAAAAATAACTTATTTCCCAAATACCTCAAAATGTTAGCCTAAGCACAGACCTTACATCTATTGGGGAAGATCATCAAGAAGAACCACCAGCTTACCTGCAAGCTGGACTAGGCAACTGGATTCTTCCAATCCCTCCCCTGTGCTTAGAACATGTATTTCACTTGCCTTCCACGGCAGACTGCAAATGACAGAGTCCTGATATAATGTGGATGAGACCATCTAGAATGGATATGTGACTGAAACCAATTGCAGCTTCTATAGAAACTTTTAAGATTAGCAGGTGGGTGTGAAAAACTCTTTGTCTTGAGGCCACCCAAGACAACCCTCATAAGTAAATTCTCTTGCTTACTGAGCCTGCTACCTATCAATCTTGAGCAGTCTGTCTTTTTATTTGGTGTCTCCCAGCATGCTCTATATGGGCGCTGGGCCACATTTTACCAAGGAAGCTCTTGAGGAGGTTGCAACCCAATAAAAGCTTTTCCAAAAATTAATTCAAAATGGATTACCGACATATGTGAAATATGCAGATACTGAACTTCTAGAAAATAACATAGGAGTCAATATTATTGATTAATAATTTTAAGGCACAACACCAAAGGGGGACCCATGTAAAACATAAGTTGACAAGTTAGACTTTATTAAAATTAAATATGTGTGTTCTGCAAAATACATTTTTAAGAAAGTGAAAAGACAAACTAAAAACTGGCAGAAAATATTTGCATATCATATATCTTATAAAGAACTTTTATGTAAAGTATGTGATAAACTAGTTAAACGCAACAATTTTAAAAAACAATAAAAACATATGCAAAAGATTCAAATAGCTGCCTAACCAAAGAAGACATACAGATACCCAATAATCATATGAAAAGATGTTGAACATCATAGATCGTTAGATTTTAATGCAAATTAAAATAACAATAAGATATTAATATACACTCATCAGACTGGGGAAAAAACAGGTGACAATACCAAATGCTGGTGAGGATCCAGAGCAACAGATTTCTTGCTAATGAAAATGCAAATGGCACAGCCACTTTGAAATATAGTTTGACAGTTTCTGAGAAAGCTAAACATTTTCATATAATACAATTTAGCAATCTGTCTTCTACATATTTACTGAAATGAATTGTAAACCTGTATCTAAAAGGCCTTGAACACAACATTTGAGGCTGCATTATACTCATAATTGTGAAAAAGCAGAAGCAACTAAAATGGTCTTCAATAGGTGGATGAATAAACAAACATTGGTATCTATGTAATAGAACATTATTCCATGATAAAAAGAAATTATTTATCAAACCACAAATAGACATGGAGAATTGTTAAATGTATATTTATAGTGAAAAAAGACAGTCTGCAAGTATTATTCCAACTACATGGTATTTTGGAAAAGGCAAAAATAAACAGACAGTAAAAAGAATAATAGTTAATATGATTTCATGGTAGGGGAAAAGGGATGATGAATATATTGAGTATAGAATATTTTACAGTCATTAAATTATCTGCACTAATAAAAGAGAAACATGTAAATGAACCATACCTCCACTATGCCCATAAGCCATGCCCACAAGCCAATCAGGAGCAAGTATACAAATTAACTCAACCAAGATGGCTGCAGCCATGGAGCAAACAGGAGGCCTGAGTTTGCCAGCAAAGGAGGAAGCTAAGCTTGCTGGCTATCCCTGGTCTCTGCTCAAGGCTACAAAGTTTTACTTATAGAAGATAAATAAACAAACTAATTGTTATTTTATTGCAAAGAATAATTCTATCATTAAAGTCTTCCCACTGAGGTTTCTCATTAGGATAAATTACCATATTATAACATTTGACAATTAGTGACAGATTTATGTCCAGACCAAATAGATACTTCCTTGGAAACTCATCAATAATTTATTTATTTTTTTTAATCCAAATAGGCCACATTGTATATTCATGAATGCCTCATCCCCATATTTACTTTGTACCTGTATTAATTTTATTTAAATTTATCTCTATTGTTGAAAAACGTTCCCTTCCTTCCTGCATTAAACCCCTCAACCCCACACTCCTCAGGCCTACTGCACTACTGTCTGTGCCCATGGGTCATACATATCCTATATAATAAAAAAGCAATATGAAAATTGACAATCACTCCAACACACAAGATGAATGCCCCATGTAGTCAAAGATGGCCAGCAGAGGAGGGGAGTTTTGGGCAATCAGGCCTGCAGGAGAGGGCAGTTGAGGGGGACTCAGGCCTGTAGGAGAGGGAAGTTGGGAGTGACAAGGCCTGCAGGGGAGGGCAGTTGGGAAGGACTAGGCCTGCATGGGAGGGCAGTTGAAAAGGACTAGGCCTGCAGGGAAGGGCAGTTAGGGGTGACTGGGCCAGCAGGGGAGGGATGTTGGGGGCAACCAGTCTGGCAAGGGAGGATAATTAGGGGTTACCGGGCCAACAGGGGAGGGCAGTTGGTGGCAATCAGGCCTGCAGGGGAGGACAGTAGGGACAATCAGGCCTGCAGATTAGGGAAGTTGGGGGGACGAGGCCTGTAGGAAAGGGCAGTTGGGGGGATCATGCCTGCAAGGGATAGCAGTTAGGGGTGACTAGGTCTGAAGGGTAGGGCAGTTAGAGGTGACATGGCCAGCAGGTAGGGCAACCAGGCCTGCAGGGGAGGGCAGTTGGGGGTGATCAGGCCAATAGAGGAGGGCAGTTAGGGGTGACCAGGCTGGCAAGGGAGGGCTGTTAGGGGCTATTTAGCTAGAAGGGGCGCAGTTAGGTATTGATTGGGCTGGCAGGGAAGTGATTAGGGGGTGATCAAGCTGGCAGGTAGGCAGGAGAGTGGTTGGGAGCCAGAAGTCCTAGAATATGAGAGGGATGTCCGACTGAGGACTTCCTAATTACAGAGGGTGCAGACTGGTCTGAGGGACACACCCACCCTGCATGAATTTCATGCCCTAGGCTTCTAGTCTATATATATGAAAGGCTAAGTGTCCATCATTTCCTCTGACCTGTAGCTATGATGCACACTGACCACCAGGGAGCAGGTGCTCAATGCAGGAGCTGCCATGATGTGCACCAGCCATTTAAAAATAAACAGCACCATGGACCTAGTGTCAACAATTGGCTTCCCCCAAATGGGACACAGGCTCCACCACCACCCTAGAATGACACCCCACCAAATTGCAGCCAATGCTGCCAAGATCCCATGGCACAAAATGTGACCCACAGTCATAGTTGCTGTGGGTGCCAGGTAATCAGGTAGCTACACCTGGTCTCCTCTTTCTAAGGACTAACCTCCTTGGAGTTCCTTCCATCCAGAAATCTGACTTGCTTTATAGCGAGGTGCAAACATTTTACAGTTTAATGAAATGTTTGTGAAGCGTTTTCATGTGCATCATTTCATTTGATCCTCACAGAAGTTCTGGTGTAGATAGACAGGAGACTCAGTAGAATCCTATTTTCTTTTCATTAGCCAGAAAGTAGAGATTTAGAAAAGTTTTAGAATCTGCCTCAGACTGAAAAGAAGTAAGCCATCTGATACTGGCTTCCCATTTAAAATAATTTGAAGACAGTTTCCTGTGATTCTAGAATTTGTGATGAATATTAATAAATCAAAAGAACAAACTCTAGATAGAGTAGGAATATTTCTACCTGACTCCATTTTTGGACATGTTATATGTTGCTTTCTCTTGAGTTCAAAGAGCATGTGACATTCAAGTTAAATTGTAAATACTTCATTACTAGGGAAATTAGTCAAGCACTCTGAAAGTGTTTTTACTCTTAACGTGCTATACTAGGAGATATTAAGAATAAGTTTAATAAATTTATCATTGTTTTTATCAATGTTGTTTTCATATCATGTCTTTATTGTTGTTATATCATGTTGTTATTGTTTATTTATTAATAAATTTATATATTATATTCATTTACATTTTACTAATTTTCTTTAATTTCTGACACTTTATTATAAAATAGAAAGGGTGAATAGCAATATTAACATATTTATTTTAATTAATTTCCTTTCAATGTACATAAATCTGTGCATCAGGCCACTAGTATGCGTATAAATTCTTTGGTTAATCTTTGATAAAAAGTTTCTTTTTAAGTTTATTCAGGTACATGTTAAATGGCTTCAATAGGTCCCTATAATCCAGAAGTTGTCCATGATTTTTTCATTTATAGATATTTTCTTCTAGAAATTTCTGTAGCAATCTCAGATATTGTCACTTTTATTGTTATAGGAGATGAAATTTAAGCTCAAAAAAGTTAATGTAGAAAGTGGTAGAATTGAGATTTTTAACAAGTTCTCGATGAAACAAACAAAATTTATAACATTTTAATTGCCCAGTGATAAGCTTTCCTCATAAAGGGGGAGAGAGATCTATATAACTACTCTATATAACTACAGTTCTTCTTAGATTAAATTCTAAAATATGAATCAAAAGAGCTGAAAATGTTTTCAATAAGCAATTCTGACTGCATTATCTCAAATGACTTCCATGAGGAAAAGAGGGATTACCTGGAGCGTTTGACTGATAAGCAAAAAAAAACTTTTTAATCATTTCAGACTTGAAACAGTCTTATACAATAGGCAAATAGAAAATTTGATTAAAAGATTGATAAAAGTAGGTATAATGGAGCTGAAGAAATGATGAAAGGAAGACTAAAGATCTCAATAAACAAAGATTGCTAATATTGCTAATATGTTACTATTATAGAAGAGAAACAAATGAAATAATAGATCAGTGTGTACATTTGGTTATTGGAAAAGACCTGATTTCTCTTTTTAATCTTAAAAGTACTAACTAAATGGTAATAATATTAGTAATACCTATCAGAAGCCAGTGATAGGTAGAACAATTGTAAAAAGAACCTAAATAAATTAAATTTGTTTAATTTAATTTAAATTAATTTGGTCTGACTGTAATACTGAATGATTTATATAATAAAAAACATAAAATTGGTACCCTTTGGTAATTTTGGGAGCAAGGGAGAGGAGGTAAGAAACTGAAGATTAAGAAAAGTTCTTCAAACTTTTTCAAAATAAAAACAAATGGATTTTGAAAACTAGAAATAAGTACATTTGGCATCCATTCAACATAAATCTGCCAAAAAGAATTCCTGGAAAATTTAGGAATTAGAAATGGTAGCTTTCCAGTGGTAGGGCATGGTAATAGAGTTCATAATAGCATAATATGTTTAAATATTTATGTGAAAAAGTCAATATTTTTTTTTTAGTAAGAGAATTCTTTTTTTTATTTTTTTTATTTTTATTTTTATTTATTTTTTATTAATTATTATTAATTTTTTATACATATATCCCCATTGCCCCCCCTCCCTCCCAGGCATACCCCAACCCCCCAGTGTCTGTGATCATTGGTTATGTTTATAAGCATGCATACAAGTCCTTTGATTTATCACTTATTTACCTCACCTAACTTTAATCTTTCTGCTATAATTTCACAGTCTGTTTGATGCTTTATGATTTTTGTCTTCCTGAGAATTATCAGTCTACTCCCTTTCTGTGCTCCTGATTCTATTATATTGACCAGTTTATTCTGTTGATCAGATTTTTAATTCACTTAATTTTTAGATTCACTTGTTGACAGATGTGTATTTGTTGTTCATAATTTTTTGTCTTTTACCTTTTTTCTTCTTCCTCTTCTAAAAGGGTACCTTTCAGCATTTCATATAATACTGGTTTGGAGTTGATGAACTCCTTTAGCTTTTTCTTCTCTGTGAAGGTCTTTATCTGCCCTTCAATTCTGAATGATAGCTTTGCTGGATAGATTATTCTTGGTTGTAGGTTCTTGTTGTTCATCACGTTGAATATTTCTTGCCACTCCCGTCTGGCCTGCATCGTTTCTGTTGAGAAATCAGCTGACAGTCGTATGGGTGCTCCCTTGTAGGTAATAAACTGTTTTTCTCTTGCTGCTTTTAATATTCTCTCTTTGTCTTTTGCTCTTGGCATTTTAATTATGATGTGTCTTGGTGTAGTCCTCTTTGGGTTCCTTTTCTTTGGGGTTCTGTGTGCTTCCTGGACTTGTAAGTCTATTTCTTTTACCAGATGTGGGAAGTTTTCAGTCATTATTTCTTTAAACAGGTTTTCAGTATCTTGCTCTCTCTCTTCTTCTGGCACCCCCACAATTCTGATGTTGGTACGCTTGAAGCTGTCCCAGAGGCTCCTTACATTATCTTCACATTTTTGGATTCTTTTCTCTTCTTGCTTTTCCAGTTGAATGTTTTCTGCTTCTTTATATTTCAAATTTTTGACTTGATCCTTGCCTTTCTCTAGTCTGCTGTTAGTACTCTGCATAATAGTTTTCATTTCAGTCAGTGTCTTTATCATCTTCTCTTGGGTCTCACTAAATTTATCCATCTTTTCTAGCATATTCTTGCAAAACCTTATAAGCGTGGTTTTGAACTCTATATCCAGTCGTTTTTTTTCCTCCATTTCTTTTGCTTGTAATCCCTTCCCTTGTCTCGGCATTTTCACTGTGCCGGGGAAACTTCTGTGCTGGATTCAGCCGCAGAAGCCTCTGCTGAGCTTGGGAGGGGTGGAGTCTCAGGGCTTAAGGGACCGCCTTGCCTTCCAGTCGGCCCCACCCTCCACGGCCCCTGAGTCTCACGTGACTGGGTAATGGCTGGAGCGGTCCTTGTGCGCTCGCGCACCCGCAGCGCCTCCAACCGCTGCCTTTCCGGCTCCCCTGCGAACCAGGACCACACGAGTCTAGGTCCCCAGGGTTTCGCCCAAAACAGGGGCCCAGTGGACTCAGAAGTGGCGCAGTTGGGAGGGTCTGTCTCCCGCCCACTCGCGAAAGCCAGCGGCACAATCAGCAATCCGTCCTCCGTGCGTGGTGCCGTGCGCGACCAGACCTCCGATCCTTTGCAACTCCCCTAAATTTCCGTGCACTTCTCCCTTTTCACAGTCCAAACTCCCCCCGTATGAGTTTCGGCTGGATCTGGGGGTTAGTGTCGTAAGATAAGGGGTTCAATGCCGTTGGGAGTCTCCGCTTCCCTCCCGCCAGAGAAAGCCAGCCAGGTACTCCGGCACCCGCTCTCTCAGCGTGCTCGTCTCCGTACCTCAGCTTTTTGCAGCTCCTCTGGGTCTCCGTGAGCCCCTCTCTTTCCCTCTAGTTGTAGAACTTCCACTCAGCCAACTTTCCTGTGGTTCTGGATGATGTCCGTTCTGTCTTTTAGTTGTAGTTTTGAAATTGTTGTGCGAGGCAGCAGTATAGGTGTTTACCTATGCCGCCATCTTGGATTCTCCCCAATATTTTTTTAACTTATAAAACCTCTTGAATAGATCTAGTAATAATAAAGAAAAAAATAAGGAAGGGGGAGAAAAAGACAGAATGCTTTATGCTAGAGACTAAATAATCTCAATAGTATCAATATTAAATCATATTAATCTGAAGACCACATGCTAATATGAGACACCCAAAATTAGAATCCTAACTATGCTTTCTTGTTTTGTTTTTTAGTTATTAAAATAAATGTACAATAAGGGATAAGTACATATTTGAAAACAGCCATATGAAACAGAAAAGAAAGTTGTTGGAACTCTAATCAAAGTATGCCAGATACTAAAGGCCAATTTGTCATAAGCAGGTGCAAAAGCAAGGACACAACGATTGTACTATATGCAATGCACAAACATGCCTTTCTGTAGCCCAAGTATTGACACTACTATTTGGCAATAAACCTCTTTTTCTTTTTATTTACCTACTTATTTATTCATTTATTTGCTTTACAAGTGATCTTTACCAAACTTTTTTTTAATATATTTTATTAATTTTTTACAGAGAGGAAGGGAGAGAGATAGAAAGTCAGAAACATCGATGAGAGAGAGACATTGCTCAGCTGCCTCCTGCATGCCCCACAGTGGAGATGTGCCCACAAGCAAGGTACATGCCCCCACTGGAATCGAACCTGGGACTTTTCAGTCCGCAAGCCGACGCTCTATCCACTGAGCCAAACTGGTCTCGGCAATCTTTACCAAACTTTGATGTACACATGAAGTATATATTACAACATATATAGTAAAAAATAAGTGGAAAAATCTCTAATTTATTTTCTTCAATCTCTAATAATCTTGACATGAATTAGAATATGAGAAAATTATTTACATTTACAAATTATTACATTTACATTATTACATTTACAAATTATTACATTTACAAATCTAGATGAAATTATTCTACATGATATATCAGTTTATGTAGTCTAGTACAACATAATAAAGTAAATTATGACTACATATATATTTGAATTCAATTTACTAAGATAATTCTTAAGAATTATTTTATCTAAGTTACTGTATTCTTTTCCTATGATATTTTGTATGCTTTTGGTATCAGGTTAGTGTGCTTGTACTGAACTGAACACTTAAAATCAGTACATTTTATTGTGTGCAAATTATGCCTTAAAATTGATTTTTAATATATTTTTTAAAATTAATATATCATGGTTCCTAGCTTTTAGGAAGTAACTAAAGAGAAAATAAATACCTTAACTTTTCCCAACTTAATTTAAGTCATCATAAAAGAGAATAACAAACTCAAGGTCTATGGTCCATCTGTAACCAGCAATATGTTTAAAAGAATGTATTAGTCTAGCCCCTGTGGTTCAGTGGTTTAGTGTTAAACCAGGAACCAAGAGTTCATCATTTCGATTTCTGGTTAGGGCATATGCTGAGGTTGCAGGCTTGATCCCCAGTAGGGGATGTACAGGAAGCAGGTGACCAATTATGTTTCTCTTTTATGATGTTTCTATCTCTCTCTCCTTCTCCTTTTCTCTCTAAAAAGTCAATAAAAACATTTTTTTTAAAAAGAATGTAGTCAAGTGATTTTAATAGGAAATTAAATATCTATTTCAACTCACTGCCCACAGTTTACTTTGGACTTCCTATATTTATAATTCTCTCCTGGCTTTTGAAGACATTGAATATGACGCTTCTGAATTTTGGCAAAACATTCCCATATTAGCCCACTGCCATAATCAAAAGTAGATTCCACCAAAGTCTAGAAGTTGGAACAAGCTACTTTTGTATATTTTCACTTAACTTTAGATTGTCCTATGTATTCATCATCATAAAAGCACATTCTTAGGCAATTGGCTTACATGCTTCATTCAAAAATTCTAATAAATATGTTACGGACTCACTTACTTGTCATATAGTTATGCATATATTTAAAAAGGCTTCCTATTTCCACCTACTTAATGTACAATATTTTGAGGTATATTTACATAATAATATACTTTTGCAGTCTAGATATTACTCAGTATATAGCACTTATCTGGTCTAATAACTTTATAAAGAAATTGCTGTTCATATATCCCTCTAACAACTTTCTGTTTTATATACATTGTTATAAAGATGAAAATTTAACTACTCAGTTAGGATTGTTTATGATGTATTTGGCCAAACATAGTAATGTTCTCATTTGATATAAACATAAATTACAGAAACATGGTGGTCAACTTATTGTAGTGGAAGATTTTTCTAACATAAGATCCGTTTTAGTTTCAAAAATTAACAAATTATTAATGATAACTCTTGAATGCTAAAAAATTTCTTAAGAGTAATTCTATATTTTAAGTAGTTATAATATGAATCAACTTTATTGCCTATTTTTTATTTCCTAGAATATGGAATATTTTAGGTTCATATTTTGATTAAATACAACTAAATAGATTTTTATGAATTCTCATGTTAGAGAAACCATGTCCAAATCCCACAGTCTTTGCTCTGGAGTCTGGATACTGCAGTAAAATTCCATAAATAATTATCATGTGCAATATAGTTTTTACTTTTTCAGACATATTTTTGAAAATATAAATCACAATGAGAGTCATTAAAGATTCAAAACATCTTCAACAGAAAACTGGTTTACATGACTCATACATGACTTGTTATTAGTAGCCCGTAAGATTTCCTTGGAAGGCTTCTTGTATTTGTTTAGAATATTTCTCCTTGGAGAATGCAGATCTGAAAATGGTTCTTAAGATTCACTATGGAATAGAAAAAAGTGAACAACTAAGCCCATACTAAAAGCATATCAGAAGAGAAAACTACACTGCATTCAATGCTGAAGGGAAAATGTTTGCCAAATCACTAGAGATTTATTTTGGTTGACTACAGCCTAAGGTTCTAATTCTAAAACTCCATTTACATGTTAGTGCTCTCAAAAGTCCTTTTGTAACTTGCATGGATTCATTTGCCATTCCTTATTTACCAAAGTAAGTTCATGGAAGTGGTAATAGACAAACAGGATTTATTGCATTGAAATTGTCATTCTGTGTTTTCAAGAAAAATAACAATGTTCATTTCAGTGTCATTTATAATAGCCAATATTTGGAATCAGCTCAAGTGCCCATCAGTAGATGAATGGATAAAAGCTGTGGTACATTTACACAATAGATTACTCAGCAGTAAAAAGAAGGAAATCTTACCCTTTGGAACAGCATGGATGAACCTGCAGAGCATTATGTTAAGTGAAGTAAGCCAGCAGAGAAAGACAAGTACCATATGATTTCACTCACATGTGGGTACTAATGAACAAAATTAACAAAGTGGAGACAGACTCACGGATATAGAGAACAGACTAATAGCTGTCAGAGGGGCAGGGTTTGGGGGCTGGGTTAGAAGGACAAAGGGATTAAACAAAAAAAAAAGGAAGAAGAAGAAAAAGAAGAAGAAGAAAGACTTGTGGACACAGACAAAAGTATGATGATTGCCAAAAGGAAGTGGGGTGAAGGGAATTAGAAGAAGGTAAAGGGGGGATAAATGGAGATAGAAGGAAATTTGACTCGAGATGGTAAACACACAACAGAATATACAGTTGATGTATTATAGAATTGTACCTTTAAAACCTACATAATTTTATTAACCAATGTCAACCAATATATATATTTAAAAACTTCTCTTTTTATTATTATCTGTTATAATCAGTTGAGGCTTGATTGATTTACATGAAATAACCCATCTTTATGAAAATGAAAGTCAATATTCTTTAATAATAACATTGATACATTTTTATTTATACTTTTATGATAATATTTCACAATAGTTTTATTTTTTAAGAAAAGGTAACATTATTAAGAGAAAAATATAAAGTGCAAATATAATCTTTGACATTCCATTAATTAGCCATCATTATCTTGCCGAAACCAGTTTTGCTCAGTGGATAGAGTGTTGGTCTGCAGACTGAAGGGTCCCAGGTTCGATTCTAGTCAAGAGCATGTATCTTGGTTGTGGGCACATCCCCAGTAGGGTGCGTGCAAGAGGCAGCTGATCGATGTCTCTCATTGATATTTCTAACTCTCTATCCCTCTCCCTTCCTCTCTGTAAAAACAAACAAACAAAAAAACACAATAAAATATATAATTTATCTTAAGAGCTCATATCTTTAATAATAAAAGGGTAATATACTAATTAGACTGGACATCTTCTGGATGTCATTCCAGACATCTTCCTGATGAAGTTAGGGACTGAGAGAAGCCAGCTGAGGTCTTGGGTGCCAGAGGGAAGCCGGTGCTGACAGCTGGGGGAAGGAAGGCCTACCCTTGCATGATTTTTTGTGCATTGGGCCTCTATTAAGATAGCAGAAGCATAATTAGACCAAACGTCCTTCCAGACATCTTTCTGGATGACCTTCCAGATGAAGCTGGGGTTGCAAGGGAAGCTCAAGTTCTGGGTGCCTTCTGGCAGCCAGAAGAAAGCCTGGTTTCAATCCAGAAGCTGGCGCCAGCAGCCAGGGGAAGGAAGGCCTACTCTTGTATGAATTTTGTGTATCAGGCCTTTAGTTTATTGTAAAAACCAATTTCCATAAGAAGAATGAGATTTGAAAATTTTACAAAATCAAGACAATTAGAACATTTCTTTAAAAATACTTTATTCAAATGCATATTAGGTCTAAAGATAATCAGAGCAATTATTTCATCATGAAGAATAACCTATAATTCTCCCTATAATTAATCACCTTGCCATCACTGAAATATATCATGTTTTATTTTTATTACTGAGAAGATGTTTTTAGTAGTCATAAAAATGTGTGATGAAGAATAGAAGCCCAGAAGTAGATTAATGTGAAGCTTCTGAAGCTTAACTTTCAGGTTATTCACTGTCAAGGGCCTCTTCCTGGGCCTTGGGTGAAATTCTGGCAATGTGTTCATATAATCATATGTTTTTTTAAAATTACAAGTTTAATGTTTAACTACAATCAAAATACCATACATTATAAGCAGTCATGTTGATGGAGTGGTTGTAAGCATTTGGGAGATTAAGGAAAGTAAAAATGAATTTGTGTTACATTTAGTTAAGGTGTAGAAGAATGTCTTCATCTGAATTGCAGGGACCAGGTTATTGGTAGGTATCTGGCAGAGAATATTTCCACTATGCTATCTTATCTAGCATCAGAACATGGATGTGCAGACTGAGAGCTTACCATGCTAGAACATGTCCCGTGGTCACTTGCATAGGATGTATGTACGCAGTGGAAGAGAAAGTTTGAAATGAACAGAGTAAGTAGTCAAGAAAAATTATTCAAACATTCCATGATCAAAATTAAAAATGAAGGATTGACTTCTAATCAATCCCTAATCAAATTCTCCTATCAAGACTATTTTCAATAATTATTCATAACATTTTTTTTTACTTTGTCTGATGGCAATTATGCAAAAGAGAAATTACCAGAATTTCTAGCTTGTGTAACATATCTGCAGTGATGAGTACATTGTTGAGTCAAATCTCAATAACAATAAAATTTTGATCAACTACAATAGAAGAAATACTGAATTACCATCCTATTTTCTATAGAAACTTTTATTATAGTCATGGTCATTTAAAAATGAAATATGAAAAATGCAAGCCAAAAGTATGAGACCAATTAGAGATGTATCAGGAGATTCATTTAATAGTTTTTTCTATATTTTCTGATGTTTGTGGTATTAATAAGCATTTTACAACTTGTAATTTGTCACTTCATTTCTCAATGTAAATAAATGGAAATAAATTACCTAATTTATTATTTGTAATCTTACATTCTTTTTTAAAAGAAGCTATAAAATATTGTAAAACCTTTAGGCTCTCAAACACTTTTAAAGTCATATGATTTATCTAATCAAAAAAAGTATCTTTAAATAGATTTAATTTCTTTTTAATTTTTAACAGAAATACTGTGAACTACTAAAAAAATGAACACATGTTTTAAAAACACCTCTAAATCTGTTGTTGCTAGTTAAAAACTTTATTGCTCAGTAAGTTTTCCTCTCTTTTACTCAACATTCTTTGTTCCATTGAAATTAATTTTCTTTTGTTTCCTCTACAGATTTTATGGGAAAATGCTGTTTATTGCTTATACAGTGGTACCTCGAGATACGAGTGCCCAAATATACGAGATTTTTTAGATACGAGCCATCGAGCCAGTGATTTTTGCTTTGAAATACGAGCAACATTTGAGATAGGTGTAATCGCATGGATCGGCCGGATGCACACGACCCACCAGTTTACCACAACTCGAGCGTCTCATAGTTTCCCACGCCTCAAGGTTATGGAATGAATTAAACTCATATCTCAAGATACCAGTTTATTAATATCTTGCATTTTACCTCCAGAAACGTTTAAGAATAAAGAATCTCATTTGTAAGCTGAATAGGAGGAAAATAATTTTCTTCCATATTTTGTTGCCATCATTTTGGTGATGGTACTTAAGATTTATTTGAATTTCAGAAGAGAGTATTTTAAAATGAGCCTAAGTAAATGATCCTATACTAGAGTCCCAGTGCATAAAATTCATGGATGGCCAGTGATCAGGGACAATCTGTAGGGTGACTGGTGGGATGATTGGAGGGCTCCCATTCACACCAATCTTGGCTGGTCTGAGGCTGGGGGCAGTTCCTGCATTGAGCATCTACCCTGTGGTGGTCAGTGGGCATTATAGTGACCATTCATTCTTCTGGTCATTCCACTGTTATCTTATATAATAAAAAGGATGTATGCAAATTGAGCCTCACATTCTCACAAGATGGCTGCCTATGACCAAGCTCATAGGGGGGTTAGTGAGGGATGACCAAACTACTGAACAAGCAGGCTGCATGGGGTGACCTGGTCAGTTGGGGGGACTGTCAGGGGCAACCAGGCTGGCAGGGAGGGCAGTTAGGGGTGATCAGGATGGCATGTAGAAACAGTGAGGGGCAATCAAGCTTGCAGGATGGAACAGTTAGGGGTGACCAGGCAGGCTGGCAGGTAAGGGATTAAGAGCCAGCGGTCCAGGATTGCGAGAGGGATGTCTGACTGCTGATTTAGGCCCAATCCCAGGAACAGGCCTAAACTGGCAGTTGGACATCCCCCAAGGGGTCCCAGATTGGAGAAGGTGCAGGCTGGGCTGAGGGACACCCTCTCCCCCCATGCATGAATTTTGTGCACTTGTCCTCTAGTTCTACATAATAAAAGCCTAATGTGCAAATTGCCTCCTCAGATGGTCATTTGACTGGGAGTTGCATGCTGACCACCAGAGGGCGGCATGGAACATGGAGGGCGCTGGTGATTGCTATTGCTATGACCTCTCACCTGCTACCTGAGAGTGGAGGTGATGAACATGGAGATGTTGTGAGAATGCTGGGTGTCTGCTGAGCTTGCTTCTGCTCCTCCTGCTATCTTCCATGGGACACCAGGTCTTGCATGCCAGGGAAGCCCCCATTCTCAGGTGCCAGGTGCCCATGAGGAGCCTGCTCCGCACCTGTGCAGCATCTTCCAAGTGAGCTGGGCCACAGCTACCAGGACTGTAGGGGCCAAGAGCAGGTCTGTGAGGCCAGCCGGGAGAAAGCAAGCCTCATGCCTGGCTTCTGTGTAGTGCCACTGGGCAGCCCAAAGGCCCACGCTGTGTCCTGGCTTGTGGCGTCTGGCCATGCTTACTGCATCTCCACATGGGGACTTGGGTGCCGTGACTCAGGCAGGGGTGGGGAAGTAGGAGGTCTTGGAGGTACAGGTGCTGTCCAGGTCCCAGAGGTTAGCTGGGACCTGCCCTTCCACACCTAATGCTTGTGCTTCGATCACTGGCCAGACCTGAGGACCATGAACATATTTCATGCACTAGGCCTTTAGTTTAGCTATAAAATAAAAAATGAAACACATTCAAATAATCAGAAATTTAAAATTTAGTATTCAAACCACCATATTGTTATTAGAACATCTGTTGTTGTTTTTTTAGCTAATTTAATTTTGTGATTGGGGTCAAGGTTTTAATCACTGTTCATTTTAATTAAAACTATTTTTTGTACCCTTATATTTTTGCAATAGAGAAATATTTATTATTAAATAATTGAGAATGTTTTATATAATACAAATTAGATATTCTTTGCAAATAAGTAACTGCTGTACTTGTATAGGAGTTATTTTTAAATCCATGCTAAGCAAGGGGGTTGATAAAAGCTAATAAGATTTTGGATGATAAATATATCCTGAAAAGTCAAATAATATTTCATATTAGAATGATTTCTACATATAGGGAGCTAACCAGAGTCCTCATGGTTTTATTTTCTTTGGTTTTGAAATTAAATTTTGATAAGTGGAATAACTACTTACATATTTAAATCACTTCATATTTTCAGTTTTATTGAGCTATAATTGACACATACTTATGTGTAAGTTTAAGATGTACAATGTGATGATTTAATATATGTGTATATATTGCACAATGATCAGCACAAGTTTAGTTAATGACACCACTACACAGTTACAAATTTGTTTTTTCCTTCTGATGAGAATTTTTAACATCTATTATCTTAGTTTTTTCAAACATTAAAAAGGGTATTAGTAACTCTAGTGTCATGTTGTATATTATATTTCCAGAACTTATTTATTTTATAAGGAGAAGTTTGTAATTTTTACTATAAACACATCACCCAAATCTTGCTCTTTGTAACAAGTTCATAAAAGGAAAATAATTTTTTCATAATTTGAAGAAATATACTAAATCCAAGTTGAAACCACTTATAATATTTCTAGTTTTGAAATTTTTTCTTATATTACCTTTTCCTCAAAATCACTTGCTTTATCTTTCTACTCCACGATTAGACATATTTTAGTACAATCTCTGCCCTCTTCCAATAATTTTTTAACTATTTTTAAAAATTTTAATTACAGTTGACATATATTTTATTGGTTTTACCATAGTGAATTACATAATTAATAAGGCATCATCCCATTAAATCTTGCACCTATATGATAACATACATAGTTATTAGAATATTATTACTATACTAGAGGCCCAGTGCATGAAATTCATGCACAGGATCAGGCCTAGACATACCTCTCACAATCTAGGATGCCTGGCTCCCAACTGATCGCCTGCCTGCCTTCCTGATTGCCCTTAACTGCTTTTGCCTGCCAGCCTGATCACTGCTTAACCACTCCCCTGCCAGCCTTTTTGCCTCTAACTGCCCCCTCTGTCAGCCTGGTCACCCCTAACTGCCCTCCCCTGCAAGTCTGATCCCTCCAACTGCTCTCCCCTGTGGGCCTGGGTCCCCTCCAACTGCCCTTCCCTGCAGGCCCGGTTGCCCCCAACTTCCCTCCTCTGCTGGCCTGGTCACCCCTAACTGCTCTCCCTTGCAGGTTTTTTTATCACCCCAACTGCCTTCACTCTTGCAGGCCTGGTCTCTCCCAACTGCCCTCCCCTGATGGCCTGATCACCCACAACTGCCCTCCCTTGCAGGCCTGGTCCCTACCAAATGCCCTCCTCTGCTGCTGACCATCTTGTGGTGACCATATTGTGTCCATGTGGGGGCATCCATCTTTGACCACATGGGGGCAGTCATCTTGTGTGTGGGAGAAATGGTCAATTTTCATATTATTCTTTTATTAGATAGAATTCCCTATGCTGTACTTTACAGGCCCATAACTATTCTGTAATGTTCAATTTGTACTTCTTAATACCTTCATCTTTTTATATCCATCCCTGGAACCCTCACTACCATCTGGCAACTTTCAAAATGTTTTCTGTATTTATGAGTCTATTTCTGTTCTCCTTGTTCATTTATTTATTTATTTATTTTAGATTCAATAGTTGATAGATATGTATTTATTGCCATTTTACTGTTCATATTTTTGTTTGTCTTTTTCTTCATCTTAAAAAGTATCCTTTAAAATCATATAATACTGATTTGGTGATGATGAATTCCTTTAGTTTTTTTCTTGTCTGGAAAGCTCTTTATCCATTCTTCATTTCTAAGTAATCTTGGTTGCAAGTCCTTGCTTGTCATTACTTTGAATGTTTCTTGTCAATCACTCTGCCCTGCAAAGTTTTTGTTGAACATCAGCTGACAATCTTATGAGGGTTCCCTTGTAGATAAATAACTGCTTTTCTCTTGCTGATTTTAAGATTCTCTCTTTGTCTTTACCCTTTTGCATTTTAATTATGAGGTTTCTTGGTTGTGAGCCTCTTTGGGTTCATCTTGTTTCAGACTCTCTGTGCTTTCTGGACTTGTATGTCTATTTTCTTCACCAAGTAAGGAATGTTTTCTGTCATTAATTTTTGAAATAGGTTTTTAATTTTTTTGCTCTCTTCCTCTAGCACACCCATGATGCAAAAAATTGGTATGTTTATAGTTTTACCAGAGGCTCCTAACCTATCATTACTATTTTTTTTCTTTTTGCTTTAATGATTAGGTGTGTTTTTTTTGTTTGTTTGTTTCCTTATATTCCAAATCACTGATTTGATTTTTTGCTTCATCTACTTTATTGTTGACTCCCTGTAAATTATTCTTCATTTAAATTAATGTATCCTTCATTTCTGACTGATTCTTTTTTTATGGTTTCCATGCTTTCTTATGCTGTTGAAGTTATCACTAAGTTTCCTGAGTATCCCTATAACCATTGATTTGAACCCTGCATCTAGTAGATTGCTTGTCTCCATTTTGGTAATTTATTTTCCTGGAGTTTGTTCTGTTCTTTCATTGGGGTATTTCTTTTGGCAACTTCCCTGTGTTTATTTCTATGTATTAGCTAGAGCTGCTATGTCTCCCAGGCTTGGTAGAATGACCTAATGTAGTGGGTGTTCTTAGGGTCCAGTTCCATGCCCAAGGTGACACACATGTGGGCTGTGTACACTTTCTCTTATAGTTGAACTTTGATAACTATTGGTCTATCAAAGGGATGGATTTACACCCCGGCCAATCAGCTGCAAGAACTGGCTATAACCACTGCCACTGATTTATGACCTTTGTGATCTCTGGCACAAACAGATGTGCCAGAACCCACTGCATAGAGCAGGGTTTACTTTAGTGGCCTCTGGTGCCTGCTGAGTCCACCCTTTCAATGTGTTGCTTGTGGAGGTGGTTGGGTGGTAATGTTTTTACATGGTCTGAAGCTTCTCACTCAGTGAGCTGGCCCTGGGTCCTCCCAGGAAGTGCAAACCAAGTCACCCACCACCTGTGTTGTGCTTGAGGCCACTTGGAATGAGCTCAATGTGACCTTCCAATGGCTATTACTTGTGCTTGGCTCGGAACTGCCCTGGGCCAAACTGTGAACCAAGGCAACCTGCTGATAGTGCTATGCATCTAGTCACTGATTGAGAGGTGGAGTGCTCACTGAGGCCAGATGCTCCTTGCTTGAGAAAGTTTAGGAAAATCTGGAACATAAGTCAAGACAAACCATTTGTATGGCTGGGCTTACAAATTGGATGGGGCAGGGCTTCAGGGCATCGGCATCAACAGAGTGGGACAATGTGAGACAGGTTTATGGAGACTCAGATATGGTGTAGGCCTGCTGGCTTTATTGGGAGGGGAAGGTTCATCAAAGGAACGATTGTCTCGGCCAGCACTTCTGTCTGGGAGAAAACTGCCCCTCCAGCTCTTGCTTCTATGCCAGATAGTTCAATTCCTCCCCTTGTGTCTCTGGTGCCTTTTGAACTGCTGCCCAAGTACTGGAGCTTATAGAGAGTGACTCCAAGTAGGTTCATGTGCGGGCTCTTTAAGAGGAACTGACTAAGAATTTAACAGCTTACCTTTCTCAGCCACAATTCCCACTAGTTTTTACAGCCAGAAGTTATAGGCACTTCCTTTCCCAGCATTAGAACCCTGGACTATAATGGGGCTGGGACCTGTTGCTGCTCAGGGAGGACTTCTGCAGATGAGATATCCTGCTGATTTTTATCCACCACAAAGTAGGTGTGGGATGAACCTGTCTCTTCACCTCCTACCAATCTCCATGTGGCTTCTTTAATTCATTAGTTTTAGGATTTCCATCCAGCTGGATTTAAGCCAAGTTTGAATGATGGTTATTCTGTAATTTAGTTTTAATTTTGATGTGGTTGTGGGAGGAGGCGAGTACTGTGTTTACCTGCATAGCCATCTTTCTCCTAATTCTCCAAATTGTTTTCTTCCTTATATCTATCATATATGTTCTCTTCCCTACTCTTTTTACAGAATCATTTTATAGTTTAAATTCATACATAAATTTCAAAGAAGTGTAATATTTTTGAGTATCAGACATGCTGGACTGTTGCTTGGGTGTCGTCACTGGATATCTCACATCAAACTCAATATGACCAACACAGCCCCTCAACTTTCTCCAGCAACCCAAATTTGAATGCTACCATCCTCACTTAATCCACAAAGTTAATACATATTAACAATTCATCATGTCATGGAATTGTATAAAATTCTGTCAATCTACATCTTTAAATGCATTTAAACCTTCTCATGACCACTTCTCCACAATAGCTTACAACCATCTTCCACATACAGCTGGAGTGATTTCCTAATACTCCCTTGCTTAATAACTAAATGGTTCCCCATTAACATAAACTACATATTAACTTTAAGATAATTATGTTTTAGTCTTCTTGGGCTGCTATAAAAAATATGATTGCCTGGGTACTAAATAACAGAAAAGTATACTTTTAAAATTCTAAAGTCTAGAAGCCAAGAGCAAATTTAGTTTCTTGTGAGAGCTCTTTTCCTGGTGTGTAATGGCCACCTTCTCACTATATTCTTACAAAGTCTTTTCTAAGTGCATCTCCACCAGAGAGAGACAGTCAACTCTCAAGTATCTCTTCTTATAAGGAGCCAATCTAATTGGATCAAAGTTCCACACTCATGTCCTCATTTAACTTAATTTACTTTCTTAAAGACTCCATTATCAAATATATCCATCCACACTTGGGATTAGAGCTTCAACATAAGAATTTTAGGGGGACCAAATATTTAGTCTATAACAAGTGGTAATGAATCAAAAACCATTTTTTGCTATATATTCTTAACTTTATATCTACATTCAACTTTTCCAATATATGCTCATCTTGACTAAATATTTTTTATGTTCCTTTTATTCATCTTTTTTATTGTTTGTTTTGTTTTGTTTTGTGGGTTGTGTTTGTGTGTGTGTGCATTAAAAGTTCTATAAAACATTCTCAATTCTGGGGCAACATCTGAATGGAAAACAAAGACTATTTCTACTTTCATAAAGCTTTTATTCTTATGGGAAAAACAGTAAAAACCTGACTAAAAATAATGTTTCTAAAGATATTTCCAAAGCTGGAAGATTTTTTCTCTCTATCTCTCTACCTCGCCTAAGCCATATTCTTTCTCCTTTCTTTCCCTCTCATTCCCTCACTCTGTCTGTCTCTTTAGTGGTGGTGGTAGTAGTAGTAGTAGTAGTAGTAGTAGTTATGGAAATTCAATAAACACTCATTGAATATAATTTAATATTATATTATATTTTGTTTACAGCATTTCTGAAAGTATCTTGCTAGGAACACTAATTATTTGGACTAATAATTGGTGTTATCTTGGAAAAAATAAAGGTTTGGTAAATAATAATTAGTTTAACAATAATCGATTTATTTACTACAGAAGTAGTCAGAGCATTTAATAAGATCATGTGAATTATGGATTATCAAAACACATTGTGTCCAGCTTTTTACAAATGATTCTATTCTGTAATCTTTCTATCTCACAGTATGTCTCATAATGAATAATCTGTATAGCTAACTTTTACTCAATATTCTTCTATAACCATTTTCTCTCTCTACAGTTGGATGACAGGTAAATCTTCCTGCAAGAATTAATGGTGCCAATTACTCTTAACATCTGTAAGCTAATGAGTGACAAAATTGTAACACTTTCACAGATCAAAGTTCATATGAAAGTTATTTTACAGAACTATTTTTTACTGACTCATTTATACTCACCATCAAGGAAACATGCAAAATATAAAGACCTATTTTCAAAAAAAGTAAATAAATAGAATCATTAAAATGTAACTGAGAGTGCATGTATTAAGGAACAATTAGAGTTTTCATGATAAACATTTTAAGTACTAATTGGTTCCAAAGGGAAATCTTAAGATTATAATTTATTTTAAATTTGTGGGCTACTGCAAAAAAAATGCCATGTAAATGCAACCATAACAAAACAACAATAAAAATATTAATATAAAGTATCTTATCAATTGACTTTAATGACTATGAACAGTATAGTTAAGATGAACTTCATGAGATATATAATCAATCATGAAACAAAGAACAATCACAAAGAATAATTCTGAAAATGTAGATGTAAATCATCAGAATTAGTTAGGGTGTTTGCTAATTTCTGATTGTCTCTATGAAATATAGACTCTGGTTTAATACATCTACCATAAGAAAAGCCTGACATTCTATATTAGCAAAATGTCATAAATAAGACATTCAGAAACTTTCTCTATTCCCATTACCCTTAGTCTTTTGTTTTATCCCACAACACTCTTAGGCCCAAATAAATACATACTAGTTTGTTTATTGCCTAGTAAGGTCTAAATAAATTGAATAGTTCAGTTTTAAAAACTTAATAACTATTTGAAGAAAATAATTAATGTAAATTGAAATAAAATAATATTTTTATTTCATTATTGACTAATGTCTGTTACTTACTGGGTGTATGCAAGCAATCCTTGTGCATTGCAAAGCTGCTCAAACTTGGGAATCAGACTGGATGCTATCACCACCATTTAAAGTTCCAAATTGACTTTGATGCAGCTTCAGTTTCTCATCATAGCATCTAAGAAAAACGAAACTAGTGACTTGGTATTGCTTTTTCTAACTTGACATAAATGACTCATTTTAAGAGTCTAATTTTGAGAGCACTCGAGGTGCTCTGGCAATAGCAAAAAGGTGTTAATACAAATAGGGTCATACTGCAGTTATGGAAACAACAGGTATACCAACTGTACTCTGTATCTTTTTTTTTAATTAAATTTTTATTATTCAGATTATGACATTTGTTTCTCTTTTTTCCCCTCCATAGCACCCCTCCACCCAACTCCCAACCCTCCCTCTGCCCTTAGCTCTCTCCCATTGATCTTATCCATAGGTGTATGATTTTTGTCCAGTCTCTCCCTGTACACCCCTCACCCCTTTCCCCCTGAGAATTATCAGTCCATTCCCTTTCTGTGCTCCTGATTCTATTATATTCACCAGTTTATTCTGTTGGTCAAATTTTTAATTCACTTAATTTTTAGATTCACTTTCTGATAGATATGTATTTGTTGTTCATAATTTTTTGTCTTTTACCTTTTTCTTCTTCCTCTTCTAAAAGAGTAACTTTCAGCATTTCATATATTACTGGTTTGGAGTTGATGAACTCCTTTAGCTTTTTCTTCTCTGTGAAGCTCTTTATCTGCCCTTCAATTCTGAATGTTAGCTTTGCTGGATAGATTATTCTTGGTTGTAGGTTCTTGATATTCATCACATTGAATATTTCTTGCCACTCCCGTCTGGCCTGCATCTTTCCTGTTGAGAAATCAGCTGACAGTCGTATGGGTGCTCCCTTGTAGGTAATGAACTGTTTTTCTCTTGCTGCTTTTAATATTCTCTCTTTGTCTTTTGCTCTTGGTATTTTAATTATGATGTGTCTCGGTGTGGTCCTCTTTGGATTCCTTTTATATAGGGTTCTGTGTGCTTCCTGGACTTGTAAGTCTATTTCTTTTACCAGATGTGGGAAGTTTTCAGTCATTATTTCTTTAAATAGGTTTTCAGTATCTTGCTCTCTCTCTTCTTCTGGCAGCCCCACAATTCTGATGTTGGTACGCTTGAAGCTGTCCCAGAGTCTCCTTACATTTTGTTCACATTTTTGGATTCTTTTTTCTTCTTGCTTTTCCAGTTGAGTGTTTTTGTTTTCTGCTTCTTTATATTTCAAATTTTTGACTTGATTCTTGCCTTTCTCTAGTCTGCTGTTAGGACTCTGTATAATATTTTTTATTTCAGTCAGTGTATGTTTAATTTCTAGTTGGTCTTTTATCATCTTTAGTTGGACCTTTTCCATCTCTAGTTGGCTCTTTTGCATCTCTACTTGGTCCTTTTTCATCTCCTCTTGGCTCTCGCTAAATTTATCCAACTTTTCTAGCATATTCTTGAAAAACCTTACAAGCGTGGTTTTGAACTCTATATCCAGTCTTTTTTTTCCCTCCATTTCTTTTGTTTGTGATCCCTTCCCTTGTCTCGGCATTTTCACTATGCCGGGGAAACTTCTGTGTTGGATTCATCCTTGTGAAACCAGACTTGCAAAGCCACAGAAGCCTCTGTTGAGCTTGGGAGGGGTGGAGTCTCAGGGCTTAAGGGACCGCCTTGCCTTCCAGTCGGCCCCGCCCTCCACGGCCCCTGAGTCTCACGTGACTGGGTAATCCCTGGAATGGTCCTTGTGCACGCGTGCCCGCAGTGCCTCTAGACTGCTGCCTTTCCAGCTCCCCTGTGCACCAGGACCAAACGAGTCTAGGTCTCCAGGGTTTCGCCCAAAACAGGGGCCCAGTGGACTCAGAAGTGGCACAGTTGGGAGGGTCTGTCTCCTGCCCACTCGCGAAAGCCAGTGGCACAATCAGCAGTCTGTCCTTCATACAGCGCAATGCGCCACCAGCCTTCTGATCTTCTGCGACTCCCCTAAATTTCTGTGAACCTCTCCCTTTTCACAGTCCAGACTCCCCCCGTATGAGTTTCGGCTGGATCTGGGGTTTAGTGTCATAAGATAAGGGGTTCAATGCTGTTGGGAGTCTCCGTTTCCCTCCCACCAGAGAAAGCCAGCCAGGCACTCCTGCACCCGCTCTCTCCGCGCGCGTCTCCATACCTCAGCTTTTTGCAGCTCCTCTGGGTTTCTGTGAGCCCCTCTCTTTCCTTCTAGTTGTAGAACTTACACTCGGCCAGCTTTCCTGTGGTTCTGGATGATGTCTGTTCTGTCTTTTAGTTGTAGTTTTGAAATTGTTGTGTGAGGCAGCAGTGTAGGTGTTTACCTATGCTGCCATCTTGGATTCTCCCCACTCTGTATCTTTTAAATGTTATTCGTATATGGCCATTAAGTGATATGATTTTAAATTATATGCAAACCACGTCTAAACTGCACATATTTCTCCTAAGTTCTAGCATGCTATATAATTTTGTAATCAATAAAAGCTACCAAGTTTTTGTGTATTTATTCATTATATCATATTTAATATGCAAAATATTCCATTAGTGGGTTTATTGTGTAGGTAGAAGAAATGGTAGATTATTTAAGTAGTGTAATAGTTAGATATATATTATGTTGAGAGTTCCTAAGACCAGCTTAATTTGATGATTCATTAGAATTAGAGAGATCAGAAAAACTGTTATACTCAGAGTTATAATATAATACAGATTAAAATCATCAAAGGGTAAAGGCATATGAGTGAAATGAAGGAGTAATGAAGAGAAACTTTATGGGCTCAGAGAGATGATGTTTAATTCTCCCAGAAGGAATATGTAACAATGTATGAATTGCCAACTGGGGGGGGGAGGGGAGGGAGAGAGGAGGAGAAGTGGGCGGGGAGGAAACCAGACCATTCTCCTGGATGGTCAAGCTGACACAGTTTGACTGACAGTGGAAGGAGTCAAGATGACATGGCTTGACACAAAACCTTGAGCAAATAAAAATAGGTATTCATTATTAACCACCTTATTAGCATTAACTATCTGGCTTGGGCCAAGTTCTCAGACATACAAAACACTATTATTAAATCCCTTCATTAGGTTCCACATATAAGTGAAATTATATGCTATTTGTCTTTCTCTAGCTGGTTTATTTCATTTAGCATAATGCTGTTGCTTAAAGGGTAAGATTTCTTTGTTTTTTACAGCTAAGTAGTATTCCGTTGTGTAAATGTACCATAGATTTTTGTCCACTCATCTATTGAAGGGCACTTAGACTGTGTCCAAATCTCACACTATATGTATAAATACAATTTGAAAAAGTTAATTAAGTATTTTTAAGTGTCTCAATATTATAATATTTAATGTTATATGTTGGCTCTTTAAAAATATGATCTATTATATTTTTCTTTTCTATTTAAATGATAAATGGAATTTTCATCTTGCAAAATATTAAAACTAAAACAACCCACTAAAATCAATTAAGAATAGACCTTTTTCCTAAATAAATTTCCAAATAGCTTAGTATTTATAGTGAAAAAAGACACTGTATTGGCACACTATATGAATTCATTTTCTCCATGTAGATTGAAAAAGATGTTTAAAACTAAATGTAACTTAGAGGTCTTTCTGTTTGATCTACTTATTTTACACACTAGGAAATGAAAAGAGGAAGTAACTGGCAAAAGTTACTAGCAGGGATTTATGGGTAAATATCCAAGAGAAAAAGTAAATTAATAATGTAGAAACTTAATAATCTACACTAATAAAAGAGAAACATGCAAATTACATCACTCCCCACTACACCCAACAACCAATCATAGTGAGTATGCAAATTAACCTGAAAAGATGACAGAAGGCCCACCCTATCCCCTATGGGCCTGTGAGAAAAGTCAGGCCCAGCCCCTGAGGCTGGCTGCAGCCAGGAGGACCAAGAAGCCACCTCTCCGGTGATCCCAGGCCTCAGAAAGCATCAAAAGCCTCACATCTGCCTGCCCCACATTCTGGGGGAAACAGAAAAACCGGACACCAGCACCTAAGGCGAGGTGCAGTCCGAAGTCCAGGAGAAGTAGAAACTGACTGCCCAGTGATCCCAGGCTGCAGCCAGCTGGAGAAGTTGCCTGCCCCATGTCTGCCTGCCATACATCTTGGGGGAGATGGAGAAACTGGTCCCCAGCACCTGCTGTAGCCCGGGAGATGAAGAAGCCACCTGCCCTGTGATCCTAGGCCGCAGCCAGCCGAAGTTGCCCACACTGCATCCCAGGTGAAATGGAGAAGCTGCCTGCCTGTGGTCCAAGCGCCAGCACCTGAGGCTGGCTACAGCCTGGTAGACAGAGAAGCTGCCCACTCCAAAGTCCCAGGCACCAGTACCTGCAGCTGGCTGTGACCCAAGAGAAGGAGAGCCGCCCAGCCCGCGGTCCTGGGCGCCAGCACTTGCATCTGCCCACCATCCTCTGCGGCTGTAGCCAGCTTGGGCACCTATGGCTGACCAGAGGGAGGGAAGTCCGGATCCCGGGTGCCTGTGGTCAGCTGGAAGAAGCTATCCTGGGTCCAAGATGCCCAGCTGAGGCAGAGGTAGTTAGGGGCAATCAACCTGGCAGGCAGAAGCAGTTAGTAGCAATCAGGCAGGCAGGCGAACCTTTAGAAGCCAGCAGTTCTGGATTGTGAGGGGGATGTCCGACTGCTAGTTATCCTCTGAGGGATCCCAGATTGGAGAGGGTGCAGGCCCGGCAGAGGGACACCCTTCCCTCCACCCCCTCCAGCATGAATTTCATGCACCAGGCCACAAGTAATTATATATTAAGCATCAAACAAATGTAGTAAATTAACACTACCATGATATAATACCATACAATCACAAGAATGATTAAAGTGAAAAATAATGGGGGATACCATGTGCTAGAAAGCACTCAGGCTAAAGGAACTTTTTTATACTGTTGGTGGTGGTGGTAGTGGGATGCTTAATTTGGCAACTATTTTAGACAAGTGTTTGTCAGTATTTACTGAAACAGCATATATGCATCCTTTATGCCCCAGAAAATTCCATTCCTAGAAATATAAACAAATGATGTGCTTTAAACAAAATTCTATGTACATGCATATAATACTCATATTTTAATAACCTCAATTTGGAAATCACCCCAAAGCTCATCAAATATAGAATGGATGAATAACTATTATTATGCTAGATGAAAGAGTACCCAGTAAGGTAAATAAATGATTTAAAGTGAAATACAATAAAATGAGTGGATTTTACAAACCTAATAAATGTTCATCAATATGTCTGTAATTCACAGTAAATAACAAAATGATAAAAACTATGCTACTAGAAGTCTATATAAAGTATACTTGAGGTGGCTTTGGTGGGTGATGGCTATTTCATGAGGCTGACTTCAGATTTGGGGGAATATTCTATTTCATAACCTGGGTGTATTACCTAGATGTGTCCAGTCTGTGAAAAATTAGTTTTATATAATTACCATATGAGCACTTCCATGTGTGACTATGAAAATGAAATTAAAAATATAAATATAAAAATAACCCCTCCCAAAAAAACAAACCTCTATCAGAATTTTTAAATAGAAAACTAAGATACAGACAATATTAGGAATAGAAAGATATAATTAGAGGTATAGAAGATATTAAGATAATAAAAATAATATAAAAATATTTTTAAATGAAGAGGAAGTAAACTATTTGCTAGAAAAATATAATTTTCCAAAGTCAACTCAATAGAAAAATAAAGCAGGAATAGATCAATATCCATAAAACAAATAAAACCCAAACAAAACAAACTTTCATTTTCTTTCTATAGAACAGTTCTATCAAATAAAAAAGAGAAAATAATTTATGATTATTTATTGTTATTCTCTTCCATGACTAGTAAAAGTAGAAACACTCACAACTTATTATATGAAGCCAATATAATAGTAGCAGACAACAAAGGAAAATTAAAAACTAATATTTTTATGAAGTGTTATAAAATATAAATTGAGTTTTCCTACAGAACCCAAGAAAGTTCATGAATAGAACACCTTTAGCTGGCCAGCACAGTTCAGTGGTTGAGTATTGACCTTTGAACCAGGAGATCACAGTGCAATTTCTGGTCAGGGCAGATATTCCAGTTACAGGCTTGATTCCCAGTGTGGGGTGTGCATAAGGCAACCAATCAGTGATTCTCATCATTAATGCTTCTCTCTTTCTCTCTCTCTCTCTCTCTCTCTCTCTCTCTCTCTCTCTCTCTCTCTTTCTTCTTCTTCTTCTTCTTCTTCTTCTTCTTCTTCTTCTTCTTCTTCTTCTTCTTCTCTTCCTCTTTGAAATCAATAAAAAATATATTTTAGCCATAGCTGGTTGCTGGTTTGGCGTAGTGGATAGAGCATCAGTGTGTAGACTAAAGGGTTCAGGGTTCAATTCTCATTCAGGGTACATGTCTGGGGTTGTGAGTTTGATACACAGTTGGGATCATGCAGGAGGCAGCTAATCAATAATCCTGTTTAATCATTTCTTTCTCTTCTTCTCCCTTCCTCTCTGAGATCAATAAAAATATCTAAATATATATATACAGTGGTACCTCGAGATACGAGCTTAATTCGTTCCGTAACCTTGCTCATATTATCAAGTTGCTGGTATCTCAAAGCAAATTTCCCCATTGAAATCAATTGAAATGCCGTTAATCCGTTCTAGCCCCCAAAATGCCACCCCAGTTTTTCTTGTTACGTGTTTTTGAATAAGAAAAATGTATTTATAAATGACAAATATTGTATAAAAACATAATAAAAGAGAATGGAAAGGAATAAACTGGTTTTATAAAGTGTATTTACCTACTCGTTACACTCTTAATGCTACACTCTGTCCCTAAAATGAATGTAACTTAACTAACCTTCACTGAACTTAATTGTTACTGGTCTTTGCATTTTTGGCCGATTTCAAAAAAATCCTGTCCAACGAGGTTTGCCTCTTCCTCCCTTTCAGAATGTTTCTGAAATGGGTGAGGCAAGTTTCATTGAACAGCTTGGATGCACAACCAGTAGCAACTTTTTCGAGGTCTTTCTTTTCCACAAAGTGTGACACCCTCTTCCACATTCCTATCTCACTTGTAGAGACCTCTTCCACCTCTGGCTCCTCCTTGAAACCAATTTCTTGGAGAACCTCCCCATGTTGCTGAGACTGCAACTCTTGTAACTCCTCCATGGTGAGTTCCAGAGAGTGCTCCTGGACGAGCTCATTCACGCCTCTCTCATCCACCTCCAGGCCCATGGATTTTCCCAGAGACACTATCTCCTCCTCCACTGGCACCTCGGGTTCGAATCCTTCGAAGGTCCTTTCGGCTACAGCCTCAGGCCACAGCTTCTTCCATGCGGAGGTCAAAGTCCTCGTTGTAACTCCCAGCCAGGCCTGATCAATAATTCTGAGGCATATCACGATGTTAAAGTGGTTCTTCCAGAACTCTCGAAGGGTGAGGTATGTGTTCTCCACCACCTCAAAGCAGCGCCAGAACAGGTGCTTGATGTACAGTTTTTAAAATTAGAAATCACCTTCTGATCCATGAGCTGCAGGATAGGAGTGGTGTTGGGAGGTAGGTAGACAATCTTTGTAAACTTGAACTCTTCGAGGAGTTCATCTTCGAGGTTCGGTGGGTGAGCAGAAGCATTGTCGAGGACGAGGAGGACTTGCATGGTTAGGTTGTTTTTCTGTAGATATTTCTTCACAGAAGGGCCGAAAACCAGGTTTACCCACTCCACAAAGAACTGCCTGGTGACCCATGCCTTCGGGTTTGCCCTCCACATAACTTGCAGTTTATCTTTTAAAATCTTATGTGACTTAAAGAATCTGGGGTTTTCCGAATGGTATACAAGCAGAGGCTTGATCTTGCAGTCATCACTCACATTGGCACACAGTGTGAGAGTTAGCCTATCCTTCATGGGTTTGTGGCCTGGCTTCACCTTCTCCTCTGCCATTATATAAGTTCTATTTGGCATCTTCTTCCAGAAAAGCCCTGTCTCATCACAGTTGAAGACTTGCTGGGGAATATATCCTTTGGCTTCTATTAGTTTGGAAAAAGTTTTGAGGTAATCCTCAGCTGCCTTCACATCCGAACTTGCTGCCTCACCATGCCTGAGGATGGAGTGAATGCCGGACCTTTTCCTGAAATTATCAAACCAGCCTCTACTGGCTTTAAATGAGTCTTTCGATGCTTGGTCCGTGGAAGTGCGTGGGGTCTGCTCCAGAAAATTACCGTAAATCACTCGCGCCTTCTCGCATATGATGCCCTGTGTTAATGTATCTCCTTTAAGCTGCTTCTCCGTCACCCACACCATCAGTAGATTCTCCATCTTTTCATGGAGAGAGCTATGGAGCTTAGAAATTATTGTAACGCCCTTAGCTGGCATAATACCCTTTATCGACTCCTTCTGTTTAAGCACAGTGCATATCGTTGAAGTACTACGCCCGTATTGCCTGGCCAAGTCAGCCACTCTCACACCTTGCTCATATTTTTCTATGATTTCACACTCTAATTCAATAGACATCATTCTCTTCTGAGCACTGACCTTTCCACTTGCTTTGTTCGGACCCATGATTATAAAAAGAAATGTGATAAAGTATGTAAATCCACAAAAGATGCTTCGATAACGAGGTAAACAAGCACACTGACTGAGGCGTGGGTACTATGAGATGCTCGAGTCGAGGTAAACTGGTGGGTCATGTGCAGCTGGCCAATTGGCGTGATTACTCGTATCTCAAATGTTGCTCGTATTTCAAAGCAAAAAATTGCTCGCTCGACAGCTCATATCTCGAAAAATCTTATACGTTAGGGCACTCGTATCTGGAGGTACCACTGTATATATATATATATATATATATGAGAAATATAGAATATGTAGAATATATAGAATATATAGAAAATATAGAATATATAGAAAATATAGAATATATTTTAAAGTAATTAAATCATAAAATATTAATTTAAAATATTATCTATAGAGGTACAGAAAAATATTTGATAAATTTCAATGTATATTTCTCAATATACATTTTAAAAACTGATATTAATAATAAAATATATTTTATCCTAATCATTATATTTCCCAAACCTAATAGATAATAATTTAAATTTTGTCATATTGTTTAAATTACATATTTACTATGTAATCAAGTATGTGTAAGTATTGCTAAAATAAATAAACTATTGTTTTTGTACTTTTTACTCCAGACACCTTCAATTTTCACTCAATTTAATTTTCATATTTATTTTGTATCTTACAGATTTGCTGTAATAAAAATAATTTTAGTTCATTTTTAAAATTTACTAATTTTTTTCATATTTTATTGAAGGATCTAGCACTTCTAAAATATTTTAAAACAGTACTTGTCATAGAAATATTTCTAAATAATCTTTAATATATTTATTTTTACTTTAGCATTCAGTATGGATGTTGTACTTTATTTTTTATAAAAATCTTCACCCTATTTTATAATTATTTTAGTATACCTTTTCTCTTTGTATTTATTTCAAAATTGTATAAAAAATGTTTTGCATCAATATAAGCATTTATATTTTTCCTTCAGTTTGATTTCATCGAATCCAATTTTGTGCAAAGTTTGCATGCCCTTAACTAACTATGCTTGCTAATTGCAGTTTTCATAAATGTGTTTTAATAAATATTAACCAATTTAATGTCATATAAACTCAACACTCCATTGTTTAACTGAGAGGAGTTTATAACAGTGGCAAACAAGCAGGTGAAAAAACCACATAAGAAGAAATAGATTCACATTAATATAGTCAATTAATCTTTGACAAAGATAAAACTGCAGGAAAGAACATCTTTTCAACAAGTGGTATTGGAATAGGAACATCCACATGTAAAAAAAATGACCTTCAATAGACACTTTCTACTCCTCACAAAATTAACTCAAAATGAATAGACTTAAATGTAGAACACTAAACTATAAAACTTTTAAAAGATAATGGAAAAAATTTAGATGAAATTGGATATGGCAAAGTTTTTTTTTTATTCAACAACAAAGGCACAATTTATATTTTTTATAAGCTGTACTTCTTTAGAATTAAAAGTGTCTACTCAGAGCAAAAGGATTGGTTCGCAAATCAATAAATGTAATACACCACATTAACAAAAGAAAAGATAAAAATTATATAATCTTGTCAATAGATGCAGAAAAAGCATTTGATAAAATACAGCATCCATTTATTATTAAAACACTCAATAAAATAGGAATAGAAGAAAAGTACCTCAACTTAATAAAGGCCATATAATAAACCCTCAACCAAATATAATACTCAATGTTGAAAAACTGAAAGCTTTTTTCCTAAGATCAGGAACAAGACAAGGATATCCACACTCACAATTCTTATTCATAACTAGTGGCCCAGTGCACAAATTAATGCACAGTGAAAGGAAATTAATTAGAGGTATTTTAATATCACTATTCACCCTTTCTCTATAATAGAAGTGTCAACCAAATTCACAATCAACAATTGCAGATTGAAACACATGTGTGTGATTGGCATCAGTGAGAGCTTTATATCTATCTCATAGGCATGAGTCAACTTAGCCTTTTATAGATATAAAATAAACTTGCTCAATTGGATCTGCTTTCTAATTTAGCTAAACTTTTTCCAGCCCACTGAAGCACCCCAACTTCTCTTTCAGGGAATTGTCAGCAGCACAGGAGTAAATTTCAACATACACCAGATTATTATTGTACATCACACAGGGAGAACAAAGGTAAAATATTTAACTGCAGCGATGTTTGACTATATTCTGTGCAGTGAGAAAACCTAAAGTAATTTTCGAGGTCCACCATTTCTTACTCCTTTTCAGATGAGTCAAGTGTCTAAGCTTTCTAAATCTCTGTTTTCTGGATAATGAAAAGAAAATAGTATTCCACTGAGTCTCCTATCTACCTATTCCAGGACTTCTATGAGGATCTCATTTGATTAATTAGAAGTATTTTAATATCACTATTCACCCTTTCTCTATAATAGAAGTGCCAACCCAATTCATAATCAACAATTGCAGATTGAAACACATGTGTGTGATTGGCACCAGTGAGAGCTTTATATGTATCTCATAGTCATAAGTAAACTTAGCCTTTTATAGATATAGAATAAACTTGCTCAATTAGATGTGCTTTCTTATTTAGCTAAACTTTTTCCAGCCCACTGAAGCACCCCAACTTCACAGACATTTGGTTAAAGAGTAAAATGTTTCCACCTGGGTATGTTTCCAAAGCAAGTTATGTTTCTGAGCTGAAGAAACTGCAAGAAGACTATTCGCTAGGAAAAGGAAGCCAGGCATTGCTATATGATGTCATAGCCCAGATGAACACTGATAATATTAGCCTTTTTTATATAGAGATAGTACTAGAAGTACTAGCAAGAGCAATAAGACAAGAGAAAGAAATAAAAGGCATTCAAATAGGGAAGGAAGAAGACAAACTGTCACTTTTTGTGAATGACATGATGCTGTATATAGAAAACCCTAAAGACTCTATAAAAAAAAAACTACTGCAAACAATAAACAAACACAGTCAAGTTGCAGGATATAAAGTCAATGTGCAAAAATCCATTGCCTCCCTGTATATCAGCAACAAAACTTCAGAAAAAGAAATGGAGAAAACAATTCCTTTTGCAATCACAACCAAAACAATAAAATACCTAGGAATACACTTAACAAAGAATGTGAAAGACCTGAAAATTACAAAACATTATTAAATGAGACTGAAATAGACACAACAAAAATGGAAAAATACCCCATGTTCATGGATTGGAAGAATCAACATAGTTAAAATGTCAATTTACCCAAAGCAATATATAGATTTAATGCAATCTCCACCAAAATCCCAATGTCACTTTTTTTTAAGAAACAGAATAAGAAATAATCAGATTTGTATGGAACCACAAAAGACCCAGAATAGCCAAAGCAATCCTGGGGAAAAAGAACAAGGCTGACTTCAAAATATACTACAGAGCTACTTTAATCAAAACAGCATGGTATTGTCAGAGAAACAGATACACAGATTAATGGAACAGAATAGAGATCCCAGCTACAAAATCACACATATATGGATAAATAACTTTTGACAAAGGAGCCAGAAATCCAAATTGGAGTAAAGATTGTCTCTTCAATAAATGGTGCCAGAAAAACTGGAAAGCTACATGCAAATAAATGAAACTGGATTGCAGGTTTCCCCCATGTACAAATATTAATTCAAAATGGATCAAAGACTTGAACATAAGACCTGAAACTATAAGTCACATATAAAAAAATATAGGTACAAATATATATATATATATCAAACTTATGAACCTGAGTGGTAGAGAACAATTTATGTTCTTGACCCTAAAGGTAAGGGAGATAAAATAAAAAAATAAATGAATCAAATGAATCAAACTGAAGAGCTTCTGCACAGCAAAAGAAATGGACAACGAAACAAATAGTAGCCAACAAGATGGGAGATTATATTTGCAAACAGTAGTTCCAACAAAGGTTTAATCTCCATAATATTTAAAGAACTCATAAAACTCAACACCAAACAAACAACCCAATAAAAAAGTGGGCAGAGGACCTGAAAATACACCTCTCCCAAAGAAGAAATACAAATATCCAATAGATATATGAAAAGATGTTCAACCTCACTGGCAATCAGGGAAACACAAATTAAAACTATAATGTGATACCACCTATACCAGTTAGAGTGGCCATTTTCAATAATTCAAGCAATAACAAATGTTGGAGAAGTTGTGGAAAAAAGGGAACTCTTATTTACTGCTGGTGGGAATGTAGACTTGTACAACCACTATGGAAAACAGTCTGGTTATTTCATAAAACATAAAAATAGAGCTACCATATGACCCAACAATCCCACTTTTAGGTATATACCCCAAAAATCCAAAATCATTTATATGCAAAGATACATGCACCCCTATGTTCATTTCAGCACTATTCATGGTGGCCAAGAGTTGGAAACAGCCAAAGTGTCCTACAATAGAGGACTGGATAAAGATAGGGTATAAACTGAGTGGCCAGATTATTATGATCTCTAAATGCATAATAATCTGACCATTCAGTGTATATCCTATATAATAAAAGCTAATATGCAAATTTTCCCCTCAATCAGGAGTTCGACCACTGGGCAGGCCAGCCAACTGCCCATGTCCCTTTCCCCTTGCGAGGCTGGCTAGACCCCTCCCAAGCACAAATTCATACACCAGGCCTCTACTATATGTGTGTGTGTGTG
>JAAGEH010002534.1:42775436-42803122 GCA_011751065.1 Lasiurus cinereus | reverse complement strand
ACACACACATACACACACACACTGAGTGGCCAGATTATTATGCATTCAGAGGTAAGAATAATCTGGCCACTCAGTGTATATACACAAGGGAGTACAACATGGCCATAAGAAAGGATGAAATAGCATCATTTTTAACAACATGGATGGACCTTGAGAACATTATGTGACGTGAAATAAGTCAAACAGAAAAAGTTAAGAACTATATGATTTCACTCATACATGGAATATAAAACTGAAACTTATGAACACAAATAGCAGTATAGTGGTTGCTCGAGGGAAGGGGAGAATGAGGAAAGAAAGAGGTCCTAATATGAGGTGACAGGAGATTTGACGACTTTGGGTGGTGGCTCAAAAGCCTATATGCAAATTCGGTAAGTTAGTAATCCACACATGAAATCTATATATTCATGTTGAATAATGTCACTCCAATAACATTAAAAAAATATAATGTAAAAAAAGTATCTGCTATGTGAAAAACACTGTCAAAACAATTAAAAGACAAGCCATAGACTGAGATAAATACTTATAAAAGACATAAAAATGACAGATATCCAAATTATACAAAGAACAAAGAACTCTTCAAACTCAATAAGAAAACAACACAAGTCAAAAAAAGGGGGTGGGGGGAGAGGGTAAAAACCTGAACAGATATTTCACCAGAGAAAATATACAGATGGAAAACAAGCATATGAAGGATTGTTCCACATCATATGTCATCATGGAAATGCAAATTAAAACAGTGAAATGCCACTACATACCTGTTAGAATAATCAAAATTCAGAACATGGACACCAAATGGTAGTGAGGATGTGGAACAACTCTTTCATCCATCGCTGATGGGAATGCAAAGTGATACATCCACTGTGGAAGGCAGTTTGATGGTTTCTTATAAAACTAAAAATACTCTTAATACATGATCTAGCAATCTTGTTCTATAGTATATACACAAAAGAATTGTAAACTTATATCAGTGCAAAAATCTGTACACTGATGTATATAGCAATTTGATCCATAATTGTGAAAACTTAGAAATAGCCATATATCCTTCAGTATATGAATGAATAAATTGTGGTATATCCAGACAATGGAAAATAATTCAATGTTCAAGAGAAACAAACTATCAAGGTATAAAAACACATGCAGAAAATCTAATATATAATGCTAAGTGAAAGAAACCATCAGAAAATGCTACCTACTGTACAATTTAAATTATATGACATCTGGAAAGGTGAACTATGGAAACAGTAAAAATATTAGTAATTGCCAGAAGTCATGGAGAGGAAGGGAAGAATAGATAGAAAACAGAGGATTTTTAGGCTAAGGAAACTTCTATATATGATATTGTAATGGCGGATATGTGAAAATGAAACTTGTATTGAATATTGTAGTCACAACACCAAGAATAGACCTTAATATAGATGATTATCTCTGGGTGATAAGATATATGTTAGTTAAAGTTCATCAATCATAGAAAATGTACCATTCTGGTGGGAGATGTTGATGATAGAAAGCTATGTATGAGTGGATAGAGGAGTATGTTGGATATCTCTATACCTTCAAAAATTTAATATATGTCCCATTCTCTTAATTTTGACAAACATAAATAGGCACCCATATTAAATGTAGAGGTTTGTAACACCATATAGTCTACCACCAATCTCTGGTCCCTAGTCTATCTCCCCTCTATTTTTCCAGTTCCACTTTGGATATTGAGAAACCTCATGCTTGCCTGAATGTCAATGACATACCCAATCCATTAACTCTTGAGCCTAGGCTGTGCACACCATCAATGTAGTCCATATTTGGGATAACAGTTCCAGGAATCAGCCAACATGAGCCCCTAGAATGGGTTCAGAAAACAGGGATATGAAAGCAGATGAATAATCTCCTTTGTTCTTGAAATGAGATCCAACCAATGAAGGGCCAGATTGAGGCTATCTATATTATACAATCTACATCAGGGTCTAAAGATAGTATTTCAAATGGTCCTATTTCTGAAACATATGCATTGGAAATAACACATCATACATTAATGGCTCTGGCTCATCCCATACACTTCCAATTCCATCAACATCAGCATGTTTATGACACCATCCAAGAATCAAAACCATGAACAGCAACACTCTATTTATGAAAATTGTCCATAGATTTTCAATTTTCAATCTCTTTTTAAGTAATCAGGAAATCAAACGTTTTCTTCCAAACATTCTTTCCCTTTCTACTGGCCTAACAAGGTGCAGAAAAAATGAAACTCTATTCATCTTCTGTACCATGGAGATCTGAATGAAATTGATATCACCAGTTACATAATTATTTCAATTTGTTTTAGTCTATACAAATGAACATAAACATTAGATTGTCCAATCAGACTGACACAATATCAAGCTTTACAATTTCAAGAATATAAGAAGGCAAGAAACGCAGATGAATTAATGAAAGGTCTAAGGCAGTGTTCAGCAAACTGTGGCTCACAAGCCACATGCCCCTTGAGTGTGGCTCTTCTACAAAATACCACATGTGGGTGCTCACATAGTGCAATTGAAAGTTCGTGGCCCATGCGCAGAAGTTGGTTTTTGGCTCTCAAAAGAAATTTCATTCATTGTACTGTTGATATTTGGCTCTGTTGACTAATGAGTTTGGAGACCACTGGTCTAAGGCGTCTCATTGGCTCCCCAGATCCTTCCCTCATATATCACATTCCATGGCCCAGAGTTAAGAGCTATCTCTAATGTTGCAAAATTAGAATTGCACATCATCTCTAAACCTGTATTCAGGATATGAAATATGTCCATTTTATATCTACATATTCATCTACCTTACATGATATTTTTCAGGGAGCCATGTCTCCCTAATCCAGAAGTCTTAGGGTAGGTTACCATAAGCACCCTAGACTAAAGACATTCTGCTTAAAACATTCCATGAATGAGTACTCTCTTCCAAGTAAAAATCATTGGTCTGTTTACCAAGAGATCAGTTATATTGTTTATAAAGATATTAGACCACTTCTAAAATCAGTGGATTCTTTATTTGCACAAAAAAACATTCCCTGGGCTCTAATTAGAAGAGTAATGAGTCACAATTCTAAAGCTTGAACTTCTTCATCAGCAATATATTGTTTCAGGGAAGAATATGGAAAGGAGAATGTCAAGGACTTATTCCATGTCATTATTTACCCAGATTTGTAATTTTTTTCTCTTTATGTACCATAAAATTTTGACTAGTTATATGGAGAATACATTACTTTTATATTAGAAAAAATCAATGGATTATTTTTATATAGTCTTTATAGGCATAGAAAACAGGAAAATACTGTCTTTAAGATACGACTTCTGATTATAATTTTTTATTTCATACTTAAATTATAAACAGAATGTCATCCTTCAAATTATGAAAACTACAAATAATTTATTGAAATCAGTTATTAATGAAAGTTTCCTCTAAATTGCTAAATAGCTTATTAATTCTACAAATATAGTGTATGTTAATTTTTTAACTAATTCACTTTTCTTAAATTCTACAAATTATAAAAGGCATGTGCTAGGGAGGTGGGGGTGGTTGGGGAGAGGTCAATGGAAGAAAATGGAGACTTATGTAATGCATTAAACAATAAATAATTTAAATTAAAACAAAACAAATGAGATGGGGCCTTTCTTTCTTAAAATGTAAAGCAGGTGTGTGTTTTTTAGGGGGAATGTGTATGTTTATTTATTATCAATACTCTGTGCTTTGGTACACTATAAAAGTTCATCATTTCCCCACAGAATGAATAAAATATTTAAAGCTGCAAAGAAGTTTACAGGTATTTTTGGTTTAATGTACCTACTTTATAGACCAGGGTACAAAAAGGCTAAAGTAAAAGGATTGTCATTCTCAGCTCTATAGTGGTGGTCCTCTCAAAACTTTTTATATAGAACCTTATAACTCCAATACTAATACTTCCTGAATTTTTCATTGTGAACCCCAAATTACATTCTAGTACATTTTCAGTAGCTGCAAAATTCAACTCAGTATTTCAATTTTAATTAAAATAGAATTTATCTTATTTAAAACCTCTGTGTATTTAATCTCCTAATCTAGTTAATGCATCATAAACTATATGCATCATATTAAGCAGTAGTGACAATTCTTACACTAAAGCAACTGAAACTGATAATTAATGTAACACATTTTAAAATATTGCTTTAACTAATCTAAAGTTCTTATCTTATTTTTAATTCAGAAATGTTGCAAAATGAAAACATGATGCCTGATTCAACTGTATTTTAATTCAGTCAGAGAAAGAGCACAGGAATTCAGGAATGCTCTCATTAACTTAAAACACTTATTAATTTTCCATTTCCTTCATAGACACACACCAAATACAAAGATGATTCATTCATTATATGCATTATCTTCCTGGTTAGTCATATTGTAAAGTAATCTTTAATGGTAGTGTAATACCAATACGGTATAATTATGTCTATTTTCAGACAACACTTCTACCTTACACTCTAGTGAATAGCTTCAAAACACCATTTGTTACTTTTGTTAAGCACAAAAGTAATTAGATTCATATTTTTAAAGTCAGTTGGAATATTTGGTTAAAAGAACATGAAATTATGTTATTGGTAGGTGTTATCTTAGAAATATTTTGATAAAATAGCTACTAGTAAAATGAAGTGCTTTATTTGAAAATTTGGATCTATATGCATACTAATAATAGAGGAATATGTAAATTGTCTAGGACACAGTCACAGTAATACCAAACAGCAGACTTCATGGTGTGACCAGGCTGGTAGGGGGCTAGTGAGAGATGACCAAATGACTGAACAACAGGCTGCGTGGAGCAACCAGGCTGGTAAAGGGGCAATTGGGGATAGCCAGGCCAGTGGGGGTGGGGGCAATTGGGGACAACCAGGCTGGCAGGGGAGATGTTAAGGGTTACCAGGCTGGCAGGGGATCAGTTGGGGGTGGCCAGGCTGGCAGGGGGCAGGAAGGGGTGACCATGCTGGCAGGGTGAGGCACTTGGGGGTGGCCAGGCTGGCAGGGGGTGGTAAAGGGTGACCAGACTGGTGGGGATAAATTAGGGGTGACCATGCTGGCAAGATGAGGCAGTTGGGGGCAAATAGATTGGCAGGAGCGGGCAGTTAGAGGCGATCAGGCAGGCAGGCAGGCAGGCAGAGGGGTTAGCAGCAATCAGGCAGGTAGACAGGTGAGTGGTTAGGATCCAGTGGTCCAGGTTTGTGAGAGGGACATGCAACTGTAGGTTTAGGCCCTATCCCACCTAAACTGGCAGTCAGACATCCCCTGAGGGGTCCCAGATTGGAGAGGGTGCAAGCCAGACTGAGAAACACCCCCTCTGTGCACAGATTTTGTCCACTAGGCCTCTAGTATGAATATAAGTAAGAAAGGACTGTAAAATCAACTGTGCCCTAGACTCTGATCTAATTTGCATTTGGAGCCATATGTGAATTTAATAGGTGTCATTTTCAGACAAGTTCTTAGGATCCAATTCATGATCTTCTTGCTCTTTCCAGCTGTCATGATTATGGTCACTGTTCATGATGAAGGCTCAATCTCCCTCCGTGAATGAGCTCAACATAAAAAGCAAACAAAAACAAAACAAAACAAAAAAAAAAACATAGCATATGTAAAAATTAATACATAGTGCAAGCAAAAAGCCCATTCTTGTCTTAATTTACAAAGATTTTAAGGTTGTTACCAGAGGATAAACTAGCCAAACCCGACTAGAACAATGTAAATGATTTTTAATCTTAGTTCTGATTTGTTCATAAAAATTAAATTGAGAAGATGTGATTTCTAAGCAATTGCCCATACCTAAAATTTTTTATAAATCTCAGTTTGACAGTAAAAATAATATTGAAGCAGATATCCTATATAATAAAAGCCTAATATGCAAATTGACCAGCAGAATGACCAGCAGAAAGACTGGTGGCTATGACATGCACTGACCACCAGTGGGCCAATGCTCAACATAGGCACTACCACCAGCCTGCAGACCCCACACCAGCCAAGATGGATGCCAGTGCCCTCACCCCCCTGATTACACTGCTGGTTGCCTGCAGAGAGAGGTGAGTGGCATTGGCAGCAAAGGGCCAGCGAGTAGGCAGTGCTAGGATGGCCAAGGCATGTGCCAGTAGGGGCCCCACAGATTGGCCTGATCACCAGAAAGGCTTAGGGACCCTACTTGTGCATGAATTTCATGCACTCGGCTTCTATTATTTTTATAAGTATAAATCTTTTTTACTGACTTAATCTTATCTCACCATTAATCAAAGTTTAAGGACATTATATAAGTCTTTAGTTTGCTTTCTCAACTTTGTGTAAAACAGATGGCATTTTTAGTTCCTAGATAAGACAGAATTTTCTCTTATGGTTACTCTAAATTTTTATCACAAGTCACAAATTGTTATGTTATGAATTCATCACTGGATAATATTGTATCTTTAAAATTGTAATATAATTCCAAATAAAGAATATTGAGATATCTTTTAGAAATATATATGTTTTTCTTCTAATACAAAGCTCATTGAGGGTTTTGCTGTGTAATGTAATAAAAATATATCAAAACAAGAAAGTTTCTAAAAATATACTTTGGTTACCTTGTCAAATTACAATAACTTAATATAATTTTACTAGTTTTAAATCTCACATTTTTTTAAAATATATATTACAACTAGAAGCCTGGTGCATAAAATTTGTGCACAGAGGGGGGTGTCCTTCAGCCCCGCCTGCTCTCTCTCCAATCTGGGATCCCTTGAAGGATGTCTGACTGCCTACTTTCCTGATTGATCCTAACCACTTCTGCCTGCCAGCCTGATCATCCCCTAACCACTCCCCTGCCAGTCTGATTAATGCCTAACTGCTCCCCTGCCAGCCTGTTTGCCCCTAACTGCCCCCCCCTGAGGGATGTCTGACTGCCTGCTTTCCTGATTGCTCCTAATCACTCTGCCTGCCAGCCTGATCATACCCTAACCACTCCCCTGCCAGTCTGATTGATACCTATCTGCTCCCCTGCCAGCCTTTTAGCTCCTAACTGCCCTCCCCCAACTTCCCTTCCCTTCAGGACCAGTCACTTCCAATTGCCCTCTTCTGCCAGCCTGTTCACCCCTCACTGCCCTCCCCTGTAGGCTTGATCACTGCCAACTGCCCTTCCTTGCAGGCCTGATCCCTGTCAACTTCCCTCCTCTGCTGGCCATTTTGTGGTGGTTATTTGTGTTCATATGGGAGCAGGATATTTTTACCATATAGGGGCAGTCATCTTGTGTGTTGGAGTGATGGTCAATCTGCATATTATTTTTTATTAGATGGGATAGAGGCCTGGTGCACAGGTGTGGGCCAGCTGGTTTGCCCTGAAGGGTGTCCTGAATCAAAGTGGCTGTTCCCTTGGGGCATGGCGTGGCCTGGGGGGAGGGGCCTGTGGTGGTTTTCAGACTGGCCATGCCCCTGGGTGAGTCAAGTGGAGACCCAGGTATCAGGGATTTATTTATCTTCTACAATTGAAACTTTGTAGCCTGAAGCGGAGCCAAGCCTTCTGCTTGCACAGCCGTTGAAACTTTATTGCCTTAATCAGAGGTCTGGGCTGGCCAGGGTGTGTGGAAAGCTGGCTTCTTCCATTACCAGGGGCAACTGAAGCATCCCTCCTGCTCTCTCTGTGGCCATAGCCATCTTGGTTGAGTTAATTTGCATACTTGCTCTGATTGGCTGGTGGGCGTGGCTGGTGGGTGTAGCAGAGGTATGGTCAATTTGCATACTACTCTTTTATTAAATAGGATAATCCCTTGCTTTTCTTGTCATCTCTACCTCTTATTCCAGGTTCTTACTATCCTAGATCTGGACCACAGCAAGAGTCTGCTATCTCCTGGATCTTCCTTATCAAACATTTCTATCTTCTCAAACATTTCCCTTTTTATTTCAATTTCATGCTCAAAAACTTCTAATAATTATTGTAATCATTATAGTGAAAATTTATTTCTCTACCCCTATACTATTAGAGAATATTTAAAGCCTTTTACTTTCCACAGTGAATCTTCTTTTCCAAGGAATCTTAGTTTTCTTCTACAAATAGCCCTTCAACATCCTCTTCATCTTACAAGCTTGTAAGTTCCTTGATGTTGTAAAGTCCATTTTTACCAGCATGATGCTTAGTACATATACAATTAGATCTCTCTATGGAGAGTAGGCAGGAGTTCTCAATCTTTCTTTAGCTGATTTTTAATATGAATTGTCCTATTGGGAATAAAGAAAATGCCAGAGTCAGTATGCATCTGGTGGAATGTTTAAATCACTCCTGATCTTACAGAACTTAGAGACTAACTACATAGAACTTTACATTTTTATCCCTTTTTTAAAATATTTGAAACCACTATTTTTAATATTTAAAACCAACACACACACACACACACACACACACACACACACACAAACACACATATACACACTTTATTGTAAGAGCAATTTTAGGTTACCAGCAAATTGAACCAAGCATTTGGAGGTCTTTTACAGAATGTCTTTTTTTACAGAATATCTTTTAACATTAATAATCCAGTAAAAATAAAGCATCTCCTCTATCTTTAAGCCAGTCATGCTTACAGTTTTTATATAACACCAGAGGCCCAGTGCATGAAATTTGTGCACTGGTATGGTCCCAGCTTCTCGCTAGGGTCTCCCTCCTTTCCCCCAACCTGCCCCATCCACACCCCCTGTCAAACTCCTGGAAGAACTGGTTGAGGGAACAATTTGCATACTATGCTTCTATAACACTGGATGAATTTCATAGAAAAATCTTTTGTTTTATCATTTAATAAAATGTATTTGCTATGTTAAAATCCAGTAGCTAAAGGATAAAGCCTTCATTTCTCTCAGTATGAGTGCATGTTAAGAGAAAGTGATGATTATGATAAAGTTAAAAGTATAGAAAATCCTGCTAAATTTAAGGTATAAGATATAAAATATAATGCTAATCAGAAAATCAGATCAAATAAAAATAATATAAATTAAAAAATAAAGTTACTAAATAAGGGTACTAAATACAAAAATAAAGGTTGGGTAGTAGATCATGTCTAAAAGTGATAAAATATTTTATACTATTGTCATAAATGTTAAGACCTAGATATATATCTATATATACCTATATATATGTTTCTTATAGTTGATAATTTATTAATAATTAGACATTTTTTAAATTTTTTGGTGGTATATAAAATAATAGTTTGTATTAGATTGCAACTTAGATCCCATGAAATATGATAAATATTTGAAACATTTTAGGATTAATTTTACAATTTTTACAACTGATATCATGACTGCATTCAGAAGTCATTCATTTTCAAAACATTTCACTTGATATTGTATTATGAAATATGTATAACTTATACAATGCAATGGAATTGTCAATAATACATTTAAAGCACTATTCTGATACATGTATAAAACATTCCAGGAAACATAATTACTAGAGTATTTCTGAAAAATTAAATATATACTATATATCATAGTGGTGTGAAATGAGGCTTTTAAATATTTTACACTTTGGCATTATGAAATATTTATGCTCAAACCCAATGGAAGAATAAGGTCCACAAAATTTGTGTAAGTCAAATGCCTCACTTACAAGATTGTCTTTGAAAATAGTATGCAAGAATTTACCCTCAAAAAATAAATAAATGCATGAATTCACTCCATACTTCAGGATTTAAATATTAAAATTTGGCTGAAAAATATTCATTCTTCTGTTTTCAGTTTAGAGTGTTAGCTTTCATAAGCACTACAATGTAACTGTGACTTTAAGTGAAACCATGTAGAAAGAAACCAAATTTAAGTAGTCTAATTGATATAAAGGAGTAAAGTTCCAAGGCAGCTCATCAGCATTATAAGAAAAAAATGTTTAATGAGACGAGGGTATTATTTGAGAACCTGCTGTATATTTAAAGGGTCCTAGAGAATGGGTTAAATTATTTTAAGGTGTATTTTTTAGGGCTGTCCAATGCCCCCTGGTGGCAAGCTTCCTGAGGTCCTTTGAGGTTAGGGGATTCTGGGCTGTGAGGGAAGGAGAGGGCAAAGGGAATGGCTCTCCCTTGGAGGGAAAGATGGCACTGAATCTTTTTTCCTGAGGATATTTATACCTCTATTCCAGGTGGAAATCTTAGGGCAGGTCTCAGCAGAGCGTCTCAATAGAATATTCATCAGCTTTCCTGATGTACTCTTTCAGGGTCATAGTCTCCTCTGGTCAGTGCCAGCAGGGTGTTATTAGTCAATGTAGCTGGTCCTGAGGTGGCCAAGGCATGCCTTGTCTGGTTTTGCTGCTTTTCTGGGCCTGGAACTGAAATACAAAACAACTGAAGCCTAGGTGTTATCCTTAGGGAGGAAAAGGTCAGGGGTTCTAAACCACTTCACCAGCAATATGAGGATCCGAAAAGCATGACCAGTGATAAGCTAGAAGAGGCTAGGTTACCCTGGGGGCAAGGTTCTTGTTTCCCCAGTTTTGCCCCTGGCAAGGCATCTATGTGTGCTGTGCACAGCACTGCCATGGGCAAACTTGTGTGTGTGTGTGTGTGTGGTGGGGGGTGGAGGAAGAGGGTCCAAGAATTTATCTAAGGACACAAGCACAGGTGGCCAAGAGTATCCTCTGCCAACAGAATGGACTTCTACGGATGATTCAAGGCATTTATTAAATATTGGTCAGCATAAATGATACAGGAGACAGACAGGCAATGCACGAATCACACGCACTTTATTTACCAGAGTCCTGGTGGTTTCCAGACCTCGGCAGGCCACCTGGAGATCCACACTGACAGGCACACACACTGGACGTTGGACGTTGCAGCTGCTGCTCGGAGTCTTGTAGAGGCCTCGTCTTGTGGCTCAGGTTCGGACCCAGGGTCCATGGCAGAGCACAGAGTTCAGGCAGGATGCAGGAAGGGGAGCAGAGAGGGACCGTCTGTGGAGGAGCAGACAAGCGGCTCTAATCTCCTTCGAAGCTTGTTCTCTTTTACGTGCTCAAGCAGACGTCTTCATTATGTCTTCAGTGTGTCTTATCAGCGGGTCCCAGGTGTTCTGCTGTCTGGTCTTTATATGTGGGGTACAAACTTTTTTATCTCTTACATGCACATCTCTTTAAGGGTGTTCACACTTCATTCCACTCTCAAAATGTCACACCCAATTCTTATTTTACATTTATATTTTATCCTTATTATTATTATTACTATAACGGGGAGGGGGAGCGCGCAAGTGAGGCAGGGGTGAAGGATTAGAAAAGACAGATAAGAGAATAAAGCTGGAGCTTGGAGCTAGGTGGGGACACTGCTCTTTCTGATGGAGAGACAGCACCACACTCCGCAAGCTGAGTCTTTATTTTATAGCCAGATTCCAGGAGGCAAAGTAAGGGCTGGTCAAAATGTTTACAATGTTCTCCTGAGTTTTGAATCTACTCAATTACATGCACCTGAACTCTATCAAGCCCACATCACTCAGCCACGTGGGACCACAAGTTTGGACCATAGGGTCAAGCTTACAATTATAGCCTTTTGCTTAAAGGGCTTCACCCTCCAATCTGGGACTTGCACGTGGCTTTGCCAGGAAAGAACCATTCCCTCTCATTAGTCGGAGGCTTGAACCTGTCCAAACAATGTAGACACTCTCCACACCAGGGCTTTCTGCCTGGTGAGTTTCTGTACCTGGCCCATCATCCCTTTTTCTGCTCATGTCTGTCTAACACATTATTAAGTGAAAGAAGCCAATCAGAAAGACTACATACTGTAGGGTTCCACTATATGACATTTTGGAAAAGGCAAAACTATGGAGACAGTAAAAAGAAAAAAAAATCAATGGTTGCCAGGGGTTACAGTGTAGGAAGGAATAAATAGGTAGAGTACTGAGGACTTCTCATGTGGTGAAAATATTATAACATATAATGGACACATGCCATTAAATATTTGTCTAAACTTATAGAACACACTGCAATGTAAGTTATAGACTTTGGCTATTAAATATGTGTCTATGTGTTTTCCTCAGTGCTAACAAATGTACCATTCAGGTTTGGGTGCTGACAATGGGGGATACTATGCATGTGGGCAGGACATAGTTGGGAAATTGTGGCACCTTCCCTCAATTTTGCTCTAAACCTTAAACTACTCTAAAAAGTAAAATCTTAAATTATAAAAATGTCTGTGTTACTTAAACCACTGTTCTGGTATTTGTAATTGAAAATACCTTATTTGATACATTGCCTTGTGCAGCAATTACTATTCTTATTTCTATTATCTAAATTATAAGTGTTCTCAAAGGAAACTTGACTAAGGTAACATAGTTGGTTAAGTATCAAAAACAAACTCTATATCTGCTGTCTCTGATTCCAGTTTCTAAGCTATTAACTACATTGCTATATTGCCTCTCATACTGCCCTGCATATGATTAAACATGCATATAAAAATGATTTACAGTTGAAAGCAGTGTTGTTACATCAATTTGTAATGGAGAAACATGTATGTTTTTTCTTAATTAGTGAACTGACTTCAGTGAGCTTCATTTTCTTTATCTATAAAGGAAAAATCAAACAATAATACCATAATGCAGGCATGGTTGTATTTTACTTAGATAATATATAGAGCCCAGTCAGTGTGGCACAATGATTGAGTGTCAACTTATGACCCAGGAAGTCATGGTTCAATTCCTGATCCCAGAACATGCCTGGGCTATGTGCTCAATCCCCAGTAGAAGGCATGCAGGGGGCAGCTGATCAATGATTCTCTCTCATTATTGATATTTCTATCACTCCCTCTCCCTTTCTCTCTGAAACCAAAACAAATTATTTTTTAAAAAATAATAGTATATTGAAAATATTCAGAAGCAATGAACTCCTATACTCATACGTCCAGACCCGTGTGTTAGTCAACGAGGACCCTAGAGGGGAGTGGGGATGAAAGGGACAAGAGACACAGGAATGGAGACAAGACAAAGTTCTGATCAAGTCTCATTTATTCAGGAGTAGATCGGGTTATTTATAGGGAGAAGGAGGAAGTTAGCGAAAATTCCTAGCCCTTAAGGCGAAACACCTGGCTTACGGGAAAAAGATAAGGTTTGGGGTAATAGAAACCTAGCCCGAGGTTAGTGCTAATGTGGCTGGAGCTTACTACAAAATGGCTGTCAAGCACAAGTTTCCCACAGGTCCCTCTTTTCTTTAAACTTTGAGAGGCCGAATATCCTTGAGGGGACTGTGCCTGTCTTAGGTCAGGAACTACCATACGATACCAACCCACCTTATCCATCATTGGAAAGCAGGGCAGCATATGGCCCAGTTCCTGGCTTAGGCGGCGGTCAGTATTACGTATAAGTTCCAGTTGCCCGTCTCTGGCTAACCAGCCCAGCGCACCAAGGTGGAAAGTTTGCTATTAGAGTAATTCCTCAATTACTCTATTGAATGTTATCATATTTCTCTTTTTCAAGGAATTTGCAACTTTCCCTTTCGGCCATCTCAAGTTTATGATAATGGACCTGTATAGATTGCATCTTAATGGCATCCACTTGTTGTTTAATAAAAGCCATCAATTTATTAAAAAGAAAAGGTCCTAGCGATAGGATTATTAGTAAGCCAAGCAGAGGTCCTAATAAGGGAAGGAGGTAGGGTAATATTCCATTTAGCCCGCTCCACAAGGGGTTGTCAAATAGCTTTCTTCTTTTTATTAGGTCTTCTTGTAGCTTCTTTATCTTATCACGAACAATGCCCAATTTATTTGCATAAAAGCAGCAGCGTTCCTGTAGAGCCAAACAGATCCCTCCCTGTTCTGCTGTCAATAAATCTAATCCTCTTCTATTCTGGAGGACTACCTCCATTAAGGAGTCTATCTGATCTTGAATATCATTAATAGTACTGGATAAGGCCTGAACATCATCAATCAGCTGATTGGAGAGTTTAGTATATGAATGAACAGCAACTTCCTAATCCTGCTGTTCCTGTAGCTAAAGCTCCAGAAACCCCTAATACTACTAATAGGGGAAATATTCTCAGGGCGAGTTTTCATCTCTGGAGTTATCTGAGTGATTATCCTCAACTTCTTGAGTTTGACTGATTTGTTTAACTAAGCGTTCTGGTAGCCACCTTGCAGATTTCATTTCCTTAGAGTAAATGCATACTGACCCTTGGCCCCAGATAAGAACTGGATCTGGGCCATGCCAGGAGTTAGTCAAAGTATCCTTCCATAGTACTGAAGCAAATTGTCTCTGAGTTTCTGTATGCCAAAAGCGAGCAGCTGCTGATTGTCCATTTGCATCCAAATTTTAATAATTGAGAATAAATAAGGAATGAGAGAATATATTTCTGGGTGACCCCCTTGTGGGGTAACATTCCCCCTTTTTTATTTTACCTATTGTGAGTTTTAAAGAGAGATGTGTCCTTTCAACGATTCCTTGACCTTGGGGATTATAAGGAATACCTGTTGTATGATGGATATTGAGGCGCTTACAGAATTGAGAAAAGGCTGAGCTGGTATAGCCTGGGCCATTATCAGTTTTTAATTGCTGTGGACATCCTAAGACTGCGAAGGCGGTTAACATATGGCTAATTACATGTTTAGTGGCTTCACCGGTTTGAAGGGAAGCATGAATAAAACCGCTAAAAGAATCTATAGTTACATGCACATATTTGAGGTTACCGAATTCAGAGATATGGGTAACATCCATTTGCCATAATGCATTAGGTACTAACCCCCTAGGGTTGACTCCGAGATGTAATACTGGGAGATGTATGGCACAAGAAGGGCAATCTTTGACAATTTGTCTGGCTTGTTCCCTAGTAATATTATGCATAAGCTGGAGAGTCTGTATATTGAGATGGTGTAACTGATGACTTTTCTGTGCTTAAGCAATTTTTAGGGAAGAGTCATCAGCATTGTTAGCAGGTAATACAGAAATATGAGCTGCTTTCTGATTTCCTTCTGCTAGAGGACCAGGAAGCCCAGAGTGAGCACATAAATGCCCTATAAAAAAGGGGTGTGTTCTTTTTGTGATAAGTACCTGTAGCTGTCTAAATAAGTCTCCAGTATTAGAGATGCCCTTAATTTGGCCAGCAGTTTCTAATAAGGGTACAGAGTGTGTGATGTAAATGCTATCTGTGTAGATGTTAAGAGACTGATTAGGAAATGCTGATAGGACCGCAATAACAGCATGTAATTCTGTTAATTGGGCGGAGGAGCTGTTTGTGGTAAATTGTACCATCTTGTCCTGGTAAGTATAAGCAGCTATACCTGTAGAAGAGCCATCAGTAAACACCAATAGGGCATTATTTAAGGGGGTAAATGTGGTGATTTTAGGGAATACTAACATGTTTATTAGCAAAATCAATAAGTTTGTCTGGTGGATAATGATTATCTAGGATGCCAGTATAAGAAGCTAAGGCAATAGGCCAGAATTCAGTAGTCTGCATGAGCCAATTTAACTTGTCCTTTGGTATAAGGCTGTATGATAAAATCTGGTTCTTTACCAAAATATATTTTCCCTTGTTCCCTGCCTAGGATTATAAGATCAAATACTGCTTGATAATATGGCCCAATGACCTTTTTAGGTGTAGCAGGCAGATGAGCCCACATGAGGGGGGCTGTTTGCCAAAAAACAGCGGTTGGTGAAAGAGCTGTTTTGCAAATGATGAATTTCAAAGGTTTAACATAGTCTGTAAATGTAACAGTTTGTGACCGAATGGCTTGTTCTACTATATGTATGGCTTGTCTTCCTTCTGGTGTCAGCTCACGGGAGATGTAGGATTAACATCCCCGTGAAGAATATCATAAAGAAGTTTTAAATCACTTTTACTAAGCTTTAGATAGGACATGAGCCAGTTGATATCTCCGAGGAGTTTTTGAAAATCGTTTAAGGTTTTGAGCTTGTCTAATCTTAATTCTAACTTCTGAGAGGAGACCTGAGGTCCTTTCATTTGAAAGCCAAGATATGTATATGGATCTGTTAATTGGACTTTGTCAGGGGCGATCTCTAATCCTTTATCTTGTAAAGCATTTTTTAACTCGTTATAACATCTCAAGACCTCACCACCATCCTTCCCAGCTATTAAAATATCATCCATGTAATGAATAATATACATTTCTGGCCAATGATCTCTTACTGCTTGTATTGCAAGAGCAACAAAAGATTGACATAAGGTGGGACTATTAGCCATACCTTGTGGGAGAACACGCCATTGAAACCTTTTCATAGGAGCTCTAAAATTGATAGCGGGTAGGCTGAAGGCAAAGCGCTTTTGGTCCTCAGGGCGTAGAGGAATGGTAAAAAAGCAATATTTTAAGTCTATGATTACTTTAAAATGCCCTAAAGGTATAGCAACAGGAGAGGGGAGTCCAGGCTGAAGAGCTCCCATTAGCACCATTGTTTTATTTACTGCCCTTAAGTCTTGTAACAAATGCCATCTACCTGACTTCTTAATGACAAAGATAGGGGTATTCCAAGAAGAGTTACTGGGGATAATATGGCCAGCTTCACGCTGCTCCTGTACCAGCTGCTGTGCAGCCAATAGTTTTTCAGATGTTAGAGACCATTGATCGACCCATACAGGCTCTTCAGATAGCCACGTTATTTTTTCTGCATGAGTCACAGGAGTGTCAATGGCCCCTATGGAAAATGGCCTAATGCTGCTGTTTGATCTAGGAGTGGCTTCTATGGGTTTTAATATTCCTGTGTTGTTCTTTCCTAAACCTTGACCTGGTAGATATCCATTTTTTAACATTTGAGTAGTAATGATGTCGTTTGGGCTACACATGATTAGTCCAAGCTGAGACAATAAGTCCCTACCCCAAAGATTGATTGGTAGTCCAGCTATAACATAGGGTTGTATGGTGCCTTGGTTACCTTCCTGATCTTTCCAGATCAAAAGCTTTGAACTCCTTTCAGGATTTTGACTTTGGCCTATTCCTTTTAAATGGGTCATAGTAGTTTCTAGAGGCCAGGTCGTGGGTCATTCTTCCTTTTTGATTATAGTAACAGCTGCGCCTGTATCTACTAGGCCTGAAAATTCTTTACCATCTAGCCATAAAGACCTAAGAGGTTTGTGTGTTGATATTATTTCTGCCCAATAAACATCTGATGACCCAAAACCTTTATTACCTCTTTGTTTAATAACTATCTTATTAGAGGTGGGGCTTAGGAGTAGGAGTAGTAATTGAGCAAATCTCTGTCCTGTTACAATAGTATTAATATTTTTTGGAGAAGATACCATAACCTTAATTTCACCCAAGTAGTCATTATCTATAACCCTAGGAAAGACTTGTAATCCATTAAGTGTAGAACTGCTACATCCTACTATGAGGCCGAAAATATCTTTTGGTAAAGGGCCAAAGATCCCAGTGGGAAGGGCTTGAACTCCCATCTTGGGGGTTAATACTGTGTGGGCGGTGGAACTGAGGTCCAGTCCTGCACTTCCTGTGGTGGCTCTGAGGAGGTAGAGCCTGACCTTGGGCATCTGTCTTGGATTTACACTTATTAGCCCAGTGTTTCCCTCTTTTGCATCTAGGGCATAGACCTGGAGCTTGAGTTTTAGTGTTTGTATTTTTGCTCCCCTTACATTCTCTAGCAAAATGCCCTGATTCCCCACAGTTAAAACATTTATTCTTATTTTGCTGTGATAAGTATTGTCTGTTTATCCTTGCATGGCAGCAGCCATGGCGAGGCCTTGCTGATTAGCGGCTCCGATATCAGAGCAAAGGCGGATGTAGCCTGATAAATCAGTCTTTTTCTTATAGGGCCGAATGGCCGCTTGGCAAGCAGCATTAGCGTTTTTTGAAGGCCAATTGTTTGACAAATTCCATGCCTGCGTCAGCATTACCAAAAATTCTGCCTGCTGCAGCGATTAAACGATGGACAAAATCTGCAAAAGGCTTGTCTGGCCCCTGTTTAATATTAGTTAAAGAGGAGCTCATGTCATCTTTAACTGGTAATTTTCTCCCAGCCTTAGTAGCAGCTAATTGAATCTGGGCAAAAAGTCCTGCATCATATTGCATTTGAGCGTCGCTGGTAGCATAATTGCCTTCTCCTATGAACATATCTAGATTCCACCTATTGCCAACTTGCGCGTTGCATTTAGCAGTGTCCTTGCATGACTCTATATAATTCTGATTTCCATAGAAGATAATCCCCTCCCGCTAGAGTTGCTCTAGCTAGTCTGCCAATCCCTGGGTGTAAACCAGTTTTCAGCTACTGATTCTACAATTGCTGTAGTATAAGGAGCTGTGGCTCCATATTGGGCTACCACCGTTTTTAACTCTTTTATTAATTTAAAATCGGAACCATTGTGATGACGCCAAGCCTGTCCTTGTGCGTCTACTGTTTCTGTAACCTGGAATGCATCTATTTCATCTAACTCTGGAATTGGTTCTGACCGGGAAGAAAATTTTGGAGCTGCTCCTCTCATAGGTGGTCTCTGATTACAAGAGGTTTCTGGTGTGGTTTCACTTTTAGACCCTCTAATTGTGCTATAAGCTCCTGGTGCTCTTTTTCTAATTTTATTTGTTCTTTTAGGAATTCAATCTTATCTCTTAGCTCCTTTCTGGGGTCAAGAACAGGGCATGCTAAGGGAGGAGCGCTGGGGTCGGGACTATATGGCAGAGGACGCTGAGCAACAGGCTGCCAGTCTGGATTATGATATCTGGCTGCCTGTTCTTCTAAATCCTCCCAATCTTTATCACTAAGGTCTTCCTTAACTTCAAGAAATTCTGATAGGGTTGGATATTTCTTTTCGCTCCTTCTAAATTATAGAGTTTTACTTTTGCTTCTAAAGGTGTTATTTTTTCAGGTATCTTTGATTTTTTTCTTTTCAGTTTCTAAAGTCCTCTCTCTTAATGTATTATGTCATCCTCTGGATGGCTCTCTATTTTCAAGTTTTTTCTTTTCAGTTCCTTGGGTCGCCCCTCTTTCTTCCTCAACATCACTATGGAAAGACATGAGGTCCTCACTTTCTTTCTCAATCCTTTTTTCTTTTTGATCTAATTCCTGCTGTTCTTTTAAATCCTCTTTCTCTTTATTTATTTGAAGGATTTTTTCTCCCTTTTCAATTACATTAGCAACTATAGGATCCCGATGCCTCTGTGATATGACCTCATCGATTAAATTCCAGTATGAAAAGGGAGTTATAGGAATCTTTTCAGGCCCAAAACTTTCATAAAAATCCCTAAGGGCATCTCCAACCCTTTTCCATCTCTTACTATCAATAGTTCCTTCAATAGGGAACCAAAGACAAACATCTTGAATATAATTTAAAAAATCACATAACTGTTTAATTTTAACCTTTACTCCTCGTGCCTTTAAAGCTTTTCTAAGTCAATTAACAAACATTTCATGCTGACTCATTTCTTGACCCATAATCGCTGTCTACTCACCGAGGTGTAGAAAAAGCAGCAGGTTCCCGCGTCAACTTATCCTCCGTCTTCTCCTTTTTGTGCTGGCTCTCCAGACAGCGTCCCTCACTGGATCCCCCATTCTCGAGCCACGTTGGGCGCCACTTGTCTGACCCCCGGGTTAGTCAACGAGGACCCTAGAGGGGGAGTGGGGATGAAAGGGACAAGAGACACAAGGAATGGAGACAAGACAAAGTTCTGATCAAGTCTCATTTATTCAGGTGTAGATCGGGGTATTTATAGGGAGAAGGAGGAAGTTAGCGAAAATTCCTAGCCCTTAAGGCAAAACACCTGGCTTACAGGAAAGAGATAGGGTTTGGGGTAATAGAAACCTAGCCCGAGGTTAGTGCTAATGTGGCTAGAGCTTACTACAAAATGGCTGTCAAGCACAACAAGTTTTCCACACTCATATACAAATTGAGCCACTATTTAAAAAGGTACATTTGAGTATTTTATATCAGTCTACATATCTCTATATGGGGACAGGTTCTGAGAAATGTGTTGTTAGGTGATTTTATCATGCCAACATCACAGGGTGTACTAACACAAATGTAAAGGGTATAGCTTGCCACAGCTAGCATATATTGTATAGCCAGGTGCTTCTAGCCTAGAAGCCTGTATAGCATGTTCTTGTACAAAACAGCATGAGATTAAATCAAGCACAGAAAAAAGTAATGCAATCAAGAATCACAGTAAACACAAGCTGTATAAGGCTGCTGCCTGAGTAACAAAGCATATAGTTTTACAGCAAACATTTTTTATAAGTAGGAAGTGTACAGTCTATAAAATAACAATAAGTAAAATAGTAAATACATAAGCCAAAATCATAGTCATTTATTATAATTATCAATTAATATGTACTGTACATAATTGTATTTTCTATAAGAAATAGATTTGTTTACACCAGTATCACCACAAACACTTGAGTAATGAGTTCTGCTACAATGTTAGAAAGCTACAATGTAACTAGGTTAGAGGAATTTTTCAGCTTCATTATAATCTAACTAGAGGCCTAGTGCATGAAATTTATACACTGGTACAGTCCCTAGCAGCTGCCAGCTGCTGGCCAGATAGTCCCTCCCTTCCCCTGACCAGCACCATCTCCTGGTCAAACTCCCAGACAACTTCTGGTCAAGGGGACAATTTGCATACTATGCTTTTATTATAGAGGAGTGGAGGCCTGGTGCATGAAATTTGTGCATGGGTGGGGGGCGGATGTCCCTCAGCCCAGCCTGAACCCTCTGTAATCTAGGACCCCTAGAGGGATGTCTGACATCCCTCTCACAATCCAGCACTGCTGGCTTCTAATTGCCCACCTGCCTGCCTTCCTGATTTCCCCTAACTGCTTCTGCCTGCCAGACTGATCCCTCCCCTGCCAGCCTGATTGATGCCTAATTGCTCCCCTGCCAGCCTGTTTTCCCTTAACTGCCCTCCCCTGCAGGCCTGGTGCCTCCCAACTGCCTACCCCTGTGGGCCATCTTTTGGCAGCCATCTTGTGTCCATATGGAGGCAGCCATCTTTGACCACATGGGCAGCCATCTTGTGTGTTGGAATGACAGTCAATTTGCATATTACTCTTTTATTAGATAGGAGAATAGAGGCCTGATACGTGGGTGGGAGCCACGTAGTTTGCTCTGAACGGTGTCCTGGATCAGGGTAGGGGTTCCTTTAGGGAATGGGGTGGCCTGGGTGAGGGACCTGTGGTTGTTTGCAGGTAGGCCATGCCCCCTGGCAATCCTAGGGGAGACCCTAGTATCTGGGATTTATTATATCCTATAATTGAAACTTTGTAGCCTTGAGCAGAGGCCAAGGCAGGCCAGGGGATGCAAAAAGCTTGGCTTCCTCCATCTTTGGGGCCAACTCAAGCCTCCTGCTCTCTCCAGCTCTGTGGCTGCCACCATTTTGTTAGGATTTATTTATCTTCTGTAATTGAAACTTTGTAGCCTTGAGCAGAAGCCTGGGCCCATCAGGGCAGGTGGAAAGGTTGGCTTTCTTCATTGCCTGGGAAACCCAAGCCTTCTGCTCCCTCAATGGCTGCAGCTTTCTTGATTGGGTTAATTTGCATACTTGCTCCTGATTGGCTGGTGGGTGTGGCTGTAGGTATAACAGAGTGGTGGTTAATTTGCATATTACTCTTTTATTAGATTGGATGGGGCCGTTAAGACATATGTATATGTGATTCATCACAAAATTTCATTACATGACACATGACTACCTCTTTACCAACCAATTGATATATTTCTCTAACAAAATAATCTCACCTTTTCTTATTTCACTAATATTTTTCTAGCAGCTTTTTCTTATTGTTTTTCCATTATACCTTGCCTCTTTTAATTTAATGTAAGCTCTCAAAGCTAAGGATTTATGATTTCATAGCTTTATATCCCCTACAGACTTCTGAATCATTAAATGGTACACATAATGAATATTCAATAAATTTTGTTGAATGAAGATGCTATTTTCTTGTTTCACGGAAAGCATGTACTTTTTCTATTATATCGCATAAAGTATAAGATTATGCTTATCTTCAACATCAACTAGAAATGCATCAGCAAAAAGGAATGTATGTTTCTACAGCTTAGTTTAGGAGAAATGCTCTCACTTGTAATTCCTAGTGAATAAAGCAAACTCACTAGAAATGTCATTTCTGAATTCACTTCAAATGGCTCAGATTTTTGGGAGAGCTGAAAAGTTTGTAACAAAAAGAAATCTGCTGGGGATCAATAAAATTTCATTTCCACTTCCAGACTTTTTCTACATTTTTCCCTCCTACCTATTTATTAAGCCACCCATAGTCCACCAGACACGGAGAACATAAGCTTAACTGAAAGTTCTAAAAATGTATCTGGAAGCACAGTTTTCTTTCTTGTTCTATCAATTGTCATTACTAGAATGTATATTTTACTACAGAAATCCTAGGGTTTTAAAAAACTAAGTGCCACTAAATGCAGCACATAACTGAACTATACTTACCCCCTAAGATAATACTTTAAATATGTTTACAACACTTAGCAGAAAGAAGAAAATGAAATGACATGGAGAGATGTCTTAAATAGATTTTAAGCTTTGACATAATCTCTGCAAAGCAAGATAGCATTTATTATTTAAAATCAATCTGTATAGGCCGAAACTGGTTTGCCTCAGTGGATAGAACTTCAGCCTGCGGACTGAAGGGTCCGTGATTCAATTCCGGTCAAGGGCACGTACCTTGGTTTCGGGCACACCCTCAGTGGGGGATATGCAGGAGGCAGCTTATTGATGTTTCTCTCTCATCGATGTTTCTATCTCTCTATCTCTCTCTCTTCCTCTCTATAAAAAAACAATAAAATATGTTTGAAAAATAAATAAATAAATAAATAAATAAATAAATAAATAAAATCTGCGTACAATTCATCATATTTTTTACTCCCCATTGGCAAAACTATGAACAGACATAAGAATGCATCTTATGAATCAGGAATATTTTACATCAATGTTTATTTGATTCTATGTAACCTAAAAGCTGTGACTGCTTAAGATATGTGAAATGTAATTTTTTTAAATATAAATATTTACTAAGTACTTGTAATAAATTATGGAATATGTTGAAAACTTTAATATTAAAACTTTATTAATATTTACTACTTCAGCCACAATTTTCTAATATAGGTAAAATGGTGCCAGTTTTACAGAGTAAAAAGCTGGGATTCTGCAACAAGATTACATGACCCCATTTCTAGGGCTTTTGCAGAGCTTCATAAAATGTTCAAACTGCTGATTGAATAATCTACATATATAAAGAGATAACATGCTAATTGGTCCTAAGAGAGTCACAATCACAACCGCTAAGGAGGAGGCTGCCTGTGCCTGTGTGGCAGGGTGTTGCTCCCAGAGATGGGGTGGAAGCAGAGAAGCTCCTGGAGGAGGCTTGTGCCTGGGAGGGTGGTGGTGAGAGCTCATACTGTCCTCCTCACCAGTCCTTCACCACCCACCACTCACACTCAGAGGGCCCAGCTGCTCAACTGCCTGGGGAAGGAGCACAGTGAAGCAGATGGGAGATTTCCATGCTCTCCTCTGGCACCATGATGGGGTGGAGCCACCGCTTGCTCCAGAGATGGGGTGAAAGCAGGGAGGCTCTCGGAGAAGGCAGGACCTGCCCGAGGCCACTCGAGAGACTGCGGGAGAGAACTGAAGTGGCCAGAGAAGGCCAGAAGGGTCAGGGGGCTGGGCCAGGTGAGCTGGAGCTCTGCGTGGAGAGGTTCCGGTGTCAAAGCAGGGCAGCTGGTGGGTGGGCGTGCCATATACTTTCACACACTGTCCTCCTAGTAAAACAATGAGCAAGGTCTTGGTTTTATTATTAATCATTTTGTGTAACCTTAAGCAATTTTCAACTACTCTGTGATATTATATCTGTCCTAACAAAATGATAAGTAAGTCACCCATTCCCTTTTTTCCTATACCATTTATTCTTTTATTCAGTCATTCTTTTATTCAACCAATCAATATTCATTGAGCATATGATACATACTTAGCTTAGGCCTACCTGTCAATATATAGAAATGTAAGATGCAAGCCCTATCTTAAGAGGATTCCAATATACTTGGATAGACATAATTTAAAAACCTAATTACAATGCAGGGAGATAATTGATGTAATAATGGCATGCAGTTGGCTCTAATTAGAACACAGGGAAGGTGCTTTTAATTCAGACCAATCTCTTATCTGAAAAGGTTCCCAGAGGAAATGAGTATTTGTGATACAATGTCCTCAGGTTAGTATCCAATTCCTGAAGTAAACCCATTGTTTTCAGCACTCAGTAAAATTATCTTTATTCTCTTGTTTTTCTGGGTCAATTAAAATAAGCACCTGGCTCATAAAAAGGTCTATTTTTGGTGTTAAAACACAGACTAGGTCATACTGTGCCTTTCTTAGTTTGAGAGTAGGAGCTCAATAGGGAAGAAAAAATGAGGCATGTGTGTCCTTCTGATGAAGAATCAATGAACCAAAGGAAGCTCTTTGATGTCAGGTCAGAAAGTGAGAAGTGTGTGGAGGAGTGGGGCTTCCCCACACATCCAACCAATGATCCAGATACCAGTTGGGTGTCCTGGAATTCAACTCAACTCTGACACTATTTCCTGGTAGATTCCTCAGAAGAAGACTGCCTCTCTCACCCATACTTCACATGACAATCACAAGCCTAAGTTATCACCTGTGCTTCTGACTACCTCACTGTTATAGATAGTGTGTTCCAACAGTGTCATGCCTCCCTTGGTCTTCAGACGCTATTCTAAGCCCAGGTTGTTACTTTATGTACTGACTACAAATCAAAGGTTCTTCCAACCTCCTTCTGAGGATTAATTTACTAGAACTGCTCACTAAACCAAAAGAAACATTTTTCTTGCTAGATTACCAGTTTATTACAAAAAGATATAACTAGAGAACAGCCAGATGGAGGAGACGTACAGTGCAACAGTACAAGGTATGGGGCAAGTGATTTAATATTTCTAGAACTTTAAGCCTCCTATTGTGTATTCTGAAAAAGAGTACAGAGGATGGAAGGAATAAAACAAGCCTTACTTTTTGTTGAATCAGTTCACATACACAGCCTTTCTGGAATTATTACACAATATTTATATTTACATATTATATGACCACTTCTAGCTATAAGTGAGGGAATAGCAATAATATAGTAATAATAGTAGAGGCCATTTCTACAATGTATTTTGGACTCGGGATACATTTTTAAGGCAGATTCAATAAGATTTACTAGATTCAATGAGAATTGAAGGAAGCAAGGAATTAAGATAACTTTTAGGCTTAAACCTGAGGAAATGGGTGGCTATAGATGGCATTAAGAAGAAAGAAACCGATTTTAAGTCAGAAAGGAGAACCAAGATTTCTGTCTTTATATTATTAAGTTTTCATTACTCAAAAAAATATAGAAGTGTTACTTGAAATTGGTATAAATTTAGAGAAAGGTGAGGGTTAGTGTTGTAATATTAGATCATAGACAACCTGTCTAAAGCACAAACTATCCTTCTAGCAAAAGGTTATGTCCCTCATCTCATCTTAAATTGACATGGCTTTTTATCTCAATTATGACATGTATTCTTTTCTAACTTATATAATAAAAACATTTGTACAGTAGTAGTCTATTTACAAAGCACTGCCATCTAAATCATTGGATCTTTCATAAGATAATTTACACCCAGAGATCTGGGAGTGGATAAAATATATTTGCATTGATCATATAGTCATAGTTCTTTGGAATTTAGATTTAATTTTTTAAAATTACTTAATTATTTAAATAAGTAAATTTTAAATGCATATAATATTTGTATAGTAAATTGATGATGAATCGTTATAAGTAATGAAATAAAAAGAGGTTGATCATGAAATAAGTATGTATTTTATCAATTCATCTACTCATCCATCCATCTACTACTAGCCATACAAATTGTTCTCACCCCAAAAATAATGCAGGCAGATTATAAGTATAACCATAACAATGCAAAAGAAAATAAACTAGCAATATAAAGTAAAAGTTGCTGTTCTTTAAGCTTGACACTTTTCTCATTCCACATAACTTTTGCACATCTTTTTCTGCTCAATTTCTTCCTTTCTCTCTGTTTTATTTGGCTCATTCTTATTTGAGAGAGAAGGTAACTCTGGTTATAAAAGAGTAGTAAAGGAATCCTGTGCTGGAACTGTTCTGTACTTTAAATGTGGTGGTGACCACATGAATAAATATAATAAAATCTCAAGATCTACATACACTCATACCCACAAATATCTAATGGTAACTGAATAAAAATGTAAATTTTCTGATGGTGTATTATATCATAGTTATGTGAGATATCACCACTGGAGTAGCTGAGTGAAAGGTAACAGGATCTCTCTATATTATCTCTTATAATTTCATCTGAGTCAACATTATTTTAAAATTTTAGTTTAAAAAATAGCCTTTCCAGGTAATTTACAAACATTTGCATTATTTGTATGACATTGTCAGTGTCTGTTTAATTTTTAAAAAATATATATATTTTTTCATAAATAAGTGATGGTCAGTGGTAATGGATTATTAGTCTCTCAAGATAAATTCCCAATATTTGACTTAAGTCTAATTGAGTAACTAGTTCCTATCACTTGGTAGACCCAGTGGCCAATTATCTATCCAAATACTAGGCATGAGAAGAGTAAAGACAATCTGACATTTTAAACATTTTAAATATCAGATTCCATGAAAAAAAAAAAAACGTTAAATGAATTCCTCTGGATTTGCTCCTATATGACTGGATTTTCTTTTTTATTTTCCTTTCCTGCATCTTCAACCTATCTTGACTTGTACATGTTGACAAGTTCAAGATACCACTGTCTCTCTCATTTCTCTATTTATATTTTTAAGAACTGCAAAAACTCTAAAATTTTACCTTAATTGCAAATTAACAAGTTTACTTGCCAACGTTCTGTGAATGCTAGTTGTGATCCTAAGTCAGAAACAAAGGCATAAACATATGACATCATCATGCTTCCATTATTTTCCCTTTTCCCCCATGAGGCTCACAAAAATGTTGCAGAGTGGTTCAGGTGGATGCCAAAGCACAGATTTATCACGTGTTTAGGAAAGCCCTGAGCTAATTTTTTAAGGACATCTAGAAAATAAGCCCAACATTTGTGCTGAATGGAGTCATTCTTTTTATCAACTTCTCTATCTCTATCTTCAAAGGCAAATTAACTTGAAAGATAGATGCTCACAAACATACTTGAAAAAAAAAGATAATTACAAATAAAAACTGAACATTTGTCTTTGAGAATTGTTTGCAAATACTGTTTTCCTGGTGATCTCATCATGGTGATTACATGGTTTTAATATTATCATTATATCTTTTCCATATGTCTAGTCAGAAATAGAGCCCAGATTCATGGTTAACTACTCTACTGGAATGAATGAGAACCTGAAGTAATAAGGAATGCCCACTCTATACTTCTTTACCCCTTCAGTCTCCTCTGAATCAAACCAGGTTTTACATATAAATGAAAAGGGAATTATAAGGTAGGAGTAAAAAATTAGTCTCTCACTGCTGCAGACTATACCACAGGTCACAGGGGAAAAGGATCTTTGATAAGAAGAAATCTTATTCCTCAAGTTTCTCTATCCCTGCATCCCTCTTCTTTTCTTCACCAGATTGGAGTTGGTCTATGTGCAGGAACCATTGGATTTAAAATGATGTATTTTGCTTCTCAAGTCTGCAGATGACTTAGGTGCTTTGGGATGCCTTCTCTAAAGTCAGTATGAATTATCTGCTCAGAGTCTCTCTC
>JAAGEH010002534.1:42602468-42775426 GCA_011751065.1 Lasiurus cinereus | reverse complement strand
ACTTTCAATTTTCCCATCCATTGATGTGGAGATATGCCAGTTCCCTTAAATTTCCTGTTCAGTTAAGCATATGCACATTTCCAAGTAAAAGTATTAGTTTCCATGGATAATAGAGTTTTATCAATTTTAATGCAAAGATTGACTTCAAAAATGTGTTCCTTTGAAGACAGTCTTGTACTGGTAAGATGGCAGTGGGGCAGAGGTAGCCAGTTCTCTTTACAACTGCCATATGAGCTGATGTTAAAGATGGGGTATAAAAATAGGATCAAGGATAGGACTGCTCAGAGATGAGAAACAATGAATGATCACACATAAAATCAAGTCGTGGGTAGTGCAAGAAAGCAGTGAATAATTCTGCTTTGCCAGATAATAGTAATATGAAAAACAGTGAGCTCAATGCTTAGGAAGCAGATAGAATTATATAATTTTTTTACACAAAGGACAAGATTATAATTAGTCTTTATGAACCCAAAGGAGGCAACATGCCTGGCAAGGCTAAAAATGGCTCAAGTGAAGAGGAAAATGGACATAGTGAGACTATTAAGGAAATAGAGGTGATGAAACCATACAATACTTTTCATCCATATTACCTCCAAGTCAGTAAATGCTTCTCTATTGCATATAAATACTATGAATAATAAATACATTTTGTATACATATTCTTAGCAAGTTAATGTGCAAAACAAAATAAAGAATTATGAGAACTCTTAACATTTCAAAATATAATGAAAGAAAAAAGGTATTATCTAAAACATTTAATTTTCAGATAGTATATCATCTTGAGAGAATGTGGTGAGGCTTGCTAACCATTTTAGATACACTGGTTAAAATATGTTTGATTCCTGTGATTTATCTAATATTAGCACTGTATTAGACAACAATACCTGAAACTAAAGTATACTGTAGTTATCTATTTTTGAACTGTAAAATATAGTGGTACATTCTGTAACACTATAAAAGTACTAGTCTTATATAATTTCCCTTTCTTTGTGATAAAATCTGAAATAAATATTTATAATAACAGTTGGTAAAATATCCTATCTAATAAAAGAGTAATATACAACTTGACAGCCACTCCAACACATAAGATGGCTACCTCCATGTGGTCAAAGATGGCTGCCCCCATGTGGACACAAGGTGGCCAACACAGGATGACCAGCAGAGAAGGGCAGTTGAGGGAGACCAGGCCTGGAGAGGAAGGCAATTAGACTAGGCCTCCAAGGGAGGACAGTTGGTGGCCTAAAGGTGAGGGCAGGTGTGAGGGATCAGGCCATAGGGGCAGGCAGTAAGGGGGGACTAGGCCCACAGGAGAGGACAGTTAGGGGCAACCACACTAGCAGAGAAGAGCAATTAGGGGTGAACAGGCCAGCAGGGGAGGATAGTTGTGGGGACCCAGGTTTATAAGGGAGAGCAGTTGTGGGGGACCAGGTCTGCAAGGGAGGGCAGTTGGGGGCAACCAGACCTGTAAGGGAGGACATTTAAGGGTGACCAGGCTGGCAGGGGAAGGCAGTTAGGGGCAATTAAGTTGGCAGGGGAGCAGTTAGACATCAATCAGGCTGGCAGAGAAGTGGTTAGGGGGTGATCAGGCTGGCAGGCAAAAGAAGTTAGGGGCAATCAAGCAGGAAGATAGGTAAATGTTTGGGAGCCAGCAGTCCTGGATTGTGAGAGGGATGTCCAATTGCCATTTAGGCCTGATCCCACCAAGATTGGTCCTCAATGGGCAGTTGGACCTCTCTCAAGGGGTCCCAGATTGGAGAGGGTGCAGGCTGGGCTGAGGGATATACACACCCTCATGCATGAATTTTGTGCATTGGGCCTCTAGTATTATAAATAATCACTTAACTTTAAAAGAGTTATTTTTATTCCATTTTACAAATAAAGAAATTGGAACTAACTAAAGCTGAGTAAATTATTCAAATTAATAAGCTGCAAAATGGCTGTCTTCAAATACATAGCTAAAGTTTATAAGAAGAGTTATATATTGAACTTGTCACTGAAGAAATTCTAGGATTTACCAACTTTTTTTTTTTAAATATCAAAGCCAGGACCTGTTGTCATTACAATCATTAATGATGCTCTTTTAAAATTACCACAAAAAATAATAATAGACTTGCTTTCTTTATAGATAATTTTATTTACTTCAGGAAGATATTTCCAATGGAAATCAGCCTCATACTTGTCAGAATGGCTATCATCAATAAATCAAAAAAAAAATGTGTTGGTGAGGATGTGGAGAAAAGGGAACCCTTATACACTGTTGGTAGAATTGAAAATCAGTGAAGCCACAATGGAAAATAGTATAAATTTTCCTTAAAAAATTAAAAATAGAACTATCATATTACCCAGTGATTGCACTCTTGGGTATTTATCCAAAGAAGTACAAAACACTATCTCAAAAATACATATATACTTCTATATTAATTGCAGAATTATTTAAAAATGCCAAAATATGGAAACACACTAAGTGTCCATCAACAGACAAATGAATAAAGAAGAGGTGGTACATATATACAATGGAATATTACTCTGTTTTTTGCAGCAACATGGAAGAATCTAAAGGGTATTATGCTAAGTGAAATAAGTTATATAGAAAAAGACAAAAAACATATAATTTCACTTATATGTGGAATCTAAAAACGAAATAAATAAAACGAACAAATTCATAGATACAGAGAACAAATTAAAAGTCACAAAGTGAGTAGTGGTTTGCAGATATGGCTGCAAAAGGAGAAAAAAATTAAGGAACACAAATAGTCACTTATAAAAATAGGCTTGGGATGTAAAGTATACCATAGGGAATACAGTAAGACTCTAATAACTATGTATGATGTCAGATGATACTAGATTTGTTGGGGTGATCACTTTGCAAGTTGTATAAATGTCTAATCACTTTGTTGTACACCTGAAATTAATATAATATTGTATGTCAACTTTAATTGAAAGAAATAACAATACATAAAATTTGTTATTTTGGATCTTAAATAAAGAAAAGATAAGAGCATCTTCTTGCATTAATATATAATACTTTTCAAAATTCTAATATTATTTATTTCATTGTGCAAGGAGACCTAAACATTCTCAGGGGTTTTGCACCATGGTAGGTAAAAGAAATTAAACTTAGAAATATGGGAAATGTCTTAATTCCCATTTAAGGAAAAGAACATTGAGTGGGAATCAGACTTTCTGAGGCATAATTTTAAATCAGCAATTATTACACTGTATGATTAAAAGGAAGCACTTCCCCATTTCTCTACAATGAGGAAAATTAATTTGATTATTGTTAAAAGTTATTCTAGTTTTGAATTTATTTCTGCTATAATAGTAAGATTCTTGAAATAGGTCAATAACATTGATTTTTCTCAAATGACAAGATCTGACAAATAGTATGCTCTCAATTAATATTTATCAAAAGAATGAATGAATAATTGGAATTGTAGCAAAAACAGAAAAAGGAATCAAGGGTAGCCAGTCTCAAGTTGGCAAATACAAAGTATTTTTGTTCCTTGTTTTAAACTTGCCTTCTATTTAAATCCCCAATAAAATACTCAATTATTTTAGTAGGATACATGAGCAAAGCAAAAACTGGATTTTTCTCTTTACCCTTCTTTTTTTACAGGTCATTACCAAACTGTCAAATATTTTCCCCATTTTCTTCTACCCTCCATTTTTTTCTAACTTTTCTTCAATTGAGTATTAATACTACTTCCTTCTTTAAAGAGAGGTTCTAGGAAACACTGAGAAGTAGGCAGCCATTTTTCCATAGTCAAAGTCCAACTCATGCCTTAGAATACTATTGTTTTCCCATTTACCTTCTTATCCTTAAGTATCAATATCAAAACCTAATTTCAGGTGAGGATCTAATTAGTGCAAATATTATTAAGATCAAAAGAATGTATTATTTGCACTCTAATAAGGGGTAGAAGCCTCATATGCAGAAAAGGATCTCAATTATGGAATTGAGGCCTTGGGAAAGTGGAGAGAAGCTCTTTAGGGAAGAGGGTTGCAGTATAGAGATAAAGGCCATGGTTCTCTTCTCATTCTCTCTAAAATAAATAAACTATGCAGCAATTATATTCCTCAAAAGTAAATGCAGCCTTGATGATTTTAAAGTGCTGATGTAGACCATTCCTGCTAAAAGAAACTTTGATGACACATACATAGAACACTAAGTCAACTATCATAATTATATCTTTAAAATTTGCACTCCTTCAAAAGCCATCTATATAATCAGTTAAAACAAGGAAGTAAATCTGAGGAGGCAGCTGTATCACTGAAACACTGATAATGGAAACACAACATGTAATTTTATAAACGAAGAAATGCTTGGTAGAGGTTAACTAAAAATGAACTATACATAGTCAATACAAAATACATGAGATCTAGCCCTACCTATTTTTTCTCAGTGGTTAGAGCATCAGTCCATGGACTGAAGGGTCCTGGGTTTGATTCCAGTCAAGGGCATGTACCTGAGTTGCAGGCTTCATCCCTAACAGTGTCTGGGTACATGTGGAAGCCAACCAAATAATGTGTCTCTCACATCAATGTTTCTCTCTATGTGTCTCTCCCACTCCCTTCTACTCTCTCCAGAAATCCATGGGGATGGGGGAGTATCCTCCTATGAGGATTAGCAACATTAACAAAAAATATGTAAGGTCTATTTTATAATTCATAAACATTGATAAATGAACTAGTTTAAAGAAGAATCGTATTCACTATTGAAAGTATACTTTCTGTGTGTAGAACATTTTTTATACCCCTTCCCAAATCCTTTCAGCTCATCAGTTTGCTCCAAGCATTATTGGGACACACAGTTGTATACAAATGTGGGCTAATGCCACCAACTTCAGCTGCTATAAACAATATATCTCTCATTTTCTGTCCTGGTCCTCTCTAGCACCACCACAAAAGATGCAGTAACCCAACTCACCACTTACCCCCCAACACACAAAACACACCTGGAAACATGAGGTGTTTATGCTCCCTCGGGCTCACCTTGAAAATAGAGAACATGATAAAACCAGTAAAACTATTCCTCATTCATGTCTCAGGCAGATAATGCTGAGGGGTATTTCACATGGTTCCTCAGAGGGCCCCACGTGGAATTGCTTTCAATGGTAACCAGTTTGATGATGTCCTTTATTTAGCTTTCTCTCCTTCTTCGTTTCATTCTTTCTTGTTTGCCCCTTCTATGCTTACCCAAGAAACTACTAGCAAGCAAGCACATGTCTCTGATTCTGGAACAGTGGGTTATGGAAATGACCTTAATAGTAATGGACCTGAAAGAAGAAGGATTAGAAGAAGGAGGACAAGAAGTTCTGGGTAAGTGACATTATGAATAGAGGTATGGGAGTTGACAAATATAAAGATTTTTTAATCACATGTGAATTCCAACAAAAGAACATCTATGGTGGAAGAGTTAATAAGCCTCCAATGCATAATAACATATATCATAAATATTTAACAAACACATTTGTTATTTGTTCTAATAAAGAAAATCACCAATTTCAAATAAAACTTGGTGTCTTGTTTGGTAAATATATGATCCTATAGTTATATATACCAACATCTAATTGTCTATATAAATATGCCCAGAGGGGAGAAATGGTGTAATAAATTCTTCACAGTGACACCTGTTCCCTTGTGTTCAAGGACTTAATTGTTGGTGTGCCTGATATCAAATCATCTGAAAGTTTTAGAGATATGTGATATGGTAGCTTTGTGAACTCTTCCACACACACTCACAATGTTATATTTTCTTTAATGACAGAAAAATATAATGAGCCGAAACCAGTTTGGCTCAGAGGATAGAGCATCTGCCTGCAGACTGGAAGGTCCGGGTTTCAATTCTGGTCAAGGGCATGTACCTTTGTTGCGGGCACATCCCCATTGGAGGTTGTGCAGGAGGCGACTGATCGTTCCGATCTCATCGATGTTTCTGACTATCTTTCTCCCTTCCTCTCTGTAAAAATCAGTGAAATATATTTAAAAAAATAATATTGAAACATAAAATTACATGAGAAAATCTATAGAGAATACACACATTTAAGATTTTATAAAAGACAAAGATATTTGGACGAGAGTAAAGATGAATTTCTAACTGGCTTCTGAAGGAGAGAGAAATTGGGGGATGGCAAGAATCAAGAAGGTGTACAGGAATAGAAATAGTATTTGTGGTAGAAAATATGAGACCTCATGCTTATTTTACTCTTTGTAAGAGACAGTTCATGCTCTGGGCCATAACCAGCCTGTGCCCTCTCCCCAGTAAAGTCGTCTGTTATCTCAGCCTTTCTCATCTCAGTGAAAGTAAAATGTACTCTTATAGTTGCTCAACAAACATTTTGGTGGGCTATCTACTTACAAATTGTGTGGGCTACTTACAATATATATCCTTAATCTAGCACTTTTTATCACATCTATCATCAATAAGTACTTCATCTGACCCACAGTCGTATCTCTCCTGGACCATTTTGTCGTACTGCAACTAACCATGCTCTCCTATAGTCTTTTCTTCCACAAGAAGCCAGAAGAACAATGCCTTAAAATCCCAAGGCAGATCATGTTACTATTCTGCACAAAATACCCTAATATTTCTCTCCCTGATTCAGGATAAAAACTAAAATTTTTATTATGGCCTAGAACTTCTCCTCTCTATATCTCTGCTATAATCACCAACCACTCTTCTTTTGACAGGGTGTAACACATTATAAGTAGTTTAAAATATTTAGTAAATAATTGAATTTATTACTTTAATTATTTTACAGCACTATAAGAGAGGTAGTATTCCCAACTGCATTAAGAAGGAAATGCACATAGAAATAGTAAATGCCTTTACCACAGTCAATAATTAATAAGACTTATAATTCAGATTTATACCCAGGGTGAAGAGTCTACATTTTTAATGACCATTTTTATACTGCCTTTTCAGAATGGAACTATAAAAAGAGGAGGTATAAATGAGCAGAAATTTCATATTAGTGAGTAATAAAGGGTAAGATTTGACAAATTATATTTTCATATTAGGTCATAATATAAAATCTCCCAAACTTAAGTCCTTCATTTATTAATGCTTGACTTAGGAGTATAAGAAGTTTATTTTGAGCCCATAAATCTAAATTTAAAAAGAAATTAAAAATTACTGCTGAAATTGTAAATGTTATATATTTTATTACAATAGCAAAGAATAAGTATTTGAACATATCTTCTCCATTAAAAATAAAAATAAAAACAGAAAACTCCTAGTATGTAAGTATTGTTTGAAAAATTTATAATTTTCCCTAGGGGAAAAAAAATAAAAGTAGCAAACTATGTTGCTGTCAGAGATAGGGAAAAACATTGTAAATATCATTTAGGAACTTTGTTAATGGCTATAGTTTGGAAGGATATATATAAGCAAATGTGTTCATTTCTAGCATAAGTATTGCATTCTTCAGAATGATGTCAATCAAGCTGATGAAGACTTGAGCTGTAATCTTAAAGTATATTATTAAATACTAGTACAATCATTTCTAAATATTTAATACTGAATGATATCACAAAATTGTCTTTTGAGATAGACTACCTGAAAAAACAGCATGCATGTAGGTGATATATGAATGACAAATTAAATTTAATTTCTAAATCATATGTGAGATCAATGAGCTTTTAGAAAACATAGATACTATCCTCAACTCACCAATAACTATTTATAAAGTGTTTCTTGTGAATGTTTTAAATTTAAAAAGTGAGACAATTTTTTAAATTAAATTTTAGTTATTTAGATTATTACATTTATTTCTCTTTTTTCCCCTCCATAGCTCCCTTCCATCTGGCTCCCATCCCTCCCTCTAGCATTATCTCCCCCCCCCATTGACCTCATTCATAGGTATATGATTTTTGTTCAGTCTCTCCCCGTACCACCCTTACCCCTTTCCACCTGAGAATTATCAGTCCACTCCCTTTCTGTGCTCCTGATTCTATTATATTCACCAGTTTATTCTGTTGATCAAATTTTTAATTCCCTTAATTTTTAGATTCACTTGTTGATAGATATCTATTTGTTCTTCATAATTTTTTATCTTTTACCTTTTTCTTCTTCCTCTTCTTAAAGAGTACCTTTCAGCATTTCATATAATACTGGTTTGGAGTTGATGAACTCCTTTAGCTTTTTCTTATCTGTGAAGCTCTTTAGCTGTCCTTCAATTCTGAATTATAGCTTTGCTGGATAAAGTATTCTTGGTTGTAGGTTCTTGCTATTCATCACGTTGAATATTTCTTGCCACTCCCATCTGGCCTGCATAGTTTCTGTTGAGAAATCAGCTGACAGTCATATGGCTGCTTCCTTGTATGTAATTAACTGTTTTTCTCTTGCTGCTTTTAATATTCTCTCTTTGTCTTTTGCTCTTGGTATTTTAATTATGATATGTCTTGGTGTGGTCTTTTTGGATTCCTTTTGTTTGGGGTTCTGTGTGCTTCCTGGACTTTTAAGTCTATTTCTTTCACCAGATGTGGGAAGTTTTCAGTCATTATTTCTTCAAATAGGTTTTCAGTATCTTACTCTCTCTTCTTCTGGCACCCCCACAATTCTGATGTTGGTACGCTTGAAGCTGTCCCAGAGGATCCTTACATTGTCTTTACATTTTTTAATTCTTTTTTCTTTTTGCTTTGCCAGTTGAGTGTTTTCTGATTCTTTATATTTCAAATTTTTGACTTGATTCTTCCTATCTTCTAGTCTGTGTATGTTATTTCAGTCAGTGTATGTTTAATTTCTAGTTGGTCCTTTTTCATCTCTAGTTGATCCTTTTTCATCTTCTCTTGGGTATCACTAAATTTATTCATCTTTTCTAGAAAAACCTTATAACCATGGTTTTGAACTCTATATCCAGTCATTTGTTTTCTCCATTTCTTTTGTTTGTGATCTCTTCCTTTGTCTCCACATTTTCACTCTTCCTGGAGAACTTCTGTTTTGGAATCAGCCTTATGATACAAGACTTGCAAAACAGCAAAAGCCTCTCTCTTGAGCTAGGGAGGGGTGGAGTCTCAGGCCTTAACAGACCACCTTGCCTTCTAGTTGGACCTGCCCTACATGATCCCTAGGTCTCACGTGTCTCTGGATAATTGCTGGAGCAGTCCCTGTGTGTGTGTACCATGCCTCTAGACTGCTGACTTTCCGGCTGGCTCCCCTGTGCTCCTGAACCATATGAGTCTGGGTCCCCAGGGTCTCGCCCAAAGCTGGGATTTAGTGGAGTTAGAAGTGGTGCAGTTGGGAGGCTCTGTCTCCTGCCTTCTTGTGAAAGCCAGTGGCACAATCAGCAGTCAGTCTTCTGCAAGCAGTGCTGTGCCCACCACCAGACTTCTGCCCTTTTGCGGCCCCCCTAAATTTCCTTGCACTTCTCCCCCCATATGAGTTCCAGCTGGACCTGGGGTTCAGTGCCATAGGATAAGGGGTTCAGTGCAGTTGGGAGTCTCTGTCTCTCTCCCACCAGAGAAAGCCAGTCAGGTACTCCGGCACCCGCTCTCTCCATGAGCGCATCTCCATACCTCAGCTCTTTGCAGCTCCTCTGGGTCTCTGTGAGCCCCTCTCTTTCCTTCTAGTTGTAGAGTTTCCACTCAGCCAGCTTTCCTGTAGTTCTGGATGATGTCCTGTCTTTTAGCTGTACTTTTGAAATTGTTGTACGAGGCAGCACTGTAGGTGTTTACCTATGCCGCCATCTTGGATTCTCTGTAACATAAGACAATTTCATCAATGCTTTCATTTTTTGTGCTGGTTTCATGCTATGCATGTTTACCTAGACTCCGAGTTAACATCATTGCTTACATTGAAGCAACTTTAAAAACCCTTTTTTATTTGATAAGTTTTACTAGGGCTTAATTCTGTCTCACCTTTTTATTTTTTCCTTCAGCAGCACCAGTGTAGTAATTTGTGATTCATTTAAAAATTAGAGATATGACATTAGATGTCCTTAACTTTCACTATATAAAGAGAAAGGCAGCAAAATAATAGTTAACTTAAACAATACCTGTAAAAGGAAGCAAAATATTTTTAATTGAAATTCAGTATAGTGACATTTCATATATGATGAGTGTATATGTCAATTCAGAGATATAGCTTTCAAGGTAAAAACACATATAATGGGGCCACCAGTATACAGAGTGACATATGAGTAGCATCATACTGGTTTTAGTTTTCTCTTTTATATATAAAGAAGTTAGTATTTCCATTTTTTTTATAAGAAAGAAGCTAAATAAATGAATTGAAAATGAGTAACTTCTCTTATACACAGAGAACTGAGGTCAAAGGGCATAGGGACAACCCAAAATATGGAGACAGGAGAATCCAAAGAATAATAATTGGTTTGCTTGCCTGTAGCAGAAACTTCTACAAAAGTAAAGTAGTTAGAGTTGAGGCATTTCCAACTAGTTCCTTAGTGGAACCCTGACACTGGTTGATTTTCTTTCCAGGAACCCTCCCTGATTCTCCACAGTGAAGACTGAAGAAAAGGTCCCCTTATGGCTTTACAGAGGGAGAGGAAAAGTAGCCATTGTGAAATATACTCACACATTTTTCTACAGAGCTATTTTTCAGGAGTAAAGACCCTATAAGATTTTATCCTACCTATGGTAAGAGTTCTTAGACTCCATTACCCTCCAGTCTTCCTGTATCACTGAATAGAGTGGGGTGGGCAAAGTAAGAAACACCTGTGAAGCTCACAACCCAGAGACACAGATCCATTTATACACCAAGATATTACCACCGGTTTACAGAACATTTCCTCTCTCCCATACCTGACCACATTACAAAAGGGACCTAAAAGAGGTCTAAAAGGAAGGCTCCGTTTTGGGGAAGCACAAGACAGCAGCAGAAACAAAAATAAGAACACTAGCTTCTAAAATCTACAGCTATAACAAACATTAAACATGACCTAACTTCCAGAAAGATCAACATTTGTTTTAACATAAAGGCTTGTTTACTTCAGTTCCTTTTACCCAACACACCATATCTGGTTTTCAATAAAACAACCCAATGTATGCTAAAAGTCAAGAAAAAAAGTCTGAAACGATTTAAAAAAAAAGATCAGAATAAGACTCAGGAAATAATTTTTAAAATATCATATAGGAAATTTCAAATAACTATCATTATTATATTAAGATCTCTGATGGAAAAAAAGTTGACAACATGCAAGAATATACAGATAATATAAGTAAAAAGATAGAAACTATGAATCAAAGGGAAATATTATAAAACAAAAACACTATAGCAGAAATAAAGAATACTTTTGATGGACTCAGTAAATTAAACAAGAGAAAAGAAAGAAAACAGAATCAGTGATCTTGAAGGCAGGTCAATAAAAACACTCTAAACTAAATTGCAAACAGAAAAGAACGATGAGAACAAAACAGAACATCTGAGAACTGTGGGCAAAATATAAAAAGTGTAATATATGAATAATTTTAATACCAGGAAGAGAAGAAAGACATGATAGCTGAATAAATAATTGAAGTATAAATGGACAAACTTTTTCTAAAATTAGTGACAGACACCCACATATATCCAGAATTAAACGAATATCAAGCAAATTAGCTACCAAAAATTCTACACCTAGGCATATCATATTTAAATTGCAGAAACCAAAAACCATCATACTACTGTATTAAATTTCATTCTGATTTAAAATGAGGTTTTCAAACATTGTTTCAGGACTAAAGTGCTGTCTTGAGATTAAATCTGATATGGAAGACCAAGGTGTAAAACAGACAAAAAGTATAGTAGAAGAGAAGAGCTGACCTTGTTTAAGAACATTTGGTGTGGGGAGGCTAACACTGCTGATACTCTAACTCATACACCCCATATTCTAGAATAGCTTTGTTTAATGCATATCTAATATAAGCTACAGGTGTTATTTTAAATCGTCTAGGAATCACCTTTTCAAAAAGTAAGAAGTCATAGGTGAAACTAATTTTATAACTTTATTTTACCTAATATATATAAAAAATCATTATTTCACTACATAATCAACATAAAGTCTATTATGAGATATTTTTATTTTTTTATTTTTTAGTTTCAATATCGACTAAGTCATTACATATGTGTCCTTATCCCCCATTACCTTCCCTCCCCTGCCCACTCATGTCCTCACCCCCAGTTGTCTTTGTCCATTGGTTAGGCCTATATGCATGCATACAAATCTTTTGATTGATCTCTCCCCCTTCTCCCCACCCTCCTCTACATTCCCATTGAGGTTTGATGATCTGATGGATGCTTCTCTGTCTCTCAATCTGTTTTTGTTCATCAATTTATGTTGTTCATTATATACCATAAATGAGTAAGATTCTGTGATATTAATCTTTCTCTTACTGGCTTATTTTACTTAGCATAATGCTCTCCAGTTCCACCCATGCTTTCGCAAATGGTAAGAATTCCTTCTTTTTTTACTGCAGCATACATAGTATTTCATTATGTAGATGTATCACTGTTCTTTAATCTACTAATTTGCTGATGGGCACTTAAGCTGTGGTGAATTGTGCTGCTATGAACGAAAGGGTGCATATATCCTTTTTAATTAGTGTTTTTAGCTTCTTGGGATATATTCCTAGGAGTGGGATCACTGGGTCAAATGGGAGTTCCATTTTTAGTTTTCTGAAGAAACTCCATACTGTTTTACACAGTGGCTGCACCAGTCTGCGTTCCCACCAGCAGTGCACCAGGATTCATTTTCCTCTGTATCTTTGACAGCACTTGTCATTTGTTGATTTGTTGATTATAGCCATTCTGACAGGTGTGAGATGGTATCTCATTATCATCTTGAGTTGCATCTCTCAGATGATTAGTGACTTTGAGCATGTTTTCATATGTCTCTTGGCCTTCCTTCTGTCTTCTTTTGAAAAATATCTATTTAAGTCATACCACAATGTAAGAGAATTACAGGCCAATTACCGTCATGAATATAGATGTCTAAATTCTCAACAAAATTCTAGCAAACTGGATCCAGCAGTACATCAGAAAAATCATACACCATGACCAAATAGGATTTATCCCAGGTATGCAAGGATGGTACAATATCTGCGAGTTAATAAATGTGATATATCACATAAACAAATTGAGAGATAAAAATCACATAGTCATATCAATTGACACAGAAAAAGCATTTGACAAAATCCAACATCCTTTCTTGATAAAAACTCTCAGGAAGGTAGGAATAGAAGGATTATACTTCAACATAATAAAAGCCATATGTGACAAACGCTCAGCCAACATCATACTCAATAGGCAAAAACTAAAACCATTTTCCATAATAACAGGAACAAGATAGGGATGCCCACTCTCACCACTCTGGTTCAACATAGTACTGGAAGTATTAGCTATAGTGATCAGACAAGAAGGAGAAATGAAAAGCATCTAATTTGGAAAAGAAGAAGTAAAACTGTCCTTATTCACAGATGACATTATACTATTACATAGAAAACCTCAGACTCCATAAAAAAATTATTAGACTTAACAAATGAATTTGGCAATGTAGCAGGATATAATTTTTTTTTCTTTCACTAAGACTTCAAATTTATATTTTGCATATACATCTTGATTCAGATGCTTAATTTTCAATGGAATTCTGTGATTTCACAGAGTTGAAAAGGTGTAATTGCATACCATTGTTATTCTAAACAAATTTTATGTTTCCCAAACTAAAAAAAATAGCTGTTTTAACTCAAATTAAGATTAAAATAAAACAAAATTAACAATTTAATAAAATGGAAATTATCACTAAAATTAAAATTTAAAATTTTTATCTTTAATTTTACAATACATATTTTAAATATAGAATATTTATGTCTGGCTAGAATTTGCCATATTGGACAGTGATTCAAGAACTTCACATAATACAGCTTGAAAGCTACTGGCCTAATCATAAAACTTATGAACACTATCATTCAGAGGCTAATACCTTGCCCACCAAGAAGCATTCTGCTTTTATTTGACATCTAGGTACACTGATAAAATCTTGTTCCTAGACTTATAAGGTGGAGTTTCAGACCACGGACCTTGTTAAATTCACTGACAATAATATCCTGTGAAGTACTGGGAATTCAGCTATGTAGCTGAAATTTCCTGGCCATGCTCCCTTTCCACATGCATATTGCTATCAAAATGTGAACATAGCATCACTCTGAGACTTTGCTCATCTCACAGATGGCAAAGTCAGCTCCTTAAATTACTCAGCCTAACCTGGAAGATGTAATAAGTATGAAATAAATTAGGCAGGAATTAGTCTCTAAAGGTTTGTTCTTCCATGAGTTTAAAGCAAAACTGTTCATTACACTAATAGTTACAGGTAGTTGCTGAAGATAGGCAAAAATCTCCCAGGTGGACTGTTAAAAGGGCGTATAAGAACTTCATCTGCAAAAGTATAATCATAAAGTAAATTACAATTTCAAGCAATAGTAACTTAATTGTGGGAAATAAGGGATACAGAAACATAAAGGAAAACAATAAAATAAAATTAATGTTGTCTTAATTTAGCTATTATAGTTCACAAATGATAAAAAAAATTAAAAACAATTTTTTAGGAAGCACTAAATGTTGGAAATCTTTATAATGGAATTTTAGATGGCAAAATCCTGAATTCTGGATATGGACCTCATAATAAAGGAATAGACAATAGAAATTCACTATGGGAAACTCCTCTTGTTCTCTTCTTTTCTCTCTTGGTCCTTCTATAATCCTAGAGATTGAAAATGAACACAGGCATGGTAATTCACCCTGAATTTATTGTACTTGAATTTCCTTTCCCTTTTTTTTCCAGAAAAGGAGATCTGATCTTACAGCTTTTTACATAAATTTATGAGGAATGTGAAAAGAAGTGCTATTTATGAAATTAGAAACAGTACAGATTAGATATTAAAGGAGCAGAATAGATTTCAAAGAATAGCATTAGATAGTTCTATATGATTTAATGTGCTCTATGGCAATTATAATTTTCTCCTAGTTAGGTTGGATACTTACATCAAGCATCAAATCCAGGCACTACCTTACTATTAGGGGTGTTTTGGCCTCTTTTTTTTGTTTTTGTTTGTTGTTGTTGTTTTAGATAATTAGAGTATTTAATCGTTACCTACTTCTTTTTTTAATATATTTTATTGATTTTTTACAGAGAGGAAGGGAGAGGGATAGAAAGTCAGAAACATCGATGAGAGAGAGACATTGATCAGCCGCCTCCTGCATGCCCCACAGTGGAGATGTGCCCGCAAGCAAGGTACATGCCCCCAACCGGAATCGAACCTGGGACCTTTCAGTCCGCAAGCCGACGCTCTATCCACTGAGCCAAACTGGTCTCGGCTACCTACTTCTTTTAAAACAAACAACCAAACAAACAAATATTAATCCTGAGTTAAATCCTGAGTATCTTCCATTCTAATCTATTTATGCAGAAGTTAAACTGAAAACACATAATTACTACATGGTACATTTACAGCTTTGGTCTACACCAGAGTCTTTGAGAGTCCTTGCTGAGCAGGACAGGTTTGGCTTTCTTTTCTTTCTTTTTTATTTTTTTAATATATTTTATTGATTTTTTTTACAAAGAGGAAGGGATCGGGATATAGAGTTAGAAACATCTATGAGAGAGAAACATCCATAAGCTGCCTCTTGCACACTCCTATTGGGGATGTGCCCACAACCAAGGTACATGCCCTTGACCAGAATTGAGCCTAGGACCCTTCAGTCACCAGGCCAACACTCTATCCACTGAGCCAAACCAGTTAGGGCAGGTTTGACTTTCTTGATTTGATCCTGGAAAGGCTCAGTGAATCCCAAAAAAGTTTTGGCTGGACAGAGAAAAGGGGCATATTTGAAAGAATAAGGCTTGACTGTCAAGTGGAATCACAGCAGTTTGATATTTTAAAAACCAGAATTGCTGTGTCAGTGTATACCAGCTGAGTGTCAGTCTGAAATGCAGCCTGAGTAATAAATCTCAGACTTCCAATCATCTCTCATGCAAGAATCAAGCAAGTAAATATTTCTTGAATGGAATAAAGTTAAAAGTCTTCATTTTCATATGTCTCAATGTCTGCTCATAAGATTTCTCTTAGATTTCTTTAATTTTTCCACTGTCTACCTTCAACTCAGCTTTTGTGAATGAGCTGCAACACCAGCACAGCTCTGCAGCTTTCCCACATCCCTACAATTGGAAGTAGTGGCTGCTTTCTCCTCAGGGTATAGCCCTAAGAACAGCTACCATAGGGGGGTTAATTATGGTTACTTCCTCATGGGTTAAGGGTAGGGTTTTTGTTTGTTTATGCTATAAAACTATAATGGGAGCCCAGCTGAGTGCCAAATACAGAAATTTAAGAGAAACCCACAGGTACTGCATGAGTAACCCTAGTTCAAATTTATACCCATTCAAAAACAGCTAAAAACAATGCTTTTGTGTATATTATACTAATCAGGTAATTCTACTTGGAAAAGATAAGCTATTGTGAGCATAAAAAAGGGAAACACAAAACTAAGGGCTGCTTTTATAAGATGAAGACTAAAGACTAGTACTAAACCCCGTTTTTAAACTTATGTTTCAGCCGTATATTACTTTAATAATTCAGTGGTTTAATTTACTTTTAATAGTTAAATAACTACTATATGACCTTTTTACTATAAATTAAAAAAACAACAACTGTAATTTGTTTCCATTGTAACACTGAGGTTCAACTTTCTGCTGAATTGGCTGTTTAAGGGCAAGCTGAAGTAACTTGATATCCAAGTTCATGAGCACAGTGATGTCAACCTGCAAGAAAAGTCAAAGCTTCTTTCTAGATGAACGTCTTGTAACCTATTTGATTTTATACTTTCACATATTTATGTGTAAAGATTCATTGAACACTAACAGTAATTATTTGAATTTTAGGACAAAATTGCTTTTAGCTGCATGAAGAAAACCTGGCAATTTTATATCCATTGCAGGCCTACTTTCCAACTGTGAAGATACTCATTGCATCAAAAATTACACAGTGCCTACTCAAGAATGCAAATAAACCTTTCCACTGATATATACAGGGTAATCTAAGATTGTTGGTAGAGTATTAAATTTGATGTAAAAGAGTTATCAAGTTTTCAGATGAATTTAAATTGGCAAATTGAAATAAGTGAACACCCAAGAAAATTTAATTGTACTGGACAAAAAGCTGTTTCTAAAGTATTAATTAAAATTTCTATTGATAGCTCATCTCATGGTAAAATTGCTTAATATGCAATGAACATGAAACAAACATATTTGTGTGCAAAAAATTAAAATTTAAAGTTATCAAGATTGCATTAAAAAATTTTACCAAATTCTCCATTAATCAAAAAAAAGGGGGAGGGGAGAGTAGGATAATATCATGTAAGGAAAAATATCTGGTAAGTAAATTACATCTAGAAAATTTTCAATTTAGAAAATTAATTTTCATTTGTAATACTAACAGCAAGACACCCATGAAAAATACACATGTTGTCAAAATAAGCCAAAGGAAAAGCGGGTAGGCAAAAATAAAAAGAACTTCAGGTCAATTTTATAGAAAAGATTCCTTTATTAAGTCTTGGTGGAGAATATGTTTATATACTTTCAGAAAACAATTCCAAGACCAAGTGGACTCCTGCAATAGAGAGGAACTGACAGGTCTGCGCAAGAGGAGAAACAGTCCAGAGATGGAAGATGCTGAGGACACCTTGCCATGTGAACAGTCAGCAGCTGTATGCCTAGGACCAAACCATAGAGGGTGGGACCGACATTGCCACCATTTGTCCACTATCCAGATACCATTGATGATATGTACACATAAGAAACTGTTTGACATTGAAATTGGGACTCAAACATTTTTTCTTTTTCTTTTTTGCTCTTGTGGTTTATTTCTAGCCTACAGGGACAAGATCTTTTTAAAGACAAGAATCAGGGGGTTGGGAGGAAACAGATGCAGAGGCAAAGAAGCAGTGGACAGACTGTCGTGCTACAGTGGGAAGGCAGGGGAGGTTGAGGGAGGGGGGGTTGTAGATCAACCGAAGGACTTGTATGCATGCGTGTAAGCATAGCCAGTGGATACAGGGCATTGGGGGGTGGGGGGAGGTAGGTGAGGGGAGACAGGTAAGGGCATGTACTGGGTGTTGAGAAGGGCTGGGGAGGGCAATAGAGAAAAAATAAAAATAAAATAAATTTAAAATAAAATAAAATAAAATAAATCCAAATACTCAAAAAAAAATTAAGCCTTGGTTTTGAAATACAGTTTATTATGCACAGTACACAGCTCCTGTTCTATCTTATGCATCCTCAACTTCATATTTATTTGTTTCTAAGACAGAATAGCTTATTTTGTTAAAAAAAGTACTCTATTTTTTTAATCATCAACCCTTCCTTTGTTTCCAGCCTTGAATTTCCCAATTCTCTGTTACAAATTTGTAAAGCAATTGTGAAAAATAAATCTTCTATTGTTATTTTGTATTTCTCATTTTTTATTTTTTATTTCAGTATAATCCCTACTAATGACTATTATGTAGCTGCATGTGGTTTCCACAGCACAGGTAATCAAAATTACTTGCTGGGTTGGTTCTATTATCTATACCACCTCATTTCCCTTAGGCTTATGGTAAATGACAGAAAAATTTATTTTCCATACTTTCACTTCCCATTTTCACCTCTGATGCATACATACACCAAATAAGGGAATAAATTAATATTCTACTCAAAAGTATTTCAACACCTCATTTTATTTTGTCAATGCTTTTCTTTCAGTATGTCATGCTGTTACTAAAATAGTTGTGAGGGAAAATATGTTAGTTAGCAAGTCTTTTTTAATGTTGGCACACACATGTTCTTTAGTGTTGTTGTTTTTTTGTTCCTATGTTCATGAAACATTAATGCTATTACAACTTGTTTGGTATATTTTTGTAGCTCATTTCATGTACACTTAAGTTTCACATTTTCAATAGTTTAAATTATTTCTCTTTTACTTTATCTGAGGTATTTAGAAAATAAAATGCGAATCTTAGAAGGGAGTGGTACCTTGTAATGGATTTATGTTTGTAGCATTGTACAAACTAAAAAGGATTTTATGTCTACATTTACATATATACATATATATATATATATATATATATGTGTGTGTGTGTGTGTGTGTGTGTGTGTGTGTGTATACTTTGCAAGCTAAGACTTTTCCTTCTTGATTGTTAAAATAATTTACATTATTCTGTAAGCATAAGCCAATGTAAAATACATTAAAAGTTTCACTGAGTTATATTTTCATTTCATGTTCTATATTTTATACTTTCTACATAATTTGTTTTGAAATGTGACAGAAAAATAAAATTAAAGAGATTCTAAAAGTTATTTTTAACCAGCCAGTACACTAAAACAAATGAACTCTTGCTAAATCTTGGTCTTGAAATTTAATGAACAAGCATAAAAATAATTGCTATAAATATGGCTGTAATTATAAACTAAAAAAAGAAAACTTATATTACTTTAATTAAAAAAATGTACAGCTCAGATTCTTCCTTAAAAACAAATATAGCATTCAAATTTGAAGAGCAATGAACTATTCTTTTATGTATGTTATACTACGGAAAGATGTTCAAGGTTGCTAGTCATAAGAGAGATGCAAATTAAAACACAATAAGATATCATCTCAGATTTGTCAGAATGGTTATCCTATCTAATAAAAGAGTATTATGCAAATTGACTGTCACTACAAGACACAAGATGGCTGCTTCCATGTGGACACAAGATAGCTGCCACAAGATAGTCTGCAGGGCAGGGCAGTTGGAAGCAGTTAGGGGTGACCAGGCCAGTAGAGGAGGGCAATTGGGGGTAAAAAGGCCAGCAGAGGAGAGCAGTTGGGGGAGACCAGGTCAGCAAGGGAGGGCAGTTGGGGAGGACCCGGGCCTACAGAGGAGGTCAGTTAGATAGAGGTGACTGGGCAGGCAAAGAAGGGTATTGAGGGGAAAGGGGAAGTCCTGCAGGGAAGAGTAGTTGGGGGACTAGGCCTGCAGTGGGGGGCCATTGGAGGAGACCAGGTCTACAGTGGAGGGCAATTGCAGGGACCCAGGCCTGCATGGGAGGGCATTTAGGGGAGACCAGACTAGTATGGGAGGGCAGTTAGGGATGACCAGACCAGTAGGGGATGGTAGTTAGGAGCAATCAGGCAGGCCGAGGAGCAGTTAGGCATTGATCAGGCTGGCAGGGGAGTGGTTAGGAGGTGATCAGGCTGGCAGGCAGAAGTGGTTAGGGGCAATCAGGCAGAGGCAGGCAAGCAGTTTGGAGCTAGCCATCCTGGATTGTGAGAGGGATGTACAGCTACCCATTTAGGCCTGATCCTGGTGGGACATCCTTCACAGGGTCCCAGATTGGAAAGGGTGCAGGCTTGGCTGAGGGACATCATACGCCCCCACCCCACTGTGCATGAATTTTATGCACCGGACCTCTAGTTCACAATAAATTAACAAACAACAACTGTTGGGGAGGATGTGAAGAAAAAGGAACCTTCACATGCGGCTGATTGGAAGATAGATTATTGGGAAACAGTACTATGGAATTTGCCCAAAAATTAAAAATGCAACTGCCTTAGATACAGTAATTCTACTTTTGGGAAGATATCTAAAGAAACTTGAAAAACTAATTAGAAATAATATATGCATTCTTATGTTCATTGCAGTGTTATTTACAACTAGAGGCTCTGTGCATGAGATTTGTGCCAGGGAATTGGGGGGTTTCCTTAGCCTGGCCTGAATCTTCTCCCAATCTGAGACCCCTCAGGGGATGCCTGATCAGGCCCAAACTGGTAGTCCATTGCCCCTAACCACTTGCTTGCCAGCCTGATTGCCTCCAACCTTTCTGCTTGCCTGCCTGATCACCCCTAACCATCTCTGTCTCTTCCCCTGCTGTGGTGGCTTCATCCAGAAGGACATCCGAATTGATGTCCAAAAGGTCGTTTGGCTGTCTGGTCTAATTAGCATATTACTGTTTTGTTATTATATATAGGAATATTTGGAAACCCATCAGTAGAAGAATGGATTAAAAAAGCAATGGTACATTTATACAATAGAATACTGTAAAAAAGAAGGAAATCTTACCTTTTGTGTCAACATGGATGGACCTGGAGAGTATTATGTTAAATTGAAATAAGCCAGTCAGAGAAAGACAAATATCCTATGACTTCACTTACTTGTGGACTTTAATAAACAAAATAAACATACAAACAATATAAAAATAGACTAATAGATACAGAAAATAGAGTGACAGTTGTCAGAGGGGAGGGGAGTTAAAGAGCTGGGTAAGAAGATATAGGAATTAACACTCACCTCCCAAAAAAGACCTCATAGACACAGACAACGATTTGGTGATTACAAGAGGGGAAAGAGGTAGGGTAGAGTAGAAAAGCGTAAAGGGAGAATAAACAATGATAGAAAGGGATTTGAGTTTAGAAGGTGAACACAAATGAAATGTACAGATGTTGCATTATAGAATTGTATACTTGAAACTTATTTAAATTTATTAATCAATGTCACCCCAATAAATTCAATAATAAATAAATAAACTACATGTGATATATTTTAAACTTTCTTCAACAAAGTACTAGAAATCTCAAAAGTATTTTGCATAATGTTTCCAATGGTTTTTAATCTAATTCAGAAAAAGAAAAATAAATTTCTATGCCTCTTCTTGGTTTGTTTTATTGGAGTAGGCCAATGTTCATAGTTTGATGACAACTCCCTGGATAACCTCTCATTCATGTTCTGATTTCAAACCTCTTCGATTTCAAAAGTTTTGACTCAGGAATAGAAGCAGATTTTTCTTTAAGGAGATTTATAAGTGCTTTTGTTTTGTTTTGTTTTGTTTTGTTTCTTTTTTAGGTCCTATTAGGTGAAGACTTCTTATCCTACAGGGATAGATCTGTCTACCTGCACATATATATTTTATTGCTTCTCTCCCCTTTGTTCTTACCCTATCTTAATTCTTGATACCCTGGCTCATTACAAAAAGTATAAAAATGAGTTTTAAAAATACTCTTCCCATTTTTCATGTAAGCAATGAAAAGGCAAGAGATTATCAACAGAAATAAAGGGTATCTATCTGGTCAAGAATGAAGGGACAGGCCTGGCTTACATGGAAGTGGACAGTTTGAAGAAGATAAACTTCAATGTTCAAATTTACTCTACAATGGAACTGGATGTATTACATATCATTACTAGTTTCAAATGTACCTAGATTTCTTAATTATCTCCGAGATGAATAAAAGACCTTTGATCCTATCTATTCCATGTCCAGTTTTCTAAAGTAGGCAAGTTTACCAGTCCCTCCCCCCGCAAAAAAAAAAAAATCAGCAGACTATGAATTTTTCAGAACTAACAACTCAGTCAATAACTGAATAAAAATAATATAATTTCTTTCTAACACTCAAATTTAAGTGAAAGAATGCAAAAACCCAGAATATACTTTTCATTTATAACACCAAACATTTGAATTTTTCAAATGGACAAAAGATATTATTATTTCTACCTTCTTTGTAAAACTAAAATGATAAAAACAAAAATACACCTATCACCATTTAATAATTTTGTTTAAAAATATGGATCCTGGGTTGGTCTTGCAACAAATTGGGAAGAACAATATAACATCAATATTGGGCTCTATCTTTTAATTTGATAATTTCTCATCTTTCAAGTGTTTCTTAGTGCTCTTGCTTTCAGCAATTTTATTGGAAGACCTGTGATGACCCAAATATTTTCCTATTTGATAAAGCTACCTTTATCTTATGTCCCTAGAGAATGTGTTGAGTAATGAATGAATGCAGCTTAAGGTAACTTTCAAAAGTATATAAAGATTTATGGCCCTGACTGATTTGACTCAGTGGATAGAGAGTTGGTCTGTGGACTGAAGGGTCCCAGGTTAGTTAGGTTCAGGTCTAGGGCATGTACGTCGTTTGCTGGAACATCCCCAGTAGGGGGTGTATAGGAGGCAGCTGATAGATGTTTCTCTCTGGTCGATGTTTCTAGCTCTCTATCTCTCTCCCTTCTGCTCAGAAAAAATAAAAAATAAATAATAATAATAATAATAAAATATATTTTTAAAAGGTTTATGGATTGTAGAATTCATTCATTTGATAAATACATATACTTATTGTGTTTATTATCTATTAAGGCATATGTATTGCCATAAGAATAATCTACAAAGAACACTTAAATTTAAAAAAATTATTATTAATGAAATATTTTACTGTGGAAGAACATTTTAGTACCTTCAAGTTCATTATAAATGTTAATACTTCAAAATGCAAAAGCTATATGAAATGCCATAAATATATAAAGTTAATAAATTAAAATGAAATTCTTCCCTTATTATCTTGTTAATAAATTTTACAAAATTTGAAGGCTCGCTGAGACCAGTTTGGCTGAGTGGATAGAGCGTTGGCCTGCAGACCGAAGGGTCCCAGGTTCGATTCTGGTCGGGGGCATGTACCTTGCTTGCGGGCACATCTCCAATGCGGGGCGTGCACGAGGCAGCTGATCGATGTCTCTCTCTCATCAATGTTTCTGACTTTCTATCCCTCCCCTTCCTCTCTGTGAAAAATCAATAAAATATATTTTTAAAAATTTTTTGAAGGCTCACAGAGGCCCACTTATTACAAGTGCCCACAATTTCACACATGAAGACACCAGGTAGAAAAGGTAAATCTTACACACCTAATTATTGAAAGAATTGGAATTTAATTTCAGGTCTCTTAATACCCAACCAAATTATCTTTCAGTAATAATAAAAACACTTTTTTACAGACTATTTTATGACTCTATGCTATTTCTTGACATTAACAAAAATATTAAAAATGAGAGTTTTTCCCCATGACTCTCAAAAGCTCACAATAACTTTTATCACCATTACCCTGGATTAAAAAAATAAGTCTAACCAGAGTGGCTCAATTGGTTGATCATTGTCTTGTGCACCAAAAGGTTGCCGGTTTGAAAGATTATAATGAAGCTGAAAAATTCCTACCACCCAGTAACATTGTAGCCTTCTAGCACCACAGCACATTACTTATGTGTTTGTCATGATGGTGGTATAAACAAACCTACTGGCAGACCATGTAAAAACATAGCACATAAAATTATATACAGTACATAACACTTGATTATGATAATAAGCACTATGTTAATGGTTATGTATTTACTTTTTATCATTGTTTTAGAGTATATTCTTTCTATTTATAACAAAAAGTTTGCTGTAAAACCAACAGTGTGACAATTTATCTCAGTAGCAGCCTTGTACATATTGTGTTTACCTTGCCTCTTGATTGCAACATTTTATCTTATTATTGATTTAACCTCATGTTGTTTTTTTCATAGTAATATTAAAGGCCCAGTGCATGAAATTCATGCATGAATAGGGTCCCTAGGCCTGGCTGGGGATCAGGGTTGATCTGTGGAATGATTGGTGGGATGATCAAGGGGTCCACACTGGTTCCTGCCTTGGCCAGCCTGGTGCATTCCACTTACTAGCTCTGCCCCCCAATCACCCAGTTGCCTCTCAGGTCCAATCCACTTGCCAGACAGTCCTGCCCCCCTACCTCCCACTGGATAGCTGGCTCAACCCCTGCTACTGCTGACCCTGATCACGATACTGATCATTTCCCTCTGTGGGTTGATGTGGGGCTATGGAGGGCACAGCGGTGGTGGCTGGCCTGGGGCCTGTGGGCTGGGGGAAGCTCTTGCATTTAGAATCTTCCCCTGCGTGGTTAGTGCTCATCATAACAATTGGTCATTCCTCTGTTCTGTAGATTTGCATATTAGGCTTTTATTATATAAGATGCAGTAGAGACTTGTAATCCAAGAGCAATAGGCTATCCTATATAGCTTAGGTGTGTAGTGTAGTAGGCTATATTATCTAGGGTTTTATAAGTGCACTCTGTAATATTCACAAATGAAGATATCACCTAAAGATGCATTTTTCAGAACATATCCTTTTCATTAAGGAGCTCCATTGTATAGTTCAATGAATGTATGTGTTATATTAAAGACATACTATTCCATATATATAAAAGCCTAAGCAACCATTATGACCAAACAATTGGAACTACCAGTTGCTATGATACACACTGACCATCAGGGTGCAGACATTCAACATAGGAGCTGCCCCCTGGTGGTCAGTGTGCTCCCACAGTGGGAGAACCCTTCAGCTGACAGATCCATTCCAGCAGCCCACCAGCCTAGCAGCAGCTACTCACTCCTTCAGTAGTCCTGCAAGTCCAATCTCTGGAGAACGGGCCAGGTACCAATGGACCAGCGCTGCCGGCACAATTCCAACAGTGCTTCCAGCCTTTTGGAAGTCTGCCTCAGGCACTATGGCCATCTCTCCCTCCTTGACACTCTGCCAGGAAGAAAGGATATAAAAGCAGCTGTCAGGTGGATCCCAACAACCAGCACAAACATCAGCAGGACAAATCCAGATCCTGGGCTAGCAATGCCCTCCCAGAGGACTGATTGCATCATCCCCCTCAGATGGGTGCCAGATCCAAGGCTCATAGCCACCGAACACAGCTGTGGTGGCAAAAGCCTCTCCCAATCAGTAGTGACTGGGCAAAAGCTTGTGGCAGGCACAGTGGGGCCAGGATGAGCAGAAGTTGCAGGCAGGAGTGGCAGGTGGTATTGGACTGCAGGTTTTGACCAAATTCCCACAGGCCACTCAGAGGGACCCCACCCATACATGAATTTGTGCATTGGGCCTATAGTTTTATAAATTTAGATAAGGTCAAATCTTATATATTGCTTTGGTCTAAATAGATTTTTTCTTTATTTTTGTTAATCTTCACCTGAGGATATTTTCCCCTATTGATTTTTAGAGAGAATGGAAGAGTGGAAGGAAGTACATATTGATACAGAGAGACTGAAATATTGATGTGAGGCAGACACATTGTTTGGTTGCCTCTGACCTGGCCCAACTAGGGCCAGGGATCAAGCCTGCAACTGAGGTACTTAGCCTTGATCAGAATTGAACCCAAGACCTTTCAGTTTTCAGATTTGGTACTCTAACCATGGAACCAGGACTATGTAGACTTCTTTTGATACTGCTATTAACATAGGGATTTTTCCTTCTGATTAAGAAGAAAGGGGGAACATAAGATATCCCTTGAAATTACTTTTTTCCCAACCTTCTTGAAAAGCAATTTAGGAATTATTCTCTCTTACAAGCCAAGAGAGAATTAGCCAAATGTCCTATTTAATATAAAAAGAAGATAAGCCTTCCCTCTGCCACATTCTCACCTTACAGCTCCACTGAGAATCTTACTCTATGATGAACTGAGTTACCATATCACATCAGTTCTAATTATGTCAGAAGGCACATGTCTCCCAATTTGAGAACATTTCTCTTGTCTAAGTAGTCTTTCTGCTATCTGGGTTAATTAATTGTTTCCATCCAGGTGACAATCAGGATACTTTAATAAATATAAATTTATTTTTATCTTCTCTCAACATAAAACCATATATATATATATATATATATAAATATATATATATATTTATTATTTAAATTTTAATTTTCTCTCTAATTATGAAAAATATTGCTGATGCATTTCATATTTAACTATCTTTACCTTTAATAATATATAAAAATCATAAAATTAAGTTCCAAATCTTATGATTAGTTAATGTCACCCAATTAAATTGTCTCAACACTAGTCTCTAAATTTATGTAAAGAAATCTAAAATTGTCAATACGCTCATAAAAATGAACCAGCTAATACTAATATTTCTCATCATTTAATAAAGCAAAAGGTGAGTAAAATTTTGGTTGATGAAAGTTAAATCAAAATTAAGTTTTAAATAATAATTGTATAATTAATCTGTATTTTTCTCAGAGACTATTACAGTCATAAAAATGAAGTATTACTCCTTTAAGAATAACATCTTGATTACTATTTAATACTTGGAGTTATATTTACTCAATTGATCTCATGATAACTTATGGCATCAGTTCCTCAATACTGTCAATAGACAAAAAAATTTTTAGCAGAATACTTATCATGATGTGGAATAATATCATATGAAAAATTTTAGATTAATTTTAAAATATATGTCTTTTAAAAGGAAAATAAATATTTTGATGTTCCATAGTGATAAGAAAATAAATTATTATATTAAAGAAGAAAAACTATTAGCTATTAAAATATACTAGTTAATAAAACTAAGTCAATGAATTAGATGAAATGTGTATAAAACAGCAGAATATTTTAAATTAAAAAAAATTATAAGTAGCCTGGCCAGCATTACTCAGTGGTTAAGCATTGACTTATGAACCAGGAGGCCATGGTTCAATTCCCAGGACATGCCAGGGTTGTGGGCTTAGTCCCCCGTGTGGGCATGCAAGAGGAAGCCAATCAATGATTATTTCTCACCATTTATTTTTCTATCTCTATCTCCCTCTCCTTTCCTCTCTGAAATCAATTAAAATATATTTTAAAAATAAGGAAGGTGATCCCATTGTAGATCTGGGAAATCAGATATCCCTGTTCTATATCCTATCTTTGCAATATCCTGTTGTGACCTTCCCCTGACCATGCCTTTCCCACTGGCTGAAGACTCGATGAAGGCAATAGAATGCACCCACTGTGAGCCTTTTATCAATTCTAGGCCATGCTCTGGTTTCTAAGACATTGGAGTATCTTCTTAAATTTCTTGAGTCCTCTAGGGCCCATGCAAGTCTCTTCCTGATTCTGTCTTCTTGGAAAAAAGTGAAACTATTTATATGTTTAGCCATAGATTATACTTGGCCTTTCCTGTAATACACATATGCTGCCAAATGCAAAGATAGTTTGGTAGGTGAAAAGAAAAGGGTATAAAATAAATAAGGAAAGCTTAGACATTTTACAATGGGTGGTTCTTACCTTCCCTACCAAAGACAAAACATAATACCTTTCTTTGCCTCACTGGCATCCACTATCATATTCTTATAAATAGTTTGTCATAAGTTGTTTTAATATAGGACTTGCTACTCTTTGCTGAGATTATATTTTTCTTTTAGCAAGAATTCCCAAGATTTAATGCAAGGTTCTGCGTATTATGAGAATCTGTGCAGAATTTTTTAATAGCCCTTTATATCACAATAAATAATGTTATGTCTTTGTAGGTAGCTGGAAAGCCCTACGACCAGTATCTACTAGACAATATTGCTATGAAAAAGTGTGCTGTCTCTGCGTGCTACATAACTTACAGCACTTTTTCTTCTAAGTTCGATGGCCCTCATGAATTGTTGGGATTTTATATCAGACTTTCTTTTTGTGCACAAAATAAAATCTACATATATTGGATGTCACCTTCAAAACTATTCATATTTCTTTAATTGATCAAAAATCATATTAACAGATAGTCCTCAGAGTGTGATAATTAATCACAGTGGGAATTACTTATAATAGTTATCAATTCAGAGCAATTAATGGGCAGTAAAGCTTACTGGGAAAGCAACATGAACTGGAAGAAAGTGCTTTTAGATCAATAGAGCTTTTAAAATCTTCCAAATTTTAGGGAAGAAAAAGGAATCGTGATGAATAGAAAATGTTCAACCACTTATAAACATCCCCATCACAATATTATAAATCTTTCAGGGAGTTGGTACAGGAAGGAGATCTGGTTTAATTGTAGGAAGTATGTTTCTAATTCTATATAATAAAGAGGTAATATGTAAATTGACCATCACACCCTCGCATAAGATGGCCACACCTATGTGGTCACAAAATGACCACCACAAGATGTCCAGCAGGAAGGGGCAGTTGGGGGCAACCAGGCCAACAGGGGAGGGCAAGTGGGAGCAATTGGGCTGACTGGGGAGCAGTTAAGCATCCATCAGGCTGGCAGAAGTAGATAGGGGCAATCAGACAAGCAGGCAGGTAAGTGGTTGGGAACCAACACTCCTGGGTTGTGAGAGGGATGTCTGACTGCCGGTTTAGGCCTAATTCCTTCAGGTCTAACCAGCAGTTGAATATGTCCTGAAGGGTCCCAGATTGGAATGGGTACAATCTGAGCTAAGGAGCACCATCACCTCTCAGTGCATGAATTTCATACACCAGACCTCTAATTATATATAACCTTTTATATGGTACTAATGAGTCAAAAAATATAGAGCATGAATAGTGAATACCTCTGTACAACCAAAGGTATCTCTCTATTCAAAGTTCTCACCCTTTATGCCTATTCAGGAGAGTCCCAATTTAAGGAAGGATTCAATAACAAAACTTGTATTTTATCTCATTGAATTAATTTCTAGTATAGTCAAGTTAGAAATGAAAAAGTCCAAATGGATTCTGAAGGAATAATTTGTAGATTGGATTCAATCAAGTTAAAATTAAGCATAAAGACATACTTATTTCAAGTTTCAGATACGTTATAAATAAAAATATTTCCATGCATATTAATTTTTTGTTTATTAACAACTTTTCTATTTGGTAAAAGATTAAAATAAAACAAACTTACATTCATTACATTATTATTTGGTAATATTTTACAGTTTTGCATTATGCAATCTAAAACACAAGTGGTCACAAGTATTCCTTGACTGATATGGATAAATATTAGAATATTATAAAAGTGAAATTGATAGAAAAATCTCTTATTTCTCATTATTTGCACTATGAAAGGATTGAAATATATCTACATTTATAAAGAAACTTTTTTTCAAAGCACCAATTCTGAATTAGGTCAAGTATCTAAGGAATAATTTTATAGATTATATTAAAACTAGAGGCTTGGTGCACAAAATTCGTGCATGGGGGGTGTCCCCTCAGCCCAGCCTGTACCCTCTCTAATCTGGGTCCCATTGGGGGATATTCAACTGCCAATTTACAGTAGCAAATATTTGGAAACAGCCTAAGTGCCCATCAGCAGATAAGTGGGTAAAAAAATCTGTGATACATTTATACAATGAAATACTATGTGGCTGTTAAAAAAGAACTTTTGCCATTTGCAACAGCATGGATGAACCTGGAGAGTATTAGGCTAACTGAAATAAGCCAGTCAGGGTAAAGATAAATATCACATAATCTCACTCAAATATGAAATCTAATGAACAAAATACTATGATGAACAATAATAGACCCAGAGACATGTAAGCATGAACAGACTGTTGAATCTCAGAGAGAAGGCAGGGGAGGATGGATGGGAGGAGATCAACCAATGAACTTGTAAGCTTCTGGAACCAAATTCCAGCAAGTCATAATTATGCAAGAAGTGTATCAGAAGACTGATGGACATTTTTAGCAGGGTTGAAAATCTGCATATTATTACCGGGTGCCAAACAGCTAAGGGCAGTTCCCATAACTTGATGGTCCTGTATTGTTTACCAAACTTTACCTTTGATATGTATATCTGCTTTGCTAAAGGAAAAAATGTCTGAATATAATGTCATGAGTCTGGAGATTTGGGGAGCCCACTTCACTAGAAAGTGAAGCCTCCCCTGCATTCCAAATTTATATTTCTTGTCTAATTATTCATTTATGTGCAGCCCTTTTCCAGACTCCTGAACCCTTGCTGCAAAAAACTACAGCAGTATGCATGTATGCATAACCCATGGACAGAGACAATGGGGTGGGGAGGGCTGTTTGGGATGGAAAGATTAATGGGGGGAAATGGGGACTTATGTAATACTTTCAACAATAAAGATTTTAAAAAAATGCAAAAAAACGTGCAGATATATCTCAAAGGGACTCCTGTGTTTAAAGTGAAAACTCTGCTGTTTTTGTTTTAGATTCAGCATAACATCCCTCCAGGGTCAACAAATAGAGAAATTCTATGCACTGTTTGCCCATATCTGACCCTTCTAGGTGGGGAGATCTCCAGGTCCCCACATATTGCTAGTATGAGTGAGCTTCTTGAGGTAGCCTGAGAAAACGAATATTCTGAGACTTTCATAACAGGATTAGATGTTGTTGAAAGCTTTATTTTTGTGAAATTATACCCCTGAGTTTTCAAGGCACCATTTCCCCTAGACCACTAAGGAAGGAGTATAGCTGGTGGCTTCAGCAGAGTTAGAATCAAAGCCATCGTCCAGGATTTTCACTTTATTTTGAAGCAATTCCCAGTCTAGCATTAGGATAGCTTAATTTGTGTTTCTAGCTGTACACACTAGTCCATTGCATGTAGGGTCCACAGTACCACATGACTATAGAGGAAACATAGGTGAATGCAAGAAAGCAGGAACAAGAGAGCCCCATGAGCCAAGAGCAGAGCTCTTGTCTTAGAGATTAAGTATTCTCAAATTTTGGCAAGCTTGCAGTGGCCCTGCCCATTCTGGCTAATGATTTCACTTCCAAGGTTTGACTGACAACAACCACCTTTCCTATGTCACCCCAAATTTAGTGAGCATGAATTTATCTGCCCTTTGTCCAATCCTTTCCCACATTGATTTGTGGAGGAAAAAGCCAGTGGTTCCCTGGGGAGTGCAAAGTTATAGCAACCTAGTGAAACTCCACAAATGGCATGCTTATGATGTCTGGTTTTCCCCTTTGCTCCCTTCCTATTATTAATAACTAGCTAATTACAACAGTTTCATGACCACACATAGAATCTACTTCAAACGACTTTAAGAATAATAGTATTTAGTAGAGAATCATCAATCAGCTAACTCCTGCATGGCCCCAACAGGCAGTTGAGTTCAAAATCTGACCATGTACCCTGATCAGTTATTGAACCATGACCTCCAGGTTCATAGATCAAGGTTCACTGAGCCACACCAGCTGGGCAGTATTTAGTATTTTAAAGACAACTCTTCAATTAAAATTGTTTTATTTTGAATAAAAAATAATTTTTAAAAATTTTATCACCTACTAGAGGCCCAGTGCACAAAATTAGTGTATTGGGGGAGAGAGGGTCCTTCAGCCCAGCATGCTCCCTATCCAATCTGGGACCCCTTGAGGGATATCTGACTTCTCATTTAGGCCCAATCCAAGGGCAATCAGACATCCCTCTCACAATCCAGGATTGCTGGTTCCCACCTGCTCTTCTGCCTACATTCCTAATTGCCCCTAACCACTTCTTCCTGCCAGCCTGATTGATGCTTAACTGCTCCCCTGCCATCCTGTTTGCCCCTAACTGCCCTTCCATTTGGGCCTGGTCACCCCTAACTACCCTCCCCTGCAGACCTGGAACCCTCCCAACTGCCTTTCTCTGCAGGACCAATCATTCCCAACTTCCCTTCTCTCCCAGCCTGGTCACCCCTAACTGCCCTCCCCTTGCAGACCTGGTCCCTGCCAACTGCCCTTCCCGATGGCCACCATGTGGTGGCCATCTTGTGTCCACATGGGGGCAAAATCTTTTGACCACATAGGGGCAATTATCTTGTGTGTTGGAGTGATGGTCAATCTGCATATTATTCTTTTATTAAATATGATAAAGGCCACGTGCACGGTGAGGGCCAGCTTGTTTGTCCTGAAGGGTGTCCTGGATCAGGGTGGGTGTTCCCTTTGGGTGTGGGGTGGACTGGGGAGGGACCTGTGCTGATTTGCAGGCAGGCCATGTCCCCCAACAATCCAAGCAGAGTCCCTGGTATCTGGCATTTATTGATCTTCTATAATTGAAACTTCATAGCCTGAAGCGGAGGCAAGCCTTCTGCTCGCACAGCAATTCAAACTTTGTTGCCTTAAGCAGAAACCTGGACCAGTCAGGCTTTGGAGAAAGCTTGGCTTCCTCCATCACCAGGGCCAACCCAAGCCTCTCTCCTGCTCTCTCTATGGCCATAGCCATCTTGGTTGGGTTAATTTGCATACTTGCTCTGATTGGCTGGTGGGTGTGGCTTGTGGGTGTAGCTGAGGTATGTTCAATTTGCATATTACTCTTTTATTAGATAGAATAATACTTTTCTTGGTTTTCAAAGTGATGCTAGAAGATACATATCCTAATAAAAAAGTAATATGCAAATTGACCATACATCCACTACATTCACAAGCCATGTACACCAGCCAATCAGGAGGAAATATACAAATTAACCCATCCAAAATGGCTGTGGCCACAGAGTGAGCAGGAGGCTTGGGATTCCTGGCAATGGAACAAACCAAGCTTCCCACACACCCTGGCCAGCCCTGGACTCCACTCAAGGCTACAAAGTTTCAATTATAGAAGATAAATAAAACCCAACAAAAATGGCAGCAGCCATGAAACTGGAGAGAGCAGGAGGCTTCAGTTGCCCCCGGCAATGGAGGAAGCCAAGCTTCCTGGCCTGCTTTGGTGTCCAATGAAGTCTACAAAGTTTCAATTATAGAAGATAAATGAATCCCAACAAAAATGACTTCAGCCACACAGTGAGCAGGAGGCTTGGATTTCCCTGTCAAAGGAGGAAACCAAGCTTTCCACACACCCTGGCTGGCCCTGGCCTCTGCTCAAGGCTACAAAGTTTTAATTATAGAAGATAAACAAATCCCCGATTCTAGGGCCTCAGCTTGGGTCACGGGGTGTGTGTGGCCTGCCTGAAAACCACCACAGGTCCCTCACCTAGGCTGCCCCTTACCCCAAGGGAACCCCCACCCTGATCCTGGACACCCTTCAGGGCAAATCAGCCAGCTCCCACCTGTGCACCAGGCCTCTATCCTGTCTTATAAAAGAGTAATATGCAAATTGACTGTCACTCCAACACACAAGTTGGTTGCCCCCATGTGGACATAAGATGGCCACCACAAGATGGGCAACAGGGGATGGCAATTGGGAGGAACCAGGCCTGCAAGGGAGGGCAGTTGGGCAATCAAGCCTGCAAGGGAGGACAGTTAGGGATGACCAGGCTGGCAGAGGAAGTAAGTTGTGGGCAACCAGGCTTGCAATGAAGGGCAGTTGCGGGAGAACCAGGCTTGTAGGGGAGAGCAGTTAAGGGTGACCAGGCATGCAGGGGAGGGAAGTTAGGGGCAATAGGACTGGTAGGGGAGCAGTTAGGCATCAATCAGGCTGGCATGGGAGTGGTTAGGAGTGTTCAAGCAGGCAGGAAGAAGCGGTTAGGGGCAATCAAGAAGGCAGAAAGAAGTGTTTGGGGCAATCAAGAAGGCAGGCAGATGAGTAGTTGGAAGCTAGCAATCTTGGATTGTGAAAAGGATGTCCGACTGCTCGTTTGGGCCTAGGATCCAGCCTAAACAGGCAGTTGGACATCCTTTGAGGAGTCCCAGATTGGAGTGTACAGACTTGGCTGAGGGACACACACCCCATGCACAAATTTTGGCACTGGGCCTCTAGTATTGAATAAAAGGGCTGAGTGGTTCTATTTTATGTAGGGAAAAGGAAAGCATTAACTCACTTAACAAATATCCTTTATTTAATTAAATATCCTTTATTTAATCTTTATCCCAGAAAGTCTTATATATGTTGCATCTCCTCCCACAATTGAACCCTTCTAGACTGCCCCCACCCCTCATCCCAGGTCTTCACCACATTGTTTTTGTACATGGTTTATGCATATACACATACAAGTTAATCTCTTCCCACCTACTCACCCACCCCTGCCTTCCCTCTGAGATTTTGGAGTCTGTTCCATGCTTCTTATTGTATCTTTTATATATTGCAGGTGAAAATTATGATTTATGATCCCTTTCTTAATGTTCTTTCTAGTTTTAGAGAGAACAGATATACAAATGAGTAACCATAATATGTGGGTCAATTATAGAATACTAAAATTATTATAACAAATAATAACATATATTTACTCTACATACATATATTCCATCCCTTGGTTCCTAGCATAGGAGCATATTTTACCCTAACATTGATCTCTGAATTTGGTTCCTAATATAGAGCTCCTAAGTCATTTGGAATTTCCTGAGTGATAGAAGTGTCTTTTGTTTTAATTTTTTGATATTTTTAATGTTAACATTTTAAAAAATTAATATTTGGCACTCTTTGTATTATCAAGATTATAAATGCAGTAATTTAAAATTCCTATTTCACACTATTGGTCAAAATGCAGAATTGATGCTTCTGAAGGAGAGGAACACAGGGTCACATGGATCAATTTAAAGTATATCTAATAGTAGTTTTAGATATCAAACAAGAAAGGAAACCTTGTACAGATCATATTATTCATATTTAAGAAGTCTGTGTGAACAGAGAAATGACTCCTTCAGTGTTTTAAATGTTCAACTAATAATATCACAATTTCTAAAATAAGACATTTAACTTGCCATACACCTTAAATTTAGAGAAAAGGTTAATTCAGCTTGGGTAAATATACAATGTTCTATTTTTTACTATGCTGTCACTCTTGTAAATATTATACTTCCATTGGAAACAGGACATTTTCTACCTCTTTCATTAAAACATTGAGATCTTAATGATATAGAAATTTAAGGTCTGAAATTAAATGTGAAAAAATAACTGCTTGATTTTGGATTTTAAAGCAATTTAAACTATTATTGAAGGCTCTAAGTTTGAACCAGTAATTTGTAAATATTTTTTAATGCTGTAGAATAAAACATCTCAAAAAATAACTCTCTTTAAAATTCTAGAATGGCTAGCCTTTATGCCTTTTAGAAATGATATAGGTACCAGGAGAGATTTTTACATACCTGCCAGGGGAACTGTGATGCCTTAAGGGTCCCTTTCAAAGACATTAATTTGGGAATATATGTTGAGTACTTCTGGTCTGAACAGAAAACAACATACCCCTGAGAGCAGCTGTATGTAACATAACATTAACATTACATTTTCTGAATTTCAGGTTGTTTCAAGTGTGTTCTTTCTCCCAAGTTTAACTATTTTTGTATTTTGTGTAAGCTCATCTTAAAAATAATCTATATTTTGAACAGATAGTTCTTTTATATATGATTTTTTAATGTGTTAAAGCCAAACTTGACCAAAGTGTATTCCTGCTATATGGGACCATTTATCACTTCAACTATGAAGACTAAAATAGAATATATTTATTGTTGGTTTTGTCTATTTTCCTTCATAATAAAACCTCAATCAGAAAAGAAAAAAGAAAAAGTAGTCAAGGGTAGGGGAGAGAAGGTGAAAGGATTAAGCCTCCCTCCAAAAAAATTAAGAAAAGAAAAGAAAATTTCATAGACTCAAACAACAATATGGTAATTACCAGAGTGAAAAGGCAATAGGGGGAGGAGAGGGAGTAGAGAAAGGTAAAGGTGATGGAAGGAGATTTGACTTGGAGTGGGCCACACACAATGCAATATACAGATGATGTATTATGAAATGTATATCTAAAACCTATATAATTTTAGTAACTAATGTTATCCCAATAAATTGAATAAAAATTAAAAAACACACAAGTTAGTGAAGGAGAATATAATTTACAAGTTGAAAATATTTTAAAATGCAATCATTTGGGTGATAATATGATAGTAAAATACAGAACTAAGTAGAAATTTAAGGTGCAAAATTTACACTATATACAGATTTAATATGTACTCAGAATGTCGTTTTCAATCATGAGGTAAGAAAGAATTTAAAAAGTACTCTTGGTGCTATAAAACCTCATAATTGGGGAAAATAAAACTTACTGATTTTATATCCTATCTATAAAAGAGTAATATGCAAATTGACCATCACTCCAAGACAAAGGATGGCTGCCCCCATGTGGATATAAGATGGCTGCCACAATATGACTGTTAGGGGAGGGGACTAGGCCTGTATCGTGGACAGTTGGGGAACATCAGGCCTGCAGGGGAGGGCAATTGGAGGGACCAAACCAGCAGGGGAGGGCAGTTGGGGGAGACCAGGCCAGCAGGGGAGGGCAATTATAGGTGACCAGGCCAGCAGAGGAAGGCAGTTGGAGGAGACCAAGACTGTAAAGGAGAGCAGTTGTGGGCAATCAGGCCAGTAGAGGAGGGCAGTTGGGGGAGACCAGGCCAGCAGTAAAGGGCATTTGGGGAGGATCAGTTCTGCAGAGGAGGGCAGTTGGGGAGGGGGGCAGGCCTGCAGGGGAGTGCAGTTAGGGGTGACCAGGGCCAGTAGGAGAGGGCAGTTGAGGGAGACCTGACCTGCAGGGGTGGGCATTTGGGATGACCAGGTGGCAAAGGAGGGAAGTTAGGGGCAATCATGCCAGGGGGAAGCAGTTAGGTGTTGATTAGGCTGGCAGTGGAGTGGTTAGGGGGTGATCAGGCTGGCAGGCAGAAGTGGTTAGGGACAATAAGGCAAAGGCAGTGAATGGTTGGGAACCAACAGTCCTGGATTGTGAGAGGGATCTCCAATTGCCTGTTTAAGCCTGATCCTGGTGGGTTAGGGCCTAAACAGGCAGTTGGACATCCCTCAAGGGGTCCCAGATTGGAGATGGTGCAGGCTGGGCTGAGGAACACCTCTCCCCATGCATGAATTTCATGCACCGGGCTTCTAGTAGTATTAATAAAAACTATAAATATTAAAAATTTTAAAAGAAAGTAATTTATTGAATAGAAGAAAATAAAGGATATTCATCATTATGTTTAAGTGCATGAACTATGGAGTTAGACCACCTGGATTGAAATCCTAGCTCCATAAATTACTAACTGTTATAAGTTTGGGAAAATTATTTAATAACTTTATTCCTATTTATTCATCTGTAAAATATGACAAGCATAGTTACTTCTTACAAGGATTTTGTAAGGATTAGAGGAATGAATACATGGTAAAGAACAGTGTCTGACACACAAGAAGCTTCACATAAATGAAGTACATATGTGAAAACCATTCTGTGTTAAATTAGATAAAGGGACAATACCAGAATGACTAATAAATATTTGAGAAAAAATGAAACTATTTAAAAATACTGTAAGTAGACTAACAGAGAAATAACAAAGAGGAAAACTGCCACATGTAAATTTAATGGATAATATCCTTGATGTAAATTTGCAAATAAAAAAATAACTGGATTGAAAAAATGGCGGCGGAGTAGACAGACGTATCTGGAGCTTTGTCGCTGGGCAGAGGGAGAGAGAGCAGCTGAGAGTCCACTGGGAGTGATTGTTGGCAAGTTAAGAGTCAGTTATCCTCCAGGAGAAGGTGGGGGACTGCTGGACAGGGTTCTCCTGGCCAGGCAGCCCCACTGCCACAGGGATTTTGTCTGCTGGAGCCACCAGCGCTAACTCGAAGACCGTGCCATCTTGCAGAGGGAGATGATGTCTGCGGCGGTCTGAAATCTGTGTGGGAGGACAGTTAGGGATGACCAGGCTGTGGAGGCGAACTCTCAGAGCTGTTGACAGAGGGGAGCTCTGGAAAATGACTCATTTTGATCTGAGACGGAGGGACAGCCTGGAAATTATTACAGTGTCCTGGATGCAAAATCTCCACAAACTGGTTTTGAGAACCACAGAGTAGCAGGATCTGAGTACAGCCTAGAGAGATCCTGTGCTTAGTCTCAGAGGTCAATTCCAAAACACTGTCACTCAGTGGATGAGGCACAAATTGACTCTTGCATAACCACAAAAGAATAAAGAGATTAAAACACAACCAGCAATGAAACACAGGGAACTGCAATACCCTCCCGACTGGGAAACAGAAGTGCCAAGCAGAACAATTGCGGAAGTGAATGACCAATCTATTATTTTTTCTTTTTCTTTTTTTTTAATTTTTTATTTTATTTTATATTTTTTCATTTTTGCATATTTTAATTAAAAACAATTTTTTTTCTTTCCTCCTCAGTTGATTTAACCTTTTTAATTATTAGATTTTTGTTTTCAACTAGTATTATTACTAATACTTCTTTACCATTTTGGAAAAAAACAAGTGTCATTTTGTTTTCTCTTTATTTTATTTCGGGATTAGAGTTCTACATTCTATTTTCATCTTTCCTTTAGCATAATTTTATTCTATCTCAACTCTACCTTTATGCCAACACTTTCCTCCTAACATTCCCCATTTTGTTGTCTTGTTTTCTTTTTCCGTTTTCCAACTTTAGATTCTCCCTATTCTTTCTCTTTACCTGGTTAAAGTTTCACCCACTTATATATCTAATTTCAAATCTCCTAATCCAAGCCCATACAAACCTCTCTCTTCTTGACTTCACTATTCAAAAAGCTGTTTTTCTCTATGACCTTTTGTTGCTCTTTGCCTGAACGGTGATTATATCGATTTTTTGTACTTTTTTGCTGAGATTGTTTTAGCTTATTCTACTTGTTTTATTTTGCTTTTTGTTTGCTTTGATTTGGTTTGATTTTCACCTCTCTTTTTCCTCACGTCCCTCCATACCAGTTGTTATTTGTAGTTTGTATTAATCTCCAGATACTGGTTGCCTACATTTGATGGGATTAGTGACTGTTTTATTGGCGTTTTCTCCTGTCACTTATATTTTGTTTCCCTTTTCTCTCTTATTCTCTTTCTTTTCACTCTGACTTTTTTCTCTTCCACTTTTTTTTCCTTCTTCTCCTTTTTATTTTCTTATTTTACTTTATTTTTTGTTCATTTATTTATTTATATTTTTCCCTTTCCCAATTTGATTTTGGCATTTCTTTCTTTTCTTTTTCCTCATTTTCCTCTTCTTCTTTCTCTACTTACCCATAATTTGTCTTTCATTGGTGGTCACCTTATTTGTGATTATTAACACCCTGAATACATTTCTACTCAGTGCCTTGTGTGCTGTACTGGGTCGTGTTGTAGTTTGTGCCTTTCAGTCAACGTAGGAGAAAGAACTACATAACCAGACACCCAGAGAAGAAAGACCATGGACAGAAAAAGAAACAGCCCACATAAGACAGAAAGGCAGGTTTCACCAGAAAAGGAAGTAAACGAAATAGAAGCAGAAATAAGCCTGCTAGAAAAAGAGTTCAGAGAAATGATCATAAGGTGGATGAAAAGAATCGAAGACAAAATCGAAATGTGAGTAAGAGCCAAGAGGAAATGAAGAAGAGAAGAAGAAGCAAGAAAAAATGCAGAAGAGACTAGAGGAGGTGCAGAATACTCAAGAAGAAATGAAAAATGACATCACTGCTATAAAGAACTCAATAGAAAGTATCAAAAGTAGACTAGAAGAAGCAGAGGACAGCATCAGTGGGCTAGAAGATACGGTAGGAAAAAATACCCAAGTTCAGCAGCTTCTAGAACAAAAAGTTAAAAAGCAAGAGGAGAGCCTAAGGGAACATTGGGATAACATGAAACAAAACAACATCTGCAAAATTAGGGTTCCAGAAAGAGTGGAAACTTAGCAAGGAATAAAAAACCTGTTTGAAGAAATAATGACAGAAAATTTCCCCAATATAAGAAAGAAAAAACTCACACAAATCCAAGAAGATCACAGGTTCCCAAGAAAAACTAAACCCAACAAACCGACACCAAGGCACATTATAATTCAATTGGCAAACACCGACGACAAAGTAAGAATCTTAAAAGCAGCCAGAGAGAAACAGAAAGTTAGCTACGAAGGAACCCCCATAAGACTAGCTACTGATTTCTCAACAGAAAATCATCAGGCCAGAAGGGAATGGAATGAAATATACAAAGCCATGCAAAGAAAGGGTCTCAATCCAAGAATACTTTACCCTGTAAGACTCTCAATCAAAATTGAAGGTGAAATCAAAAGCTTCACAGACAAAAAAGGACTAAGGGAATATATTACCACCAAACCAGCAATGTAAGAAGTGTAAAAGGGTCTGCTGTAATAAAAAGAAATAGGAAGCGAAATAGGAACTCAGGGGTAAGGACTAAAAATGGCAATAGGTAAGTACTTATCAATAATAGCTTTAAATGTAAACGGATTAAATGATCCAATCAAAAGACATAGGGTAACTGATTGCATAAGAAAACATGATCCATATATCTGCTCTCTGCAAGAAACTCACCTCAGGAAAAGAGATGCACACAGATTGAGGGTGAAGGGATGGAAGATGGTATTTCAGGCAAATGGAAATGAAAAAAAATAGCTGGGGTTGCAATACTTATATCTGACAATTTAGATATCAAAGTGAAGGACATAACGAGAGATAAAGAAGGTCACTTCATAATACTAAAGGGAACAATCTAACAAGAAGAAATAACTCTGGTAAACATATATGCACTCAATATAGGAGCACCTAAATACATAAAAAAAACTCTTGGAGGATTCTAAGGGAGAGATATACAGCAATACAATCATGGTAGGAGACTTTTATACCCACTGTCACCATTGGACAAATCCTCTACACAAAAAATCAGCAAAGAAACATCAATCCTAAATTACTCACTAGACCAGATGGAATTAATTGACATCTTCAGCACATTTCACCCAAAGCCACAGAATATACATTCTTCTCAAGTGCACATGGGTCATTTTCAAAGACAGATCATACGTTGGGTCATAAGAAAAGTCTCTTCAAATTCAAGAAGATAGAAATCATATCAAGCATTTTCTCAGACCACAGTGGCATAAAACTGGAAATCAACTATAATAAAAACAATAGAAAAAAATCAAACACATGCAGACTAAACAGCATGCTATTAAACAACGACTGGGTAACCAAAGACATCAAGGAAGAAACAAAAAACATTATGACAATAAATGACAATGACAACACAACAATACAAAATTTATAGGACAGAGTGAAAGCAGTCATGAGAGAGAAGTTCATAGCCCTACAAGCCTACTGCAAAAAACAGGAAGCAACTGAAATAAATTACCTAACCCTACAACTCAAAGAGCTAGAAAGAGAGCAACAAGAAAAGCCCACTGTGTGCAAAAGAAAGGAAATAGTAAAGATCAGAGCGGAGATAAACAACATGGAGACCAAAGAAACAATTCAAAAGATCAACAAAACCAAGAGCTGGTTCTTTAAAAGGATAAACAAGATTGATGGACCTCTAGCCAGGCTCACCAAGAAGCAAAGAGAGAAGACCCAAATAAACAAAATCAGAAATGAAAAAGGAGAAATAAAAACAGACGCCGCCAAAATACAAAGGATTGTTAAAAAATACTATGAACAACTCTATTTCAACAAATTGGACAACCTGCCAGACATGGACATATTCCTAGAAAAATATAACCTTCCAAAACTCAATCAGTAAGAATCTAAACATCTCAATAGTCCAATAACTATGGAAGAAATTCAAGCAGTTTTCAAAAAGCTTTCAGCAAATAAAAACCCAGGACCAGATGGCTACTCAGGAGAGTTTTACCAAACATTCAAGGAAAAATTACAACCTATCCTCCTCAGACTATTCAAAAACATTCAAGAAGAAGGAACACTTCCAAACACCTTCTATGAAGCCAGCATCACCCTAATACCAAAACCAGATAAAGACAACACAATGAAAGAGAATTATAGGTCAATATCTCTCATGAACATTAATGCCAAAATCCTCAACAAAATTCTAGCAAATCGGATCCAGCAGTACATGAGAAAGATCATAAACCATGACCAAGTAGGCTTCATCCAAGGAATGAAGGGATGATACAATATCCGCAAATCAATAAACGTGATACATCACATAAACAAACTGAGAGATAAAAATCACATAGTCATATTAATTGATGCAGAAAAAGTATTTGACAAAATCCAACACCCTTTTTTGATAAAAACTATCAGCAGTGTGGGAATAGAAGGATCCTACCTCAACATCATGAAAGCCATATATGATAAACCCATAGCTAACATCATACTAAAGGGGCAAAAACTAAAACCTTTTCCCCTAAGAACACAACAAGACAGGGATGCCCACTCTCACCTCTCCTGTTTGACATAGTACTGGAAGTATTAGTCATTGCAATTAGACAAGAAGAAGAAATAAAAGGCATCCAAATTTGAAAAGAAAAGTAAAGCTGTCCTTATTTACCGATTACATGATACTGTACATAAAAAACCCGAAGGACTCCATCCCAAAACTAATTGACTTAATAAATGAATTCGGCAATGTAGCAGGATACAAAGTTAATGCCAAGAAATCTGTGGCATTTCTGTACACTAATACTGAAATTACAGAAAGAGAGACTCAAAAAGCAATCCCATTTACCATCGCACCAAAAAAACTAAGACACCTAGGAATAAACCTAACTAAAGAGGTAAAAGACTTACATGTAGAAAACTACAGGACACTGAAAAAAGAGATAGAGGAAGATGTTAACAGATTGAAGAGCATACCACGCTCATGGATTAGGAGAATCAATATCATTAAAATGTCCATACTACCCAAAGCAATCTATAGATTAAATGCACTATCATTAAAATAGCAACAACATACTTCACAGACCTAGAAAGAATTCTTCATAGATTCATCTGGAACAAAAAAAGACCACAAATAGCCACAGCAATTCTGAGAAAGAAGAATAAAGTAGGTGGGATCTCAATACCAGATTTCAAGCTATATTACAAAGCAACTGTTGTCAAAACAGCCTGGTACTGGCACAAGAACAGACATAGAGACCAATGGAATAGAATATAGAATCCAGATATCTACCCAAACCACTATGCTCAACTAATATTTGACAAAGGAGGTATGAACATACAATGGAGTCAATATAGCCTCTTCAACAAATGGTGTTGGGAAAATTGGACAGATACATGCAAAAAAATGAAACTGGACAACCAACTTACACCAAATACAAAAATAAACTCAAAATAAAAAAAATGGATACAGGACTTAAATATTAGAAGGGAAACCATAAAAAATATTAGAGGAATCCACAGGCAGCACAATCTCAGACATATGCTGAAAGAACTTTTTCACTGATCCTGCTCCAAAGGCAATGGAAGCTAAAGAAAAAATAAACAAATGGGACTACATCAAAATATAAAGCTTTTGTACAGCAAAAGAAACCATCAACAAAACAACAAGAAAGACCACTGTATGGGAGAACATAATTGCAAATGTTATCACTGATAAAGGTTTAATCTCTAATATCTACAGCCAACTTATACAACTTAATAAAAAGAAGATAAACGATCCAATAAAGAAATGGACAAGGGATCTAAATAGAACCTTTTCAAAAGATGACAGTGGGAAGGCCAAGAGACACATGAAAACATGTTCAAAATCACTAATTTCAGAGAGATGCAAATCAAAATGACAATGTGATACCATCTTATACCTCTCAGAATGGCAATCATCAACAAATTAACAAACGACTAGTGTTTGTGAGGATACGGAGAAAAATGAACCCTTGTGCACTATTGGTAGGAATGCAGACTGGTTCAGCCACTGTGGAGAACAGTATGGAGTTTCGTCAAAAAACTAAAATTGGATCTCCCATTTGACCCTGTAATCCCACTCTTAGGAATAAACACCAATCAGAAAGGATTTATGCACCCTTATGTTCATAACAGCACAATTTACAATAGCTACAATTTGGAAACAGTCTAGGTGCCCATCAGCAGATGAATGGATCAGAAAACTGTGGCACATCTATGCAATGGAATTCTATGCTGCCATTAAAAAGAAGGAACTCTTACCATTTGCAGCAACCTGGATGGAATTGGAGAGCCTTATGCTTAGTGAAATAAGCCAGTCAATGAAGGAGAAGCACCACATGTTCTCCCTCATTAGTGATAATAAAGAACAGTGTAAACTGATGAACAAAAGTATAGATACAGAGGCAGTAAAGCATCAAACAGACTGTGATATTATAGCAGGAAGATTAAGGATAAGTGGGGTAGATAAGAGCTCAATCAAAGGACTCGTATCTATGCATATAAGCATAACCAAGGAACATATTCACTGGGGGGTTGTGGTATGCCTTGGAAGGAGGGGGGCAATGGGGAGATATGTATACATGTAACACAATAAAAAAAATTAAAAAATAAATAAATAAACAAAGAAATAAATAAATGAACCTGTCAAAGGGAAAATGGACCAAGCCAAGAAATTCATCAAAAGTAAAATAAATGACAGGTAAATGTATAAAAAAAATGCTTAACCCAGACACTAAGTAAGTAGTAGGTCATAAATAATTATAGCATAAAAAGGATCTTAAAATTGCAAAAATAATATATTTTAAAATTCATGAATCTTCACTTGGATCAGGTTCACAATTTGATACTTTGAATCAAATTTTTTAAGTAAGTTCACGTTTCTTAGCTCAGAAACTACATATCTAATGTTTTTTTCATAGTATATTAGGCTTGTGTACAAAAAATTATATAAAACGTTCATCAAAATTTTTTATTATAGAAGAAAGTTAAAGCAATTTGAATTTCAAAATATAAAGATATATTAAATTATATGATTTATTTAAATTAAAATTATATTATAGGAGAACTAGAGACCTGGTGTATGAAATTTGTGTTCTTGTGGGGGGAGTGGTGTCCCTCAGCCCTGCCTGCATCCTCTCCAATCTGGGAACCCTTGGGGATGTCCAGCTGCCTAAACCGGCAGTTGGATATCCCTCTCAAAATCCAGGACTGCTGGTTCCTAACCACTCACTTGCCTCACTGCAACATTACCCCTAACTGCTCTGCTGCCAGTCTAATAGCCCTTTTACTACTCTGCTGCTGGACCAATAGCCCCCAACTGTCATCCTCTACTGGCCTGATTTCACTCCCAACTTCCCTCCCCTGCTGGCCTTCTTGCTCCCAACTGCCCTTCCCTGCAGGCCTACTCCCCACCAAATGCCCTTCCCTGCTGACCTGATCAACTCTGACTGTCTCTGCCTTTCTGATCACTCCTAACTGCCCTCCACTGCTGGCCTGATCGCCCCTCACTGCATCTGCCTGATTGCCCCTCACTGCATCTGCCTGATTGATCACCCCTAACTGCCCTCCCTGCCAGCCTGATTGCCCCTAATTGCCTCTGCCTGCCTGATCACCTCTAAATGCCCACCTCTGCCAGCCTGATCTTGCCCCCAATTGCCCTCTTCTGCCAGCCAATTTGGTTCTGATTGGTTGGTTTCTATGCTAGTTAACATCAAATGCTCCGCCTCCTATGCAGACATTGGCTCCTCACAGTTAACCCAGATTTGGTTCTGATTGGTTGGTTTCTATGCCAGTCAGCACCTCTGGGACTCTCTCCAGGCCTGATCATAGTGGCTGGGCTAATCAACATCTGCCCCAGGCTGCTGGTGAGAGGCTGAACTGCTGACCTCTGGGATAGAGGCTTGGTTGCTGGCAAGGGAGAGAGAAGCAAGGACTAGTTACATTCTTGAATTGACTATTAACATTAGATAAAATGATGCACTAGCCTCAAGTTAAATTTTTTAAATATATTTGTTTTGATTTCAGAGAGACAGGGAGAGGGAGAGAGAGATAAAAACATCAATGTTGAGAGAGAATCATTAATCAGCTGCCTCCAGCATGCCACACATCGGCAATCAGGCCCATAACCCCAGGGATCAAGCCTGTAACCCAGGCATGTGTCCTGACCAGGAATTGAACCATGATTTTCTGGTTCATAGGTTGATGCTGAGCCACATCGGCAGGGCCTCAAGTAAAATTTTTATAACAAATCCCAGTTATAATATTTTGATTCACTTGGTCACAAGTGATAACTATACTTAATTTTAAGAAAAATTAAGATACACAAAATGGACAAGTGCTTTTCACTAATTTTATTCAACAAACACTTTTAAAACCTACCATTTACCATGTGCTTTTCTAAGCGGTGGAGAGACATCATTGAAGAAAATAATTTTTAAAAAAATTGTTGTCTTATAGATATTATATTCCACTAGGTAAACAGAAAAATTAAAAATAAGTTATTAAAATACATAATAAGCTAGTGCAGTGATTGGCAAACTGCAGCTCACGAGTCACAGGCGGCTCTTTGGCCCCTTGAGTGTGGCTCTTCCACAAAATACCACGACCTGGGCGAGTCTATTTTGAAGAAGTGGCATTAGAATAAGTTTAAGTTTAAAAAATTTGGCTCTCAGAAGAAATTTCAATCATTGTACTATTGATATTTGGCCCTGTTGACTAATGAGTTTGCTCTGTTGACCACTGAGCTAGGGGGTAAATGCTATGAAGAAAAATAAACCAGGGAAAGTGTGTATTCAGTGCCAAGTTAAAAGTGATGGTCAATTTAAACAGATTCATCAGGAAACTTTTCACTGAGGAAAGTATATTTGAACAAGTATTACTATGAAGTGAGAGAGAGACTTGCCACAAATATGTCTGGAGAAAAGATATTCTGGGCAGAAGAAAAAGCAAATGTTAAGTCCTAAAGGTAGAAATATTCCGGTGGAGAGAACAGAGAGGACAAGGAGAATACAGGAAATGAGCAATCCAGGAAACAAGATAATTTGGAACAAATGAGTTGGAAATTTGAATCCAGGAGAGTGAGATCACTGTGAGACTGAGTGTGTATACAGAAAAGATAGCCAGCGACTAAGGCTGGAACATGCCTCTGTTAATACCTTCAGAGAGGAGAGACATCCCACAAAGGACTTTAAGGAACAGACAGACAAGAAGGAAGGAAAATCTAAAACTATCTTTCAAAGAGAAGATTTTGATGAAATCTACTGAAAGATCAGTGTGACTTGATATGAAGATTGACCAGTGAATTTAGTAATGTAAAAATTATTGGCAACTTTAAACAGGCAGAGTTTAGTGAAGAGATGGGAACAAGAGGGGGAATCCAAGATGGCGGCATAGGTAAACACCTACACTGCTGCCTCGCACAACAATTTCAAAACTACAACTAAAAGACAGAACGGACATCATCCAGAACCACAGGAAAGCTGGCTGAGTGGAAGTTCTACAACTAGAGGGAAAGAGAGGGGCTCACAGAGACCCAGAGGAGCTCCAATAAGCTGAGGTACGGAGACGCGCGCGCTGAGAGAGCGGGTGCAGGAGTACTGGGCTGGCTTTCTCTGGTGGGAGGGAAACGGAGACTCCCAACAGCATTGAACCCCTTATCCTATGACACTAAACCCCAGATCCAGCCGAAACTCATACGGGGGGAGTTTGGACTGTGAAAAGGGAGAGGTGCACGGAAATTCAGGGGAGTCGCAGAAGATCAGGTCCGGTCTCGCACGCGCACGGTGCTGTGAGGAGGACAGAATGCTGACTGTGCCTCTGGCTTTCGCGACTGGGCGAGAGACAGACCCTCCCAACTGTGCCACTTCTGACTCCACTAAGCCCCTGTTTTGGGCAAAACCCTGGGGACCTAGACTCGTGTGGTCCTGGTGCGCAGGGGAGCTGGAAAGGCAGCGGTTAGAGGCACTACGGGTGCGCGCGCACAAGGAAGGTTCCAGGGATTACCCAGTCACGTGAGATTCAGGGGCCGTGGAGGGCGGGGCCGACTGGAAGGCAAGGCGGTCCCTTAAGCCCTGAGACTCCACCCATCCCAAGCTCAACAGAGGCTTCTGTGGCTTTGCGTCTGCTATCATAAGGCTGAATCCAACACAGAAGTTTCCCCAGCATAGGGAAATGCCGAGACAAGGGAAGGGATCACAAACAAAAGAAATGGAGGAAAAAAAAAGACTGGATATAAAGTTCAAAACCACGCTTATAAGGTTTTTCAAGAATATGCTAGAAAAAGATGGATAAATTTAGTGAGACCCAAGAGGAGATGAAAAAGGACCAAATAGAAATTAAACATACACTGACTGAAATAAAAAATATTATACAGAGTCCTAACAGCAGACTAGAGAAAGGCAAGAATCAAGTAAAAAATTTGAAATATAGAGAAGCAGACAACATTCAACTGGAAAAGCAAGAAGAGAAAAGAATCCAAAAATGTGAACATAATGTAAGGAGATTCTGGGACAGCTTTAAGTGTACCAACATCAGAATTGTGGGGGTGCCAGAAGAAGAGAGAGAGCAAGATACTGAAAACCTATTTAAAGAAATAATGACTGAAAACTTCCCACATCTGGTAAAAGAAATAGACTTACAAGTCCAGGAAGCACACAGAAAGAACCCCATATAAAAGGAATCCAAAAGAACCACACCAAGACACATCATAATTAAAATACCAAGAGCAAAAGACAAAGAGAGAATATTAAAAGCAGCAAGAGAAAAACAGTTTATTACCTACAAGGGAGCACCCATACGACTGTCCGCTGATTTCTCAACAGAATCGTTGCAGGCCAGACAGGAGTGGCAAGAAATATTCAACGTGATGAATAGCAAGAACCAACAACCAAGAATAATCTATCCAGCAAAGCTAACATTTAGAATTGAAGGGCAGATAAAGAGCTTCACAGATAAGAAAAAGCTAAAGGAGTTCATTAACTCCAAACCAGAATTATATGAAATGCTGAAAGGTACTCTTTTATAAGAGGAAGAAGAAAAAGGTAAAAGCCAAAAAATTATGAACAACAAATACATATCTATCAACAAGTGAATCTAAAAATTAAGTGATTTAAAAATTTGATCAACAGAATAAACTGGTGAATATAATAGAATCAGGAGCACAGAAAGGGAGTGGACTGATAATTCTCAGTGGGCAAGGGGTGAGGCGTTTACAGGGAGAGACTGGACAAAAATCATACACCTATGGATGAGATCAATGGGAGGGAGCTAAGGGCAGAGGGAGGGGTGGGAGCTGGGTGGAGGGATGCTATGGAGGGGGGAAAAGAGAAACAAATGTAATAATCTGAATAATAAATATTTAATTAAAAAAAAGAGATGGGAAAAAAAGAGCATCTGAGAGGAAGAACATGAGGCAGCCTAAGGGGAACAGATCATTGAAAAGTAGCTAGAGGAATAAATGTGGTCAAGTTTGATGCTGATGAGAAACACTCAATAAAAAGGAAAAAATCAGTGATCTCTTAGTGGAGAGATTTGCTGGAGGAATGCCCTTAGAAAAGGAAAGAAATGGGATTTAGTTAAAAAAGTTTTAGCTTAGCATGGGGAAATGAAGAATTGCCTGGAGGTCTGTGCTTCTTGCATGACTAACAAAAACAGAAGCCAGTTGTACAATGAGGTGATGGCAGAAGGCAGACAGAAGTAACAGTACACTTCTCCACTCTGGCAAATAAAGATATGAAAACCCAGTGAGGGGAATCCAGGGTTAATCTGTCTCTGAGCCATTGTAGATTTTTCTTTAAAACTGCTAAGGGAAGTCTGAAGATTTAAGATGAGAATGCCATATTTCAGCACTCAGAAATCTCTGTAGATTCCTGCTGATAGAGGCAAAAATACCAGGGAGGAATTTCAAACAGCATAGAAATGTTTGTTGACAAGAGAAAGCATGAAATGTAAAAGGAACAGCAACATGGAGATAAATACGGCTTGCCCTATATTCAGTGAGGGGGCTATCAGGGAACAGAACATGAAGGATCTTGGAACATATTTTAAACACTTGAGGTTTTTTCCTAATGGAATTGAGAGAATTCTATTAAAATGATTTAAGCAGAATATTGTCAAGTAGGTTGTAGTATTTGTAAAATATCCTATCTACAAAATGTACAGTGGATTAAAAAAACAAGTGGGCTGTATATAATTTATTTAACTAAACTATTTTTAAATGGAAAAAAATGTTTTTAAAATAATTTCAACAAAATCTAATAGTAAAATAAATATGAATGGTGCCTCAAGAGAGTGAGTTAGAGATGTAATACAAAAGCTCCTTCCTTTTGAAATCCTCTGTCAGGCAATCTCCTCCTGTTTCCTTTACCTATGCTTTTAAAGCTCAGAAATCTTTTCCCTTTGAACTGCTTCCCAGACTGCCAAAGCTCTTCTCCCTTCCATCATAGCAGTTACACAGGTAATTGAACAGATAGCTCAAGCATTTTCCTCCTCTCCAGAATCTAATTCCCCACATTCAGAAACTATTTTTTTTTATTTTTGAATACCAGTGTACACAACAATGCTTCATACACAGAACTTAGTAAGAGATCTTTAGAAATTATTTTTTATTAACTTGCAGAGTATGTGAGTTTTATGGTTATCTAGTTACATATGCAAATATCTAGCTCCCCAAAACTAAGAACAAGTAAGGAAAATCCATATATTCTTTTCTGAGATGTTAAAAATCAGTCCTATTATATATTTAATATATGCATATCCCTAAGTATTATTTTGCTAATGAAACACACAAGTAGCATGAAAGGAAATTAGTCATTTCTTTAAAAAAAAAATTCTTGACTGACATTAGCAGTTTTAGGCAGAAAAATTTTGATTGAAAATGTGTTCCCAAATAATATTTATATGAATATGTATATGGCAGTGGGCAAAAGTATGTTTACAGTTGTTCACTTGTAAAAATACAAATCCTATCTAATAAAGATGGAGTATGCAAATTGATCATCACTTCATGACAAAGATGGTAGCACCCATAGCCAATAAGGAGAAAATATGCAAATTAATGCAACAAAGATGGTGGTGGCTGGGCCAGGACGCTTGTGTCATCACCCCACCCTGGCCACTCCAGACTTCTGGGTAACATGCAAAGGCAGAAGGTGGCAGCCAGAGCAAAGGCCTGAGTCTCAGATGCCAGCAGCTAGCGGAAGGAAGGCCTATTCTTGTATCAATCTTCTTGCATCGGGCCTTTGGTTAATAAATAATAATACAAACTGTGTTTCACGAATTCACAATGATAAGCCTACTTTTGCCAACATATATATATATATATATATATATATATATATATATACACACATATATATATGAAATTCCCTTTAGCACTTTTAATCTATTTTAAGAGTTGTTTAGAAAGTTTCTTTTGAAACTATCTTGACTCCAGTGTATGCTCTTGCCTCCTTTGTCACATATTTTTTTTCCCTCTTCTCATTCCTTTGATCTATATGCCTGTATCTGTGCTAGTACCAGGCTGTTTTGAATACAGTGGCTTTGTAGTATAACTTGATATCTGATTTACGATCCCTCCAACTTTGTTCTTCTTCCTCAAGATGGCTTTTTTTTTTAATTCCATATAAATTTTTGGCAATATTTGTTCTATGCATGTGAAATTTGCCAATGGGATTTTAATAGTGATTGCATTGAATCTATAGATTGCTTTGGATAGTATGGCCATTTTAATGATGCTGATTCTACCAATCCATGAACAGAGCAAATGTCTTTCACTTGTATATGTCTTCCTCTAGCTCTTTTTTCAATGTCCTGTAGTTTTCAGACAATAGGTGTTTTTCCTCCTTCGTTAAGTTTATTACTAAGAATCCTTTCTTTTGTTGCTGTTGTGATGGTTGCAATGGTAAATGAGATTTTGTTTTTAGTTTATCTATATGAGAGTTCATTATTGGTGTATAAAATTCCATTGATTTATGGTTGTTAATTTTATATCTTGCTACATTGCTGAATTCATTTATTAAGTCTAGTAGTAACGTGTTTTTCAGATTTTCTATGTAAAATATCATGTAATCTGTGAATAATGACAGTTTTATTTCCTCCTTTTCAATTTACCTTTTATTTCGTCTTCTTGTCTGATTGTTATGGCTAGAACTTCCAGTTCTATGTCAAACAGGAATGGTGAGAGTGGACATCCCTGTCTTGTTCCCATCCTTAGGGGAAATAGTTTTAGTTTTTGACTATTGAGTGTGATGTTGGTTGTAGATTTGTCATGTAGGGTTTTTATTATGTTGAGATCTAATGTCTCTATTTCCACTTTGCTGAGATTTTTTTATCAAAAATAGGTGTTGGCCTGGCCAAATGCCTCAGTGGTTGAGCGTCAACTTATGAACCAGGAGGTCATAGTCAGGGCACATGCTTGCCTTGTGAACTCGATCCCCTATGTGGCGTGTGCAGGAAGCACCTGATCAATGATTCTCTTTCATCATTGTTGCTTCTATCTATTTCTTCCTCTCTGAAATCAATAAAAAATACTTAAAAACTGGATTTTGAAAAATGCTTTCTCTTCATCAATTGATATTATCATGTGGATTTTATCTTTCAGTTTGTTTATGTGGTATATCACATTTAATAATTTGAGATATTGTAACAGCCTTGCAACCCTGGAATAAATCCCCCTTAGTCATGGAATATGATCTTTCTGATGTACTTCTGGATCTGATTTGTTAGAATTTTGTTGAGAATTTTAGCATCTATGTTTATCAGGGATTTTGTCCTGTAATGTCTTTATTTGGTTTGGGAATTAAGGTAATGCTGGTCTTATAGAAAGAGTTTAAAAGTGTTCCTTCTTAAAATTTTACAATAGTTTGAGGAGGATAGGTGTTAGTTCTTTGAATGTTCGGTAAAAATCCCATGTGCAACCATCTGCACCAAGACTTTTGTTTGCTGAGAGTTTTTTGTTGTTGTTGTTGTTGTTGTTTTGTTGTTTTTTGTTTGTTTGTTTTTTGTTATTACTGCCTCAATTTTATTTATAATATTGGTCTATTCAGATTTTCTGATTCTCCCCTATTGAGTTTTGGAACATTGTATTTTTCCAGAAATATGTCCATTTGTCAAGGTTTTCCAGTTTGTTGAAATAGAAAAAAAATGGTGTTGTGAAAATTGGACAGATACATGTACAAAAAAAAATGAAGCTAGACCACCAACTTATACCATACATAAAAATAAATTAAAAATGGATAAAAGACTTAAATGTAAGATGTGAAACCATAAAAATCCTTGAAAAAGCCATAGGCACCAAAATCTCAGACATTTTTTATAGCAATATGTTTATCAATACATCTCCTAGGCTGGGAAACTAAGGAGAAAATAAACAGATGGGACTACATCAAAATAAAAAGTTTCTGTACAGCAAAATAAACCATCAAGAAAATAACAAGAGAGTTCACTGCATGGGAGATAGTATTTGCCAATGATACATCTGATGAAGGGTTAATTCCAAAATTTATAGGGAAATCAGACAACTTAACAAAAGGAAGATAAATAATACAATTAAAAAATGGGCAAAGGACCTAAATAGATAATTTTCCAAAGTAGACATACAGAAGGTCAAAAGACATATGAAAAAATGCTCAAAATCACTAGTCACCTGAGAGATGCTAATCAAAACAACAATGAGGTACCATGTCACACCTGTCAGAATAGCTATCATCAACAAATCAACACACAACAAGTGCTAGGGAGGATGTGAAGAAAAGGGAGCCCTAGTACACTGCTGGTGGGAATGAACACTGGGGCAGACACTGTGGAAAACAATATGAAGTTTTCTCAAAAATTAAAAATGGAGCTCCCCTTTGACCCAGTGATATCTCTTTTAGAAATATATTCTAAGGAATCAGAAACACTCATCAGAAAAAATATGTGCACCCCAGGTAGATAGCAGCACAATGTACAATATCTATGATTTGAAAACAGCTTAAGTACCCATTAGCAGATAAGCAGATTAAAAAACAGTGCTACTAAGAAATGGAATACTAAGCTGGTGTAAAATAAATAAATAAATAAATAAATAAATAAATAAATAAATAAACAAATAAATAAATAAAACCTAGAAATAGAATATTAACACAGTATGAGGATCAATTAGTATATTTCCTCTTTTTAAGATAGGATTTATTACATTAATTAATTAAATTTGCTAAAAATTTTCATTGAGTGTGTGTTGTGTTTTATATTTCTTAAATAACTCAACACATATAAAAACTGCAGGAGAAAAATTAGTAAATCAAAAATACTCTGCTGTTTTGATTCCTGGCCATGCCTGGGTTGTGGGCTCAGCTCCTGGTCTGAGGCATTCAGGAGATAGCCAATCAATGTTGATTCTCCCCACCAATATTTCTATCTAGCTCTCAATCTCGCTTCCACTCTCTCTCAAATGAATAAAACATATAAAAATACTTACATGTAGCTGAATTGTTATTAATGTTCATATCTCTGTCAAAAAATTATACATTTATAGAAAGGACTGGAATTTGTGTAGATCTGGTAATGCCATAACTGTCCATAGCATATTCTAACTCTTAGGTGAATCAGTGAAGAAGTCCTGATGAAATACTTATGTATTGTACTATAAACAAAGAATAGATTAAATTAACTATAAGTATTTAGTCTCATCTACACTTGACTTGTGCTTCCCTGAAGGCTCACATGCTAGATCTTATGTCTCTAATAAAGAAAGACAACACCAGAATATACAGAAAAAGTGAGCCTGGTGTTCTTAACTATTGATCATTAAAGGAGTAGATGAGATTAAAAGATGAATCCTGGCATAGCTCAGATATTTGTCAGACTGCATCAGGTATTGATGAAATTTCGAGGATTTCTTTTAGTCCAAAGTATATGTTATCAAAGAGAGGCTTATACAAGCCCACTCATAAAAGAAGTAATTATACAGGACTGAACTGACTAATAAGTAAAAAGTAGTTGTGGCAATTTTAGTTTATATATGGTTGGAATTAATTTTTAATGTTCTAATAAGCATAAGAAAGAGAGACTTTTTCTTAATATATTTTCAACTCAACTCAATATTTAATGTTTTTATCAACTGAAATTAAACACTTTAAATGGTACCTGATTTTTTCCTTCAGAATTCAGAAAAAAAAAATCACAAAGAACTCTTCTTAAGATTTTTCAACCAAAATCCTTCTGTGCAAACAACTTTAAAAAAAAATAAGGCAAAATTCACATATTATAAAATTAATTATTATAAGTATACAATTAAATGGATTTAGTGCATTCACATTATATACAAACCACTATACCTATCTAGTTGTAAAATACTTTCATATTACCCCAAAAGGAAATTCTGTGCTCTTTAAACAATCATTCTCTATTTCCTTTCTCCCCAGCCCCTAGCAATCACCAATTTCTATCCCTACATATCCTGGGTACTCCACATACATGGAATCACTTGTGTAAGCCTTCTTCACTTTGTATAATTTTGAGGTTTATATATGTTGTAGCATTTATTAATAGTTCATTAATTTTCATTGCATGGCTATGTCATATTTTGTTGATCTATTTTTGTCTTTTCTGTCATTGTTTATTGTGAATGGTGCTATGGGATATTTACCTTTGTATAAATATTTGTATGCACAACAAAATTTGCCATATAGGGATAAAAGGACAATATGTATACATAGCTTTTAATCAAAATTAATTACATTATTTTTTCTTAAAGGAAATTCTAGATAAACTATTGGAAACTTGTAGATTTAGAAAAAATATAATCAAAATTTTTGTCTTTGTTTTTAATTTTTTTATATAGATGGATCTACAGGTTATTAAACTAAGAGAAATAAGTCAGACAGAGGAAGATAAATACCATGTGATTTCATTTATATGTGGAATCTAATTAAAATAATCCATATTGTTTAATAGTTTATAAATAAGGCCATTAGGGATTATTATCACTGGTTGTGCTAACGGATACTTTATCTGGTGTGCAGAGTCCTTAGGTCTATCTCAAATTGCTTAGATTGGAGATAATTTTATTGAGGAAATTTATAGAACAGACACCTAATGGAGCATGGGGTTTTGCCACTTGGCTGTCCACTATTGGGCAGTGGTGTTTCAGACAAAGAAACAGAAACAGAGAGCCCTGCCACGCATTGGACTCCCAAAAATTGTTTCCCATTATCCCTGTTATTGGGTGGAAGAACACATTATCAGTAAACCAAGAGCTACTGCAATATAACTGCTGTTTCCCTCTTTGATTGATCCCCAGGTGAGGTGCTTAAGGATCTGGGTCACCATTACAGTTAGACCAAAACAAACTCCACCCCAAGCAGTGCACCTTTACTGTCTTACTGAAGCAGCAGAGATCAAGTATGGGAATTACAGTTGTAAAAAAAATAAAGAAAAATCTTCTAAGTCACTGGTGTCTATAGGAAAATAGTAGGAAGATCTTTCCAGAGAAAGATATTGAATAAGGGCTATTCAAATAAATGCACAATTATGCCTAGAAAATGGAGAGCAGCAAATACCATGAATAACTGTGATAACAAGGATGATCAGAAAGAAAATGAAAATCCCCAGAAAGCAAACTGGAACACGTAGAAATATATGATACAAATGACAGAGATTTTAAGATTGCATATCTGAAAGTACTCAACAAGATTGGAAAAAATTCAAACAGGTAATTCAGTGAATTAAGAAAACAATTCAATGAACAAAACAAATACTTTACCGAAAAGATTAAAACTTTAAAAAAGAATCAATCAGAAATGTGGCAAATAAAGCATGCATTTAAAAATTTTAATACTAAATTATTTTTTAATTAATTAATTAATTAATTTTTTCCTATTGCCCTCCCCAACCCCCAGTACATGCCCGCATCCGTCTCCCCCCACCCCCACCCCCTGCCCTTGTCCTGTATCCACTGGCTATGCCTACACACATGTATGGAAGTCCTTCGGTTGATCTCCTACAGGCCCCTTCCCCCTAACCTCCCCCGCCTTCCTAATGTAGCACGACAGTCTGTTCATTGCTTCTTTGCCTCTGCATCTGCATCCCCCACCCCCTGATTCTTGTCTTTAAAATCATCTTGCCTCTGTAGGCTAGAAATAAACCCACAAGAGCAAAAGAAAAATATTTGAGTCCCAATTTCAATGTCCGATAGCTTTGAATCCCAGTTTCAATGTCAAACAGTTCCTTATGTGTCTTGGTCAAGAATATGTTTATATACTTTCAGAAAACAACTCTAAGACCAAGTGGACTCCTGCAACAGAGAGAAACTGACAGGTCTGCACCAACCACGAAGGCAAGAGGAGAAACAGTCCAGAGATGGAAGACACGGCGGACACCTTGCCATGCGAGCAGTCAGCAGCTGTGCATCACTACAGAATGCCTAGGACCAAACCAGAAAGGGTCAGACCAGCATTCCCACCATTTGTCCACTATCCAGATACTATTGATGACATGTACACAAATACTGAAATATTGAGCAAAGAAAACAGAGCCAACCAGATGGAGGAAAGAATTAGTGATATTGAAGATAAAAATCTAGGAATGACACAAAGGAAAGAAGAGACCTGAACCTAAACAAAAATATGAAATAGCTATATGAATTATCTGACTCCATCAAAAAAATCAATATGAGACTAATAAACATTTCAGAATAATAAAGAGGGAGAAAGGAATAAAGAGTATATTCAAACAAATATGGATGAGAACTTCCCAAGTGTATGAAATAGATGAAATTCTCAGATCCAAGAAACAAAAATAATTCTTGTTACTTCAACTCAAAGAGGTCCTCTTCAAGGAGCATTGTATTAAAACTGTCAAAATTCATGACAAGGAGAAAATTCTGAAAGCAGCCAGGGAAAAGAAGGAAATGACCTACAAAAAACCCCCAAAACATTAGAATATCATTTGACATTTCAGCAGAAATTCTGTAAGGCAAAAGAGAGAGGAAACAAATATCCAAATATCTGAAAAAAAAATTGTCCTTTAAATATGGAGAAGGAATAAAGACACTCCCAGACATACAAAAGCTGAGGAATTTTTATCACCAGAAACTTCCATTACAGGTAACAAAATGATGTCAGAATACTAGAAGTAAGATCACCAAAAAACTTACAGAATACACAGGGATAATTTGTGACAATAAAAATGTAAAAGGAGAGTGGGTAAAGATCTGAACTAGCAAAGGAGAATAAAGATCAGATGCACTCAAAAAAAAAACAAAAAAAAACAGTACTGTATATATGAAACTTTATTTTTTATAAATCTAATGATGACAACATAAAAAAATCCCCAAACCAGGACACATAGCTTGAAAAAAGAGAAAATGGAAAGAAAAAATGATGGCTAAGTAAGTGGAAGCCATACTGACACTCTCCCAGGACCAAAGTGGAATAAAACTAAAATAGAAATAACACCCTGAAAAACCAACTGAAGACTAGGTGGAGAGAACCCTGAAAACCAAGGACAGAAAGTGGAGATAGCATAGAGACCGGTAAGAAGTGTGAGGTGTGAAAGGGTTGGCTGAGCTCCTAGAGACATCAGCTAAAAGAACAGCAGCTACTGTGGGGTTTCCCACTGAGAACTCTATGTTCTAAACTCTAACCAGGAACTACCCATCCCAGAGCACTGGAACTTAGAAAAGTGCCCACATAATATATGGCTGTGAAAAGCAGCAGGGATTCTGATTTCCAGGGAAAGTCAGCTTGAAATGCAGGCACTTCTTAAAGTTCCAAGGCAAAATATTTTGTGGGAAGCCACTAACCTTGAGCACTGGCAGAGGAAGGGCAGAGTGAACCAGAGTTGTGAGAGCAAATCCATGGTTGGGGTCTCTGGGTTTGTAGCCATTTCAGTTTCCTACACTGAGTCATTCCCTCAGGCTACATAGGACATTTTTATCCACATACCTTTCCTATCCAGGTGGTTTTTGCCTAGGAAGAAGGCAGTTGCCCCACCCTGTTGGAAGACGTCTTCCCCGACCCTGTGATCAATATTCTGAGGCTAATCAAAACTGAGTATCAATTAGATCCTAGGCTGTGATGGATCTCTGGAAGCTTTGAGTCTTTGTCTAATATGTTTCTATTCCTGGGGATAGAAAAAACAAATCCTGGGGCACATCTTGTTCCTTGCCAAAGGTACACAGGCCTGGCAGAGAGAGCCACAAGTTGTGAATTTCTGGTAGCTACAAACAGTGTACTAGGAGCCAGTCATAAACATCATTTGACATTTTCCTGAAGTAGAGAAGTAGAGGTTATTAGACATAGAAGATCTACCTAATACACAGACACAAGCCCAAACAGGCAGCCAATATCAGAAGACAGCAAAACAAGCCCCCAAAGAATGAATAAGAAAATTCACCAGAGAAAGAGCTAAATGAAATGGAGATAAGAAAATTATCAGATATAGAGTCCATAATAATGATGGCAGGTATGCTCAACAGCATTAAATATATATATATGTAGTAACTATGGAAGAAGACCAGTCAGAAATAAAAATTGATGTAGTGCTAATAAAGAGCACATTGAAAGGAATACACAGCAAATTAGAGAAAGCCAAGGATCAGATGAGTGAATTAGAAGAAAGGTAAGGGAAAAAAATAACTCAATCAGAGAACCAAGAAGAGAAAACAATTAAAAAACTACAACAAACAAGACAGTACACACAGTTCACAAAGGGGTGCACCAAGAGTGTCCACCTCAGGTAACTGGGGAGGCGGAGCTACTGGGCCACATAGGACATCTAGCACACAAAGCTACTCTACCAACTCAGGGAAGCAGCGAAATATGTGGAGACAAAAGAACAAATCACAAACGAAAGAAATGGAGGAAAACAAATGACTGGATATATAGAGTTCAAAACCACAGTAATAAAATTTTAGAAAATTTACTAGAAAAAATAAATAAATTTAGTGGTAACCAAGAGGAGATGAAAAAGGACCAACTAGAAATTAAACATACACTGACTGAAATAAAAAATATTATACAGACTAGAGTATTGCAAGAATCAAGTCAAAGATTTGAAATATGAAGAAACAAATAACACTCCACTGGAAAAGTAAAAAAAAAAAAAGAATAAAAAAATGTGAAGATAGTGTAAGGAGCCTCTGGGACAACTTCAAGATTACAAACATCAAAATTATGGGGGTTCCAGAAGAAGAGACAGAGCAAGATACTGAAAACCTATTTGAAGAAATAATGACAGAAAACTTCCCACATCTGGTGAAAGAAATAGACTTACAAGTCCAGGAAGCACACAGAACCCCAAACAAAAGGAATCCAAAGAGGACCACACCAAGACACATAATAATTAAAATGCCAAGAGCAAAAGACAAAGAGAAAATATTAAAAGCAGCAAGATAAAAACAGTTAATTACCTACAAGGGAGCACCCATACAATTGTCAGCTGATTTCTCAACAGAAACTATGCAGACCAGATGAGAGTGGCAAGAAATATTGAAAGTGGTGAATAGCAAGAACCTACAACTAAGATTACTCTACCCAGCAAAGCTATCATTCAGAATTGAAGGTCAGATAAAGAACTTCACAGATAAGAAAAAAATAAATGAGTTCATCAACACCAAACCAGTATTATAGGAAATGCTGAAAAGTATTCTTTAAGAAGAGGAAGAAGAAAATGGTAAAGGTAAAAATATGAACAACAAATACATTATCTATCAATAAATGAATCTAAAATCAAGTGAATTCAAAATCTAATGTGCAGAATAAACTGGTGAATATAATAGAATTAGGGGCATAGAAAGGGAGTGGAGTGATAATTCCCAGGGGGAAAGAGGTGAGGGCAGTGCAGGGAGAAACTGGACAAAAATCATACACCTTTGGATGAGGACAATGAGGGGAAAGTAAAGGCAGAGGGTGGAGTGGGAGCTAGGTGGAAAAAAGAGGAACAATTATAGTAGTCTGAACAATAAATATTTATTTAAAAAAAAAAGCACCGAAACAGATGCATGTCCAGATATTTTACCTAATAAAAGAGTAATATGCAAATTGACCATACCCCTGCTATATCCACAAGCCACACCTACCAGCCAACAGGAGTGAGCATGCAAATTAACCCAACCAAGATGGCTGCAGCCACAGAGGAATCAGGAGGCTTGGGTTTCAAAGGCAATGGAGGAAGCCAAGCTTTCCACCTGCCCTGGCTGGCCCAGGCCTTTGCTCAAGGCTACAAAGTTTCAAATATAGAAGATAAATAAATCCCAGATACCAGGTTGTGGGTGCAAGCGGGAACAGCACTAGCAGTGGGTGTGAGCAGGGACTCTGGTGCTGGCAGCAGGTATGAACGTCAGGTGGGACCAAAGAGCAAGAACATAGAATTTTCATTAATCACCAGATGCTTGCCCTGATGACAGCGACCAGTGCCCTGCCTTAATCTGGAACCACTGCTCACCTGCTCCACCATTCCACTATGGGCAACACCCACCATGTTCTGTATATGCCCCCTGGTGTTCAGCACATGTCATAGCGACCAATTGTTTGTTCGCTTGTTCTGGTTGTTCTACTGTTCAGTCTATTTGCATATTAGCCTTTTATTATACAGGGTAGTTCTGAAACTTCTAGCAAGAATAATAAGGCAAGAGAAAAAAATATATATACATATAATCCCAATAGGGAAGAAAGAAGTAAGACTATCACTTTTTACAGATGGAATACTATATATTATAATATATATAATGGAATACTACTCAGCGATAAGAAAAGATGAAATGCAACCATTCACAACAACATGGATGGGCACTGAGAATATTATCTAAGTGAAATCAGTCAGAAAAAGCTAAGAAACATGATTTCACTCATATGTGGGAAATAAAACTGAAACTATTGGACACAAATAGCAGTGTGGTGGTTACCAGAGGGAAGAGGGTGAAGGGTAAAGAGGAACCTAATATAAGGTGATGGGAGAAAGTTTGACTGGATTGTAAGCACACATTGGAATCAATATACAGATCTTGCAGCATAGAAACCCATACCTGAAAACTGTATGATCATATTAACCAGTGTTACCCTAATGCATTTAACTAAAGAAAAATAAATGAATGGAAAAGAATATGTCGGTCTTATTTAGGGGATCACAGAGTTCAGTTCTCAATGCATATGTGCTAAAATATCTAGAATAGAATGTAAAATTCTGCAAATGTAATTATAACATTTTAACAAAATGTTTATGAAGTTGATAAAAATATGTAGGAAGCTACCTACTATTTGGATTTGCGTAGATCAATAACTACATTTTTTAAATCAATTTCTGAATTATTTGGTGCCTGACACATAATAGGTGCTAAAAGTATTTTTTGCATCAACAATTATTTTATTAAGACTTAGGCCTATATTATTGTTGAAGTTAGCATCCAGTGGTATCTTTAAAATGTTAAAATATATTCTTATATATTAGTGATTATTCACTTTAGTGAAAAAGTTGAATGGCCAATAATAGCATATCAATTATTTAGATTAAAATACATAGAAAAAGGAAATTATATTATTAGCAGACATCTTATGGTGAAATATTTGTTGCTATGATTCATGTACAACTAAATGAAAACAGAAGTTTTAAAGATAGCTAAAATATAACATATATTTTTGTTTTGTTTTTGTTTTGTCTCTGGGTGCAACATAGAAAAAGTAAGATGAGGAGAAGAATATACATGAAGATATCATGGTTATCTTGGGGGAATGAATTCAGAGTGTTTTACATTTTTCTTTTGTGTCTATGTGATTATAATTATAGTTTCCCCTAAAAATTCACAAGTAATACCTGTGTATTATTTAAATGAAATATATTTTCTTCAGAATTATATTTTGAAGCTTTTTCTTGAAAGACAGATTGATTGATTATATACATAGGTACTCAGAGATATGATTCATTTACTGTTTTTCCTGGACTGACTATACATTTAAAGAAGTTCCCAATTACTTCTAGCATTGCTCAGTCTGTCTTACAACTCCTGTGAAAAAGGGTTCCATTTTAGATGAAATTTACTTCATTTATCTGGGAAAAAAATCCAAATGGCTATTACTTTTTATAAGTTTTCATTTCCCTGCGTATGTTGGGGAGTATTCATTTGAGGGGTTTCATTGTGCCATTTCTGTAATGTTTTCAGATAGGAAACAAAATGATTTATTATTTATTCTTCTAAAAGTTATTTGACTTCAGTAATAATTTTTGAGAGCAGACTACTGAACTGAATTTTCTCCAATCAAATACCACAGTAGGAAAAACAGTAACAAAAGTCTTAAAGAAAATGAAAAAGCTATTATATTGAAAGGTTCCTGTGTGACAGAATTTTGTTGGGTTATTGTTTTTTAATATAATTTTAAAAAATGTTTTTATTGATTTTGAGAGAGGCACTCATTGGTGGCCTCCTGCATGCCCCCTCATGGGGATGGAGCCTGCAACCCAAGCATGTGACCTGCTAGAAATCTACCCTGTGTCCTTTTGGTTCATATGACAATACCCAACCAACTGAGTCACACTGGTCAAGGCAAAACTTGGTTTTAATGACCTTCATATTGTTTTAATATCCTTTAATATAAAGATTTTAGTTGAAGACTCAAAGTCAACTTTTCTTTTTAGCTTTGGAAATTTTCAAATATTCTTCAGTGGAAGAAAATGACAATGCCTCACTTTGCAAAATACCTAGTCAGTAACGCACTCTCTCAGCTCTGAAAAAGATCACCAGGTTCAAATGTCAGCTCTGTTACTAGCAGGCTGTGTCACTTGGGAAAGCTCAATTACTTTTCTATACTCCAGACTCCATAAGTAAATTATAGTTGATAAAAGTACCTATCTTACAAGATTGTGGTGAGGATTCTGTCAGATAATTCAAGTAAGGTGTCAGAATAGTGCTTGGCCCATTATAAATACTTACTAGATACTAGCTATCATTTAATTAATACATTATCAATATATAACAGTAAACACTCTCCATGTTATCATTGTTATTATAAGTAGTTATAGGTTTTTAACTAATCTATTAAAAATGTTTGTAGTATAAAGTTAAGATGGCCTAAGTTGTTTTATTACTAGAAGACAGCATTGTTAGCAACCTCTTGAGCAGACAAGTTTTTTCTTTTTTTCTTTTCAATGATCCTATACTATATCCCTTTTACCTATTTTTATGGATAATTAGGGATAATGTTTGCAGGAGAAGTTGACTAGAAAATCAGGGTTTCATAAAGACAAATTAATAATCATCTGAAATATTCTTCAATTACTTATTTATAGAACAATACACATTTAGGCATTGGTTATTAAAATTAACTCAAAATATTATATTTGACCATTATTTTTACAAGTAACAATTCACGTATGTATAGACTTTATTTCTAGAGATAAGTCCAAGAAAATTTCATTGCTATTAGATATTTTGATGTCTATCTATGTGTATATATACACACATACATATATATTTATACTAGAGGTCCAGTGCACAAAATTCATGCACAGTGGGGGGTGTCCCTCAGTCTAGCCTGTGCCTTCTCCAATCTGAGACCTCTCAAGGGGTATCCTACTGTCCATGGGATCAGGCCTAAACAGGCAGTAGGACATTCTCACAATCCAGAACTGCTTGCTCCCAACCACTCACCTACCTGCCTGCCTGATTGCCCTTACCCACTCCACTGCCAGTCTGATCAATGCCTAATTGTTCCCCTGCTAGCCCAATTGCCCTTAACTGCTCTCCCCTTCAGGCCTGGTCATCCCCAAATTCCCTGGCCTGTAGCCCTGATAGCCCCCAATTGCCCTCCCTTTTAGGCTTGGTCCCCCAAACTGCCTTCCCATGTTGGCCATCTTTTTTTTTTTTTTAATATATTTTATTGAGTTTTTACAGAGAGGAAGGGATAGAGAGTTAGAAACATCGATGAGAGAGAGACATCAATCAGCCGCCTCCTGCATTCCCCCTACAGGGGATGTGCTTACAACCAAGATACATGCCCTTGACTGGAATCGAACCTGGGACCTTTCATTCTGCAGGCCGACGCTCTCTCCACCGAGCCAAACCAGTTTTGGCGGCCATCTTGTAGTGGCCATCTTGTGTCTACATGGGGGCAGCCATCTTTGACCATATAGGAGTGGCTATCTTGTGTGTTGGAGTGATCGTCGATTTGCATATTACATCTTTATTATATGAGATCTCCTATATAATAAAGAGGTAATGTGCAAATTACCTCTAAGATGGCTGCCACAAGATGGCCGACATGGAGGACAGTTGTGGGTCATCAGGCCAGCAGGGGAGGGAAGTTGTGGGGAACCAGGACTACAAAGGAGAGCAGTTGGGGGTTACCAGGTCTGCAGGGGAGAATGGTTGGGGATGACCAGGTCTGAGGGGAGGACAGTTGAGGGGGACTCAGGCCTGCAGGGGAGGGCAGTTAGGAGAAATCAGGCTGGCAGGGGAGCATTTGGGAGCCAGGAGTCCTGGTTTGTGAGAGGGATCCCAGATTGAAGAGGGTGCAGGCTGGACTGAGGGTTATAAATTCATACATATATCAATATACACATGCATACATATATACCCATAGGTTTTATTTTTCACTTAAATTATTCCCTTAAGATAAACTCCAAACTGAAATTATGAATTCAAACCTGGAGAGTATTATGTTAAGCAAAATAAGCCAGTCAGAGAAAGGCAAGTACCATATGATCTCACTCATATGTGGAACCTAATGAACAAAATAAACCGATGAGCAAAATAGATCTAGGCACGTAGAAGCATGGAACAGATTGTAGAATCTCAGAGGGAAGGTGAGGGAGAGTGAATAGGAAGAGATCAACCAAAGAACTTGTATGCAATATGCATAACCCATGGACAAAGACAATAGGGGAGTGAAGGCCTAGGGTGGGAGTTAGAGACAGGCTATAAGGGGTCAATGGGAGAAAAAAGGAGACATATATAATACTTTCAACAATAAATATTTTTATTAAAAATGACTTTTTACATGTTTGTATATTTGCTTTCTATTTTTGATAGGGCAATATTAATTTACTGTCTTATGACAAGGTATGAGTACAACCTCTTTGCAAACTTTCAGTACTTGCAAAAATGTTTCTGTAAACAACTTGCAATGTTATTTTTTATTTACACTATTTATATTCTTATTAAGGAGAATATGCTCTTGTAAATAATATGCCATTGTCTTCTGAGTCTACAATTTTAATTTTAAGTAAGGCTGTTTTTCTATGGGAAATCAAGTGCATTTTCTCTTGTTACTTATTTTGTTATATTCTTGCATCAAGACTTTTCCTAGGAATAGCACTGTCTTGTGGAGACTCATTCTGTGAACCTTTGTTTGAAAGGGCAATGATAGATTCCAGTCTCATTAATTCTTTTTATTTTTTATTTTTAAGAATGATCCTTGAAACTCTAAGCTGCTTATTTTTCCACTAAAAATACAAATTTGTGTCAAATTTTAATAAAATCTAGGTCAAGTTTAACTGAAACTTCTAAAAGCTTATGATATAAAATTGGAAATGATTGATATTTTGATAAACATATATCAATCTCTATTATTTATTTTGTGTTTACTACTCCAAGTCAAGTGTTCTTCCTTTACCATTTATGTTCACTTTACACTCTTGTACCTCCTCCTAACCCCCTTTTTGCTCTGGCAATCACCATAATTTGTGTTATATTTTTAAATAAATTAATTGATTTTCTTCATATATATTTACCTTTTCATTAACTGTAATTTATTATGAAGTATTCTAAGTTATATCAAAAAGTTTAAAGTAAATAATATTCAAGTACCTTATTGCCAGTCTACTCGTGATGCTCCCTTAATATACTTCCTAAAATACATTCTTTCCTTTTGAAAAAGTGTTTTAAATTCTGATTTCAGTGTTTATTATTTACATGCATCCATTTAGATGTTTCTGTAAACAACTTATCTATAATAATAAAAGCATAATATGCTAATTACAATGGACGACCTTCTGGATGAAGCCAGGGCTGCAAGGGAAGCCCAGGTCCTGGGTGCCAGCAGCCAGGGGAAGGAAGGCCTACTCTTGCAGAATTTCGTACATCATTCCTCTAGTAATGTTATATTTTATTTGTAACACTTATATAAACTGTATCATCTTGTATATATTCTTCTGAAACTTGTACTCACTTAGCATTATGTATAGGAGATTTATCAATATTGATATAGTTTCCTTAGATACATTATTTTAGCTAATCCTGTTTCTATTTCCTTTGACTCAATATCATCATTTCCAGGTGTGCTTTTAGTTGATAAAAATCTTTCTGCGAATACTTCTATACATAAGTACTTGCATCTGAATGAAGATTTCTCTATGTATATCTGTAGACAGAGAAAGAGGGCTTTATTGGGCATGTGTTACTTTTTTCAAGAAATTCCAATTTATTCTACCAAAGTCATTTGCCAAGTTTTATTTTCACCATTGTCCTCACCAGGGCAATCAGATAAAAAAAGAATAAAATGTCTTTAAATTGGGAAAGGAAGGAATAAAATTGTCACTATTTGAAGATTACATGATATTATATACAGAAAACCCTAATTTATATACAGAAATCAGTTGCAGTTCTATGAACTGATTAATGAACAATCAGAAAGAGAAATAAAGAAAACAATGTCATTTACAATTGCATCAAAACGTAGAAAATACCTAGGAATAAATTTAACCAAGGAGGTGAAAGACTGGTACTCCGAAAACCATAAGACACTGAAGAAAGAAATATAAGAGTACACAAATAAATGCAAGGATATACCAGTTCATGAACTGGAAAGATTTATACTGTTAAAATGATCATACTACCGACAGCAATCTAGAGACTAAAACAAATAATCATTTTTAATTCTCTGTCTGTGGCATGGTTGTAAATTTTAAGGTATATTTTTAAGTAAAAATATAGCAACATGTGTAAAATTATAATTAAGACAAAATTAAATAGATACAGTTTATGTGATATAGTGTCAAGAGAAATAGAGTGAGCATAGGCCATACATAGCCTGCTGCTAATTAGCCTTAAAACTTTATTTTTGGGTCTTTATTGAACTCTACACCTGGGAAGTCTAAGTGTTAAGAAAGCCATCCTTGAAATGAGGCAAACCTGAATGTGCACTCTTGCTAATTTACTAGCCATATAATCTTAAACCAGTTTTCTTCTAACCTTAAGTTTCCTATATTATAAAATGAAAACTAATATCCCAACTTCCTGGGGCTGGTATGAGGATAAACTTATATTACATTAATGTATATAAACTGTGTAACAATTTCTGTATAAATGTTCAAAAGTAGAATTAGTTTTCCTATAATTCCTCTTCTCCACTTAAAATCAATCACAGCATTTTCACTGTTGTTTTTATTATGACTGTAACTGGTGATTTTTATGTTCATCAAATGGCTTTAAAAATGATAGGTATAATAAAATTGTGGCTATGAATACATGACAAAAATGAATAACTGAATCACAAAAATAATTGAACTTTAAAGCTCATAAAAGCCCTTTTGTGTATTTTAGATAAAATGTTTTCAACTAAAATGTTTTAATCTTGAATTTTCTATAACTACATAATAATTATGCAAATTTATTTTTCTCAGAAATATTTAATGTTCTCATTAATGTCTGATGAACAAAAAGAACAATTTGAAGTGGTAAAATATATATATCTTTTGCACATATTTGGCACCTCTGACAATTCTTCCAGTGCTGTAAGCAAGGTCACCTAGAACTTTGAAAGGAAGGTTACTTTGGCATTTTTACTTTTTAAGCCATTGGCCCACAATTTTGCTTTTATATACACCCTTTTCATCATGGTTCCTATAGGACAAGATTCTAATTGCTTTGTTTTTATTTCTTAAGTATAATATTTTCACAAGATTATCTTCTAAATAATGAAAATTTGGAACTGTTAGTTTAAAAATAAAATGAATTAATATATATTTTCCTTTGTAACAATTTTTCTACAATGAAATGATCAGAGATGTAAAGTAATGAAAAACCTTTGCATCTCTGATCATACCTACAATATAAGGAGAAATCATCAACTTTTTAACCACAAATGGAGTACATGCCTAGTTGTAATGTAATCTTAACCACTCACACAAAATTAACCTTTGATACAATTGGTTCCATTATATGATATTTCCCTTAAAGTCTCAGAAACTATTGACAATATTAAACGGGGACTTAGTATAACTACTTATAAAAAACATTAAGATTGCCTTTCAAAGATTTCCATAGGAAAGTGGTGTCTGCATGTGTGACAAATGGTCTGTGATCCAAGGATTTTACAGGACAAAAGTGGAGACACCATAAATTCTAAACATTTATGAGTATGACAAACACAGCTCAAACAAATGCATCATAGCAAACAGACACAGTTTTCAAAATTATTCACAATATTCTTAAAACCACCATCTATTAAAAACAAACAAAAAAACCCTTATCAAATCAAATCAAAGCATCTACTCTGCATAAAGTTATTTATAGATTGCATTGAAGAGTCTAATTAGCTTTCAATCATGTGGAACCACACTAAAATAATTTAACTAGCATAAACCCTTGTCAAAATTTCTGTAACAAGAAGAGATCCTTGAAGTCATAATTTATACATAGATTTAAATAAAATCTACAGACCCAAAGAAAACTTGAGAGCTTTTTAAAAACTTATAAAATCTAGCCGAAACCGGTTTGGCTCAGTGGATAGAGCATCAGCATGCAGACTGGGGGGTCCCAGGTTCGATTCCGGTCGGGGGCATGTATCCTGGTGGTGGGCACATCCCCAGTAGGGGGCATGCAGGAGGCGGCTGATCGATGTCTCTCTCTCATCGATGTTTCTGACTTTCTATCCCTCTCCCTTCCTCTCTGTAACAAATCAATAAAATATATTTAAAAAATAATTTATAAAATCTAAATAAAGTGGAGTATTTTTCATTTTAAGAACAAATTTCATAGATACACTTTTTTCAATTGAGAATATATCAATGTGTTTATTGAAAGTAAGTTTTAAATTTTATATATTTTAACATAATTATCTTAAATAAACACAAAATTGGGTATAGAATAAATTTCCAATTTTCAGATACATATGTAATTGGAAGTCAGGGCCCAGCTATACAATTATTAAAATTATTTTCTTTAAGAAATAATGAGGAGATTTGGAAGATGGTGACCAGCAGGAAGGTGACCAGCAGGAGGGAGAGAGTGAGAGAGTGATAGAAAAATGTGTGGAGGTGTGGTGTGTGTGTATGATCTAGGGACAGTTAGATTCTGTAGGTCTTCCAATGGCTCCCAAAACCAGGCAGTCTCAGATGGCAGAGCCCAGCTCCTACCACAGATATTCCAGAGGCAGCCAGTGCTAACACAGAGACTACGCCATCTTGAGAAATAGAGCTGCTTGATACTAGGGTCCTGGCCTCAGCACCACCCAGTTTGGTCTTAGATGCAAACCAGTATTCTGCAGTCACAGGGGACAGCTGCAGACTTACAGACACTAAGAAACCAGACATCTCTGCCACAAATTTCTTTGAGTCACAGAGCCTATCCCACTACCTGGAGACTTACAGGCAGTATCATAGTACTGATAGACCCGCCCCTTGCACTGGCCACAGCACTGCTACAGGATTTGAGCCTGAGAGCTTGCAGACACTGGGAATCCATTCCCCACAATGCAATCTGGTAACCAAACCCAAAGCCCATTCAGAGCAGCAGTGCCACCTGACTGCAATTCTGGGCAAGGGCATACAGAAGCCTATTTCCCGCAGGGCAAGAGTGGACCTCCTGCTGCCACAGTGCTGCTTGGCAACTGGGACCCCAATTCTCCAGGTGGGAGATAGCATTGAGCACCAGTGACTTGATTTTGTTTCTTATCCTGTGCAACTGGAATCCCTGGCTCCCAATGCATTCACACTAAGAGCCAATGACTCAATTTTTGGTGCATGCACACACAGGGACCCTAATTCTCAGTACAAGACTGCAAAAAGCAACAGAGACTCTGATACTCGATTCTTGGTGCAGGTACAGGGGAACTCTGACTCCTGGCACTCTCTAGGGGACTCTGATTTTTGACACATGCCAGCAGGGTCTCTGTTTCAGCATGGTGCAGGCAAGGTCCCTGATTCTAGGTACCCACATGAGGCCACACTGAGCTCTAGTAACACTGACCCTGGGAGAGCCTGGATCCCACCAACTCATGGCAGCCATACACCTTGGCATTGGAGCTCTTCAGTGACACTCGAGTGGTGTGAAGCTCCCACTGCACAGAGCTCAGGCCCACACAACTTGACATTTGAACCTTTAGGTGATAATCAAAATGGGGAGATAACACAAAGAAAATGTGGAGGAAAAAAATGTGGAGTTAGAAAGAAAGGAAATTAGTGAAATTAAAGCATGCAACATGATAGAAAAAGAATTCAGAGTAATGGTTATACAACTCATACACCAGATGGATGAGAAAATCAATAACCTATGCAAGAATCAGGAAGAAATTAAAAGTGATATAGTTATAATAAAAAACACTATGAAAGGTTTCAACAATAGACTAGAAGAAGGATAGGACCGAATTAGTGACTTAGACGATAAGGTAGAGAAACAAGCTCAATCTGAACAGCAACTGGATAAAAAATATTAAAAAGCAGGAGGAGGCCTAAGAAGGCTTTAGGACAACATGAAACAAAATAACATACATACATAGGGCTGCCAGAAGGACAAGAAAAGCAGCAAGGATTAGAAAATCTATTTGAAGAAATAATGACAGAAAATTTCCCAGATATGAGGAAGAAAAAAGTTACATAAGTACATAGAGTCAAAAGCAAGATGAATCCCAAAAGACCCACATCAAGAAACATCATAATTACAATGGGAAATGTTAATGACAAAGAGAGAATCTTAAAGGCTACAAGAGAGAGACAGAGAGTTACCTACAAAGGATCCCCATCAACTTATCAAATGATTTCTCAATAGAAACACATCAAGCTAGAAGGGAATGGAAGGAGGTATAGAAAGTGTTGCAAAGCAAAGGACTGAATCCAAGAATACTCTATCCAGCAAGACTATTCATCAAAATTGAAGGGGGAAATCAGGAGCTTCACAGAAAAGCAAGGTGGGTAAAGGGAGTTTATCACTATCAAGCCAGCAATGCAAGCAATGCTAAAGGGAATTCTGTAAAAAGAAGAAATAAAAAGGTAAGAAGAAATACAGGCACAATAAGAAATGACTACAAACAAGTATCTTTCAATAATAATTTTAAATGTAAATGGACTAAATGCTCCAGTCAAAAGACACTGAGTGGTTGAAAGGGTAAAAAAAACATGACCCATATATATGCTGTCTACAAGAGACCCACTTCAGAACAAGGGACTCATACAGACAGAAAGGGAAGGAATGGAAAAATATATTTCAGGCAAATGGAAATGAAAAAAAGCTGGGATAGAAATACTTATATCTGACAAAATAAACCTCAAAGTGAAGGCCATAACAAGAAATAAGGAAGGTCACTTCATAATACTGAAGGAATCAATACATAAAGATGATATAACCCTGATAAACATATATGCACCCAATGCAGGAGCAGCCAAATACATTAAAAAACAAACAAACAAACAAAAAAAACTTCTGGAAGATAACAAGGGAGAGATGGACAACAATACAATAATAGAAGAGGACTTTAATACACCACTGACATCACTGGATAAATCCTCTAGACAAAAAATCAGTAAAGAAATAGCAATCCCAAATGAATCACTAGATCAGATGGACTTAATTTGACATCTTCAGAACATTTCACCCCAAAGCCATGGAATATATGTTCTTTTCAAGTGCACAGGGCAAAGTCTACCCAAATTTAAGAATATTGAAATCATATCAAGTATCTTCTCAGACCACAATGGCATAATATTAGAAATAAACTGCAATAAAAATAATCCAAAAAACTCAAACACTTGGAAGCTGAATCACATGCTATTAAATAATGATTTAGTTTCCAATGAGATCAAAGAAGAAATTAAAAATATCCTGGAAAGTAATGACAATGAAACCACAACAATCCAAAGATCTATGGAACACAATGAAAGCAGTCCTGAGAGGGAAGTTTATAGCTCTACATACCTACCTCAAAAAAAAAAAAAAAGTAGTAAATCATCTAATGCTACAACTCAAAGAATTAGAAAGAGAGCAATAATAAAAAACTCAGAGTAGGCACGAGATTAACAAAGATTAGAGCAGAAATAAAGGATATAGAAACAAAAAAAAACAACAAACAAACAAGAAAAACACACAATACAGTAGATCAATGAAAGCAAGAGCTGGTTCTTTGAAAAGACAAACAAGATTGATGAACCTCTTTTCGGGCTCACCAAGAGGCAAAGAGAGAGGAACCAAATGAATAAAATATGAACTGAAAGAAGAGAAATAACAACAGACCCCTCAGAAATATAAAGGAGTGTTTAAAAATACTATGAACAACTCTACTCCAATAAACTAGACAACCTGGAGGAAATGGGCATGTTCTTAGAAAAATATGATCTTCCACTGCTCAATCACAAATATTCTAAAAATCTCAATAGGAATATAACTATAAAAGAATTTAGAGCAGTCATAAGAAACTTCTAGCAAACAAAAGCCCAGGGCCAGATTAGTTCACAGAGGAGTTATTCCAAACATTCAAGAGGAACTAAAACCTATCTTCCTCAAACTATTCCAAAAAATTCAAGAGGAATGAAAAATCCAAGGTCATTATTACCCAAATACCAAAACCAGATAATGACAATACAATGAAAGGAAATTATAGGCCAATATTCCTCATGAACAAAGATACCAAAATCCTCAACAAAATTCTAGCAAATCAGATCCAGCAGTACATCAGAAAGATCATACACAATGAACAAGTAAGATTTATCGTGGAGATGCAAGGATGATACAATATCTAAAAATCTATAAATATGATACATCACATAAACAAATTAAGAGATAAAAATCACATAGTCATATCAATTAATGCAGAAAAAGCATTTCAGAAGGATCATAGCTCAACACAAAAAAAGCCATATATGACAAATCCACAGCCAATATCATAGTCAAAGGATAAAAACTAAAACTATTTTCCCTAAGAACAGGAAAAAGACGGGAATGCCCACTCTCACCATATCTGTTTGATATAGTATTGGAAGTACTAGCCATTGCTATCAGAAAAAAAAAAAAGAAGAAATAAAAGACATCCAAATTGGAAAAGAAGAAGTAAAGCTGTCCTTATTCACCGATGACATGATACTGTATATAGAAAATTCTAAGACTCCATCAAATATTATTAGATTTAATAAATGAATTTGACAATGTAGCAGGATACAAAATTAATGCTAAGAAATCTATGGCATTTATTTATACCAATATTGAACTTACAGAAAGAGAGACTTAAAAAAGCAATTCCATTTACCATTACACCAAAAAAATTAAGATACCCAGGAATAAACTTAAGGAAGGAGGAAAAGACCTATATGTGAAAAATTATAGGACACTGAAAAAAAAGAGATAAAGGAAGACATAACATATGGAAGAACATACTGTGTTCATGGATTGGGAAAATCATCATCAACATGTCCACACTACCCAAAGCAATCTATAGATTCAATGCAATCCTCATAAAAATACCAAGGGCATATTTCAGAGACCTAGAATGAACTTTCCAAAAATTTACCTGGCATAGAAAAAAAGGCCCTGAATAGCTGCAGCAATCCTGAGAAAGAAGAACAAAGTAGGTGGGATCTCAATACCAGATATCAAGCTCTATTACAAAGCCAATGTACTTCAAAGAACCTGGCACAAGGACAGACATTTAGATCAATGGAATAAAATAGAGAACCCAGAAATCAACACAAACCACATACCTCGACAAAGGAGGTATGAACATACAATGGAGTTAAGACAGTTCCTTCGATAAATTGTGTTGGGAAAATTAAACAGATATAGGCAAAAAAATTGAAACTAGACCACCACCTTATATCATACATACAAATAAACTCAAAAGGACTTAAACATATAACAGGAAACCATAACAATACTAGAGGAATCCACAGGCAGCAAATCTCAGACATATGCTAAAGCTATTTCTTCACTGATACTGCTCTTAGGGTAATGGAAACCAAAGAGAAAATAAACAAATGGGACTAGATCAAAACAAAAAGCTTTTGCAAAGGAAACCATCAACAAAACAAGAAAGCCCACTGCATGGAAGAACATATTTTCCAATGTTATTTCAAATAAGAGATTAACCTCCAAAATTTATAGGGAACACATACAACTTAACAAAAGGAAGATAAAAAATCCAATCAAAAAATGGGCAATGGACATAAATACTCTTCGAAAGAAGACAGGAGAGCCAAGAGACATGAAAACATGCTCAAAGTCACTGATTATCCGAGAGATGCAAATCAAACTTGCAATGTGGTATTATCTCGCACCTGTCTAAATGACTATCATCAACAAATCAACAAATGACAAGTGTTGGCAAGGATTCAGAGAAAATGAACCCTTTTGCACTGCTGGTAGGAATGCAGACTTGTGCAGCCACTGTCAGCACAGTATGGAGTTTCTTCAAAAAACTAAAAATGGAACTCCCATTTGACCCTGTGATCCCACTTCTAGGAATATATCCCAAGAAGCTAGAAACATCTATCAGAAAATTTATATGCACCCCTATGTTATTAGCAGCACAATTCACTATAGCTAAGATTTGGAAACAGCCTAAGTGCCCATAAGTAGATAAGTGAATTAAAAAGCTGTGGTACATCTAAACAATGGAATATTACACTGTGGTAAAAAAGAAGGAATGCTTACCATTTGCAACAGCATGGATGGACCTGGAGAGCATTATGTTAAGTGAAATAAATCAGTCAGAGAAAGATAAATATCACAATATCTCACTCATTTATAGAATATAATGAACAATATAAACTTGATGAACAAAAACAAATCCAGAGACAGAGTAGCATAGATTACACTGTCAAACCTTAGAGGGAATTTAGGTGAGGGTAGTGGTAACGGATGAGATCAACCAAAGAACTTGTATGCATGCATATAAGCCTAACCAATGGACACAGACAACAGATGGGTGAAGGCATGAGTGGGGGAGATTAGAGGGGTAAAAGGGGGAATGAAGACATATGTGTAATGCCTTAATAAAAAAAGAATTACACACACACACACACACACACACACACATATATATATATATAGAGAGAGAGAGAGAGAAAGAGAGAGAGAGAGAGAGAGAGAGAGAGAGAGAGAATAATAAAAAAAGATATTATGAAATAAGAAACACACACTAAGGCCCTTAATAAATAAAGTAATATTTATCCCACATATTAATAAAACCCTCCTTGTAGATATTGAATACTCTGGGGGCAAAAATAATTCTACCTTATGTTTGGGGAAAATAGTATTGTGGCCAGAAAGGGACTAATTATGATATTTAAATGGATTGTATATCATATATATATATATATATATATATTTAATTGTTATGTTAAAAGATACTAAATGTCCCAAGTTAATAAATTATATAGAAGTAACATTAATGTAAAATAATATGGTTAATTTAATGTTTTATTATGCATCATATTTATTTTTGATGTTCAAATTAATGGCTCTTTCTTATTTCTCTAGTAAGCACTGACTATAAAATTAGTTTTCTGCCATTATCCATCTTATATAATAAAAGGCTAATAGGCAAATTGTCCCCTCAACCTGGAGTTCGACGTGAAGTTCTACTGGGAGTTTGACCAGGGGACAGCGTTGGCCCAACAACCAACTGCAACCTTTCCCCCTGGCTGGTACTGTCCTGGATTGACACCCTCACCCCGATTAGGGGGCAGGTCCAGCTGGACAACACCCATGCACAAATTCATGCACCAGGCCTTATTCAAATTTGCATATGTGGTATGAAACTTAATTAGATCTTTGATTTTTTTCATTCAAATAAATAAGTATTATCTTAAAAATTAGCATTCATACTATTGAGTTATTTTTAGTAATCTATACTAATAATAGCCTAGGTGGTTATCACACACTGACTCCATGATGCCCTCATGCTGTCACAAGATTGTTGCATGCAAAATAGAGGAGGGACCTGATGGCCCCTCTGCATGGCGAGGACTGGGGGTCCCATGGCTCTGCATGGCGTAGAGGAGGCCAGTCCCAGCAGAGAGTCCCTGCCACCTCACATGCAGGAGGCAGGTCCTGGTGTCACTGCTGCAAATAATTGTTTAACATTCAGTGCTGCTTCAAATCTTTCTTTTCATTTAAATTAATTAAAAAACAAAGAAAAATAACCCAGTTAAAATTGCTTAGAAAATAGAAGCCCCAAGACAAATAAAATCCTCTTCTTGGCTATATTATAATATCCCCATCTATCATATATATATCTTTTGCTTTACAACACAACTATTAGGAAGAGCTATATACCTATTTCCACTCCTTAATTATCTTTCATTGTTGTTCTTTACAATCATCTTATCTAATAATAGATAAACATGTAAATTGACCGTACCTCTACTATGCCTACAGCCAATCAGAGTGAGTATGCAAATTAGAAGGCCAAAGATGGTTGCTGTCCAGCTGCTCCAGGTGCAGAGTGTCCAGGTGGGGCAGGATGCCTGCTATGAGAGGAAAAGCGGGGGATGAAGGGATCTACAGGAGTGCAGTGTCACAGTGAAGACAAGACTGCAGACTCCATAGTCGGCAGTAAAGACGAAGATGGCAGACTCTGGCCAGAGCAAAGGTCTGGGTACCAGGTGCTGGAGGAAAACAGGCACTGGAAGCCAAGGGAAGGAAGGCCTATTGTGCAAATCCCTTCATGCAACAGGCCTCTACTATTTAATATAATTGCTTAGAAACCAATATATATATATATAAAACCTATGTATATGATAGAAATATATAATAAAAATGTAAGAAAACCTGCATGCATCCATGACATGGATAAAAATATAGAATATTCACAGTATCTTCTCCCTAATCTCATTCCTTCATCCCTAGAGGTAAATACTTCCTAGAATTTTGAGTTTATTACTCTTGCTTTTACTTGTAGCTTTACCATAAGTGTATCCATACTCAATATATTGTTTAATTTTATGAAGATTAATATTTTATGAAGATTGGATTATATCAAATTGTATATATTCTGTGACAATTTTCACAGCTTTTTTTTCCCTGAGTGATGTCTATAGATGTAGTTCACAAATCTTAACTTTTGCACAGTGTTTCACTTTATGAATAATTCACAAATTCTTGAACTGCTTACCTATCAATAGAAATCTGAATTGTTTTTGCTATCACATGCAATGCCACTATGTTTATTGTTGAACATCTCTTCCTGAGTCTTTGTGTTAATTTCTCTAGGGTGATCTTGTTCACCTCTACCAAAATTGATCTTCAAAGGCTGTTTTACCAATCTATATTCTTTTACTAGTTTGTAAACTGCACTATTGTCTTACATTATTACTGAGACTTAGAATTATCAGAATTTTTACAAAGAATCTTTTAGGTTAAAAATCTTAATGTAGATTTAATTTTTATTACTGCCTAATATCAAATTTAAGTATTTTTAAACATTTACTAGAGGCTCAGTGCATGAAATTCATGCACTTGGAGGAGTGGGGTTCCCTCAGCCAGGACTTCACCTTCTCACAGTATGGGAGCCCTCAAGGGATGTCCAACTTATGGCTTAGGCCCAGTCTTCCACAGCAGCAGCTCCAACCACCATTACTGTGCTAGCCAGTCATGACCCTGGCTACTGGCTGAGCGGCACTCCCCCTGTGGGAACACACTGACCACCAGGGGACAGCTCCTGCATTGAACATCTGCCTCCTGATGGTCAGTGCATATTATAGTGACCAGTGGATCTGCTGTTTGGTCTATTTGCATATTAACCTCTTATTATATATGATAATATCTTATTATAAAGCAAGGCCTCTAATACAATTTTTTTTAGGTAAAGGAAGGGGCAGAATTTTCACTTGAGCCTGAAGCTAAAATTGCCCTTAGCTCAAAAATGTGCATACCACTGAGACACATCTTGGTGAGGTTCATTCTGAATCCTCACACTGTCCTATTATATGTATAAGTATTGGGAACCATCTTATCTATTTAGTGAAAGGAACCTTTTGTTATGTTACAATGACTAACTTTATCTTATGAGTTGTGTTTTGGTTTCATGCCTGTATCCAGTATTCATGTAGCAACTTCAGCTCTTCTGTTCAATATTTACTTGGCGTATCTTTTATTTTATTTCCTCTAACTCTTTCTAGATTTTTATGTATTAGATAAGAATAGCCCTCAAACGCAGACCATAGTCTGGTGAAGGCCTGGAAGGGGCAGATACAGGGTGGAGGAGTTCAATGGGAGAAACAAAAAACAAACAAACCTAAAACAAAGGGACATCTGTAATACTTTTAACAATAAAGATACATTTTAAATAAAGAAAAATATCTTAGTTGAAAAGAGTTTTTTTTGTGAAATAAGTAATTGCCCCTAACTGCCTTCCCCTCCTATTCTCCACTGTACTTTATATTCTCAACTCCTCTCAAAGAGATATTAATTGGCCCTATGTTCACTTAATATTAATTGACTCTATATTCAATGACTGCAGGACTGACTTCCACCACACTGACCCAGCACTGACTGCCAGCGGTGCTGTGATCAGACCCTGCTTTTCTCTCCTGGTCTGGAAGCCGAGGGTTTGAGAAACCCTGGTCAGTCTTACATCATAAAAGTGGAATTGCTGAGGCTAAGAGCAAAATCTCAGAACAGTTAAAAACACATTCGTGAAGGGAAGTTATGGGTTTTCTCTCATCAAAAAGCCCAGGCGTGTCTGTGCTACACCAACAGGGTTGTTTTAATACTGAAGGCTCCATCAGCAAGCCCACCTGCCTCCAGGAGTTGGCGGGAGGTTGAAAGTGGCCGTGACGATGAGGCCAGTACCAGGCGACCTGACAGGTGTCAGCGACTGGGCTTTCTGAGCCCCTGGCACAGCAAGGGGAACAGGCTCTGATGTCACCACCACGGGGAGGATTCAGCATCAGCGGCTTCAGAGCTTGCTGCTATTTTGTTTTATTTTTATCTCCTTTTCCCTTTAAACCTCTCCAGGTGCCTCTGTTTGAGAGAGGAGCAGCCTTTGCAGCCTCCTGGTGGAGAGCAGGTCTTCCATCTGGGTTCACACGCAGCCAGAGTCCTGTTTACAAACACGTGTGGTCTTGCATTATTACTGATAAAGAGGGTTTTAGATTCTGGCATGTAAATATGTTTCTGCTGATCCATGAGGGCAGGAGGCCGAGCGCAGCCACAGGCACAGCCACAGTTCTTCACTTCTTCCTTCACAGGCCTTGGTCCGAGGGTCCGAGGGCGGCGATGCAGGCGCTTCACACACAGAGGGGCCGGGGAGCAGGGTGGGGCAGCCCTGATTTTCCCAGACCTTCTGTCTCAGTCCTGATCTTCCCGCTCCAGGTCTGCAGCGCCTTCCTTTTGAGGCAGATCCAGGCATGGGGAGGGGGGACATGATGTTATCACACGCTGTTTTCCGTGTGGGTGGTCAGCATGGGGGTGTTCCTGAATCAGGCTTCCTTCAGCATTGCGGTATGTGTGTGGGAGGGTGGAGGAGTGGGGGGCGGGTGTAGCGTGAAGGTACAAACACAACCTGAGTGCCTTCTGCATACCTTCCGTTTACCTGGTGGGCCTCTCCCCTCAAAAGGGGTGCTCCCTGTGTCTGCGACCAGCAGGTGGGGGTGGGGGTGGGGGTGCGGGACGGGTCAGGCTGATTGGCTGCTGCCTTGCCCTCATAGCCGCAGTGTCAGCGGTGGGGCAGAGTACCTGGGACCCTGGATTCCCTCTGGGGTTTGCAGAATCGCCCCCTCCCTTTGTTCTCCCATTCTCCACGGAGGAGGCTGTTGGCAGACGGCAGGACTGATGGATCCATGATCAGACCTACCATCCAAACTCCAGGGCGGTTTCCTCACCCCTCTGCATCTCCTGCTCACCTGATGCCCTAAAATAGTCGGGGTGTCCAATGCTCAGAGGCTCCCGTGAGCTCTTGAAAGTGGGCCCTTGGTCATCTGGGGTTTTTGTTTTGTTTTGTTTTTTACTACATTTCTTCCGTGTGCAGTGATCACACTTCCTCTGGAGTGGGGCGGGCTGAAGTGACCTTGTGGAGGAGCATCTAGGGAAGGAAAGCCCCGGCAGCGCCCAAGGCCAAGTTCCTAGGCAGCGCTGGTCCACTGGTGCCTGTCCTCTTCAGATTGAACCTAGAGGACTCAGGAAGGTCCTCAGTTCCTCCCAGCCTCCGCCACCGATTGATTGGAGTCTGAGGGCCAGGAGGAGGGTCTGGGAGGTCTGCCTTTCAGCCTCTCACCAGTCACCTCTACCACTGATTGATCAGCTCCTCCTCCTCCCTCACCTGGCATGATTGAGCTTTCCATCCTGGTGGACATTACACCCTGGCTCTTTGTTACATAGACTAGAGGTTGGTGTACGAAATTCATGTATGGGGGGCCCTCTGCCCAGCCTGAACTCTCTCCAATCTGGGACCCTTCTCACAATCCAGGACTACAGGCTCCCAACCACTCACCTGCCTGCCTTCCTGATTACCCCTAACTGCTTCCGTCTCCAGCCTGATCACTCCCTAACCTATCCCTTCAGCCTGATCGATGCCTAACTGCTCCCCTGTTGGCCTGATTGCCCCTGAGTGTCCTGCCCTGCCAGCCTGGATGCCCCTAACTGCCCTCCCCTGCAGCCCTGTTCCCCTTCACCCCCTACAATTTCTTTCCCCTGCAAGCATGGCTGCCCCAGCAACTGCCCTTCCCTGTAGGCCCAGTCACCCTCAACTTCCCTTCTCTGCCAGCCTGGTCACTCCCAACTGCCCTCCCTACTAGCCTGAATGCCCATAACTGCCCTCCCCTGCCCTCCGTCTGGTGGCAGCTATCTTGTGTCCACATGGGGGTGGCCATTTTGTGTGTTGGAGTGATGGTCAATTTGCCTGTTGTTTTATTTTTATCTCCTTATAGGATTGGTCTTGTGTATTTTCTCAAAAACTTGCCAATTTAGTTATTTACTAATGTATCTGTGTTTATGTTCGTTTCCTACAGGTTTTCAAATTTCTCTACCTGTGGAAATTTCTTTTGGTAACACTGCTTTGCAGATAACTATCCTGGTGTTCTTCAAGTGGCTGACATTCTATAAACCTCTAAAGTAACAATGCCGCACACACCCTTCTTCTTCCCCACACATTATTTTCCATTTCATTATCACTTTCTATTTTTCTTAAAAGCACATATCATATAAATGTACATAATATAATATCCTTTTTAAAAATGTATACACTTCTTTGATAGAATTTAACCTTCACCAGGGAAAGGTTTTGTTTTAATGTTAGCATTATATCACAATTGCCTGAAAAGATAACTGGAATATAGAATGTGCTAAAGTATTATTCACTGCTGAATAGATGTATTGAAATCAGTCATGTGCTGTCATGACACCCCCTTTTCTAGCAAATAAAAAGAAAATTTTAAGAAAAATTGTAGTACCCAAAATAGTAGTTTAATGGTGAAAACAGGTGGTTTGTGATATATAGTCACACAACCTGAATTTTCTTCTCCAATATGTAAGTTACTTGTCCACTTTGAAACTCACTCTCATATAAAAATTAAGCTAATTCTTAAAAGTTTGCTATTGAATCTTAAGTTAGATAGTGTTTATAGCTGAAGATTTATTAACTTGCAAATTCTTTCCTAGTGATGGGTTTAATTAAACACAAGCTTTATCACAAATCTTCTGTTAGAAGATGTTTTACTTTTGGAATAACATTAAAAGAATAATTTTAATCAGTCTCTTTAGTTTGTTTTAAATATTAAGTAAAATCCAACACTGAGATGAGTATAAGATAAGACATTCATATTTGTGAAATTTTTTTGCAATTTGATGGTTATAACATTAGAAAAGGGAGAAATATGGATCATGATTAGAAACCAAAGCCATGAAAATCAAGCAAAACAAGGTAAATGCTGCATCAATTTGGATAGTTCTCTTAATAAAATTAGACTATCTTAATTATCAAGGTTATGTTTTATAAACCAATGACAATGATTTGTCAAATCACACAAAAATCCATTGTTATAAACTCCCTAAATAAGTATCTACCTAGCTTCTAAAAGATGCAAATAAACATACCTCAATATTGAAAAAAACTTTTGTTAGAGCAATTGTTTCTTTGAGTAGGCTTGCACTATTTGTTATTTTTTCTGTCAGAAAGTAGATAAAGGAGGAAGAATTTCCAGTGCATTTATGTTTTTTCTATAAGTTTATAAATATTATAAAAATAAATGTTTCTTTTATCTATAAACAATTTGTATCAATATGTAGAATTTTCCTGCTATTATAATTATGTGCCAACTATTCAATTGTTTATTTAAAAAATAGACCAAAAACATATTTCCTTAAAAGTTACTTTCAATAAATCCAATGAATTACATCAATTATCCCAACTTTATGTTTTTGGACTTTTAAAAATATTTGTTATGGAAATAGATGAAGAGAAAGGGAGAGGAGGAGAAGTGAAAGGAAGATATGAAGGGGGAGGGAGGAGAAAGAGAGGGAAATGACGATATAAGAGTGAAACATTGATCAATTGCCTCCTACATACCTCCTCCTGGGCATGATTGGAAATCAAACCCAACATTTAGAAGCACAGGACTGTGCCCTATCAATTGAGCCACACTTACTAGGGCTAAGTTTTTATTCAAAAATAAAATTTCTAAATATAATATGCTGCTTTTTCTTAGAACACTAAAGGCCCAGTATATAAAATTTGTGCACTGGCCGGGGGAGAGGGGTCTTTCAGCCCGGCCTGTGCCCTCTTGCAGACTGGGAGCTCTCAGTTAATTGCCAACTGATGGCTTAGGACTGATCCCCACAGAGAGTGGGCCTAAGTCATCAAATATCGTTAGTGCTGCTACGTAAGTAGGAGAGGTTCCCACCACCACTGCTGCGCTCACCAGCCATGAGTCTAGCTCAGGGTTTCTGGCTGAGTGGCACTCCCCTTGAGCATCTGCCCCCTGATGGTCAGTGTATGTCATAGTGACTGGTTGTTCTGCCATTCAGTCAATTTGCATATTACTCTTTATTATATACAATTGGTTATTTCTATGAGTTTTTATTTTTCCAGTACTTTTCATCTTACTAATAAAGTATGGTCTTTCAAAAGGAATTAGATTTTTTTCAGTAACTTTCATAAATCACATGCTTTTATGTTTTTATTTTTTCTGTTCACTATTCAACAAGTAGTTTTAAAACTTTAAAAATATACTTTCTAGATTAAAATTGGAATGGTAAACAATCCATTGCTGATTTGTGATCATTAGCTCATATGCTCAGTGCCATTCACCATTTCATCCTGTGTTTACTTAGTGCTTGAAATCACCTATCATAGTAAATCAAACCAAAAAACAAACTTAAGTCATGAAGGATTTCACATTGAAGTTCTGCATTGACAATGTCCCACACTTGCTTTTTCCACCAGGCCCATCAAACTGAAAATAGTCAAAACCATGCCTATTATTTATTCCCTCTGCCATAATAAATTTCTTTTCCTGACTTCTATTTCTGCTAGTGGCACCATTGTTTTTCTAGTTACCCATGCTGAAAACACTGTACATATATTTTAACACTTTCTTGTTAAATCCACATGTCATTAAACACCATCTTTTGCTTACTGAATTTTAGTAGTCACTTCAGTTGTTGTTGTTGTTGTTTATATTATCTCCATAAACTTACTTAATTCCCTCCATACCTCTCACTTTGTCTTTTACAAGAATATTCTAAAATAGAGTCACAGTTCCACTGGCTGACCTTCTAATCCATCCTTCCTGCCACAAAACATCCTCAAAGCACACCTTGACTATATAATCAATCTGTACATAAACTTCAACAGCTTCTCTTTACTCCCTAAAAGATCTGCATCACCGACATTTGTTTCCAGTGGGAGAGAAGTAGAGCTCTTAAGGATAGTAAATTCTACTACATAAGAAGACTCAAGATGAAATGTATCATTTTTCAGTTATTCAACAGAAATTCAAAACAAATTAAGGAAGATATGCTGTTAACTTTTCTATTGGCATTTGTCTTTTTGGACTTCTTATTATGAAAATCCTTTCCTGTTTTGGAGGAAGTTCTTAACAATGTGAGTTTCTGGAGGAGGCAGTGAATCTACCCACCAGGACAGCCTAAGAGAGATATTTTCTTCTTCCTATATTCTGTGCCAAGGTGAGGGCAAATGATACAGGTTCAGACAATTTGGTGTGGCCCCTACAAATGTGAGTCATGAAGAAATGTCCCAAGAAAAAAGGCTCTGTACAGTGGCAAACTCATTTTAAAGATGGTCCCTGTAGTGGAGGCCTCTGTCCATGATGATGTTGTAACCTGCTTGGTTTTTGCTTAACTTCCACTGGTTCTTGTCCATTTTCAAAATATCATTCTCAATCTTTTTTGCCCACTTAGATAGCTGTATGCAAAAAAAAAAAGTTTCCAATAAATTATTTTCTGAATGAATTAAAAAGGTCAGTATCCATGAATTGAACCAAGCACCATGACTGAACTAAAGGCAGAAGTACCTCAGAGAAATGTGGGGGCTGATATTTGGTAAAATGGCCTTTGTATGTCAGAAGGCAAAAAATTATATTGACATTCAAGTACTGGAATCTAGCAGTTGATATTCAAGTACTGGAATCTAGCAGAAGAGGGGAAATAGTTAGTCAAATAATCACTTATAAGCACATAAAATGAATCACATAATAAGTTTTGGAATTCTGTGAGACCCTTACCATAGAAAAATATGAACAGTAGTAAGGACATGATGGATTTCATGGTCAGGGAATGGAAAGGACTCCTCTAATAGTTTAAGCCAGATTAAATTTCTGTGACTGTGCTAACATAATTTACTTTTTTGTCCAACTACAGTAGCAAAACTAAAGTTAGAGTTTGATTCTGCAAATTGCTAAATTACCATGTCCACTGAATCATGACTTCCCACAACTCATGTGAAATTTTGGGAATTCATTAGGAAGCAGTGAGACTACCAACATTGTAATGTAGATATACATGAAGATTCCTAGAGCCTCATAGTAACTCCCAATGCCCATTGAATGCTCTTCACCAGACTAGTATTATTCCCATATCTATGAAGTGTAACAGGACCACTGTACCAATTCCTTTTATTTGAATAAGTTTCACATGATCTATTTTAATCTATAGAATTGATATATACAAAATCACATTCCAACATGTCCTTTTGTGGCTGATTGCAATGTCAAAACTTGGAAGAGAAGGCACATGAAAGAACTGTGGAAATATGATAAATAGTAAAACTCTGGGGATTATATATTATACTAGAGGCCTAGTGCACAAAATTCCAGCCTACACACTCTCCAATATGGAACCCATTGAGGGATGTCTGACTGCCCATTTAGGCCCGATCCTACTGGAATTGGGCCTAAAAGGGGAGTCAGACATCCCTCTCACAATCCAATACTACTGGGTCCCACTTGCTTGCCTGCCTGCCTTTCTGATTGCCCCTAACTGCTTCTGCCTGCCAGCTTGATCATCTGCTAACTACTCCCCTGCCAGCCTGGTTGCCCCTAACTGCCCTATCCTTCTGGGCATCTTGTGGCAGCCATCTTTGACCACATAGGGGCAGCCATCTTGTGTGTTGGAGTGAAAGTCAATTGGCATATTACTCTTTTATTAGATAGGATAGAGGCCTGGTGCACAGGCAAGGGCTGGCTGGTTTGCCCTGAAGAGTGTTCCAGATCAGAGTGGGGGTTCCCTTGGGGCATGAGGAAGACTGTGCGAGGGGCCTGTGGTGGTTTGCAGGCCGACCACACACCCCTGGCAGCCCAGCAGAGGCCCTGGTATCTGGGATTTATTTATCTTCTATAATTGAAACTTTGTAGGCTTGAGCGGAGGCCAAACCTGGCCAGAGCAAGCGAGATGTTTAGTTTCCTCCATTGCTGGGGAAACCCAAGTCTCTTGCTTGCTCTGTGGCCATAGCCATCTTGGTTGGGTTAATTTGAATACTTGCTCCTGATTAGCTGGTGGTCATGGCTTGTGGGCGTACTGGAGGTACCATCAATTTGCATGTTTCTCTTTTATTAGTGTAGATTTGATTACAAATGTGTATAGTACATAACTTGAGCATGTGAAGGGGTTTTATGGGCTCATTTATCAGCGATTCTGCATTGGACATCCTTATTTACAGATCTAAGAATAACTGAAATTTTAGTGTGCTATATTTGGAAACCTGGACTAAGAAATGTTGCATACTAAACATAGTCAATATATGGAATGAGATGTAGTAAAGAGTCCAAAAATTTTTGGAGCATTTTAATTATATAAATGTTATATATGAAAGAAAAATATATGTGGATGTTGGATAGTCAAAAGGTAGGCTTAATAGACATGTATCATTATTTACATTTTGTCCTGCATAGGAACTTCTACATATTGGAGAAATGTTCCATTTTCTAAATCTTGGTAACAGGTAGGACCCAATTTCTCATTGCAATATTGAGGATGAGGACTGTAATCTATATCTACCTACACACTGCTTTACAGAACTCTGAGTCTGATGTGCATGACACAGATAAATGAACATAAGGCTGAACAGGAGCTACCCCCAGTGGCAGTAACAACATCTACTATATCCAGTACAGAGGATTGTGTATGGCTTCTGAGAGAGGTGAGTAGCAGCAGAATTCTGATGTGCTGTCTTCAGTGGTTCCTTGCTTCTCACAAAACTCATCTACAACATTTTGTTATTGGTGTTAATCTCTGCTAGTTCTCAAATCTTTCCAATAGATTACAATTTCTGTTTAAATTAGCCAAATTCACTTTGTCAACATGCACCAAAAACTATGATTAGCCCAAAGTTCAAGCACAGATTTGTGGGAAACTTGTTGTGCTTGACAGCCATTTTGTAGTAAGCTCCAGCCACGTTAGCACTAACCTCGGGCTAGGTTTCTATTACCCCAAACCCTATCTCTTTCCTGTAAGTCAGGTGTTTTGCCTTAAGGGCTAGGCCAGGTGTTTCATCTTTAAGGGCTAGGCCTCATTCCTCCTTCTCCCTATAAATACCCCAAACTCTGCCTGAATAAATGAGACTTGATCAGAACTTTGTCTTGTCTCCATTCCTTGTGTCTCTTGTCCCTTTGATCCCCACTCCCCCTCTAGGATCCTCGTTGACTTAACCTGCGGGTCAGGACACAGATTGTACATGTTCATTGCCATCTATTTCAGGTGTTGGAGAGAACTTATTATTGGGAATGAAACTTGGAGATCATTTCATAAATGCAGAGCAGTGATGGCATATATGTTTGAGTCTGGGTCATTCCAGATATTTTATCTGAAAAATAAAAGAAAATTTAAAAAAAGACAGCAGTTCTAGAAACAAGGCCAGTCATTGCCCTCAAAATGAGGAGATTAATAAGGAAGTTATCTTGAATAGATTTTGTTTTCCTTTTCATCACTTCACTAATAAGTTCCCTAGGTAGAGGTAAATCAGCCCTGTCTTTGAGAGTTCCAAACAAAGCAAGTTATTTAGGTTACCTGGCTGTTCCAGGAGAATAGTCAGAAGTTGGAGTGGAGGATGATAAGACTGTGTGGCTTGGATATTGATAATTTCAGAATGAGACTCAGAGATGGTGTTCCTAAAACTTACTGGTCTTGGGAAGGTGGCTCTTGGTGTGCAATCATTGTCAATCCTTGTTTCTAAGAAAGATAAAGACAACAAAATGGCTGAGTCTTCTTTCTGGAAAGCTGAGACTGGGCATAATATGGGATAATCTGCAATCTGGCATTCATTTTCTAGTATTTGCAGCTTAGTTTCTAACCTAAGCACAACTCTCACTTTCCAGATGCTGGCTTTTATTTATCTATTTATTAATACTGTTCTTTGTTTAGAAAAGACTTCCTCTTTGACTTTGTGCACTAAATTCTATCTACCCATCAAAGCCAAATTCAATGATAAATTCTTCCATAAAATCTTAGTTGATTTTCCTAGCATTTTGTACTAGGATAAATGCTGTAGCCCTGGTTAAGCCTCTGGCTGAAGTATATTGATGGATAGCAGAAATCAATCAAAGCAGGAAAGAGGCCTTAGATGTGAACTAATGCAAAAGTTGCTGGAAAAATTCAGAATTAAGAACCTCAGTACTATCTATTAACTGGATTATTGCACACAGAATGTGGGAAGTGGGCTAAATCTAGGTGTGCACAAATACCCAGGGACATCCAAAACCAGGAGGACAACTTAATACTTTCTTCTTCCCACTAATAAATGAAAATGCTTGCCATTCTCCTAGGCCTGATTCTAGTTGAAGAGTAAAACAGGACTGCATACACACAATATTATTGCTTGCACATAAGACAAGGGTTGTGAAGTATTGTTCTCTTGTGGTGTATTTATTAGCACTACTCTTGCCTTAGTTATAAAGCCAAATAAAATTTGCTATATCCTTTTGAGTTTCCCACAAAGTCCTATGCTACGAATGTAGGAGAACCTCAGTAAAATATTTCCAAAGAGATAAATGAGCAATTTTCACTATAAAATATATTATGTATCTAGGTGGGTGTATTAATGCCTATTTAATTCCCCCATTTTTCCTCTTTAGCATCTAATACTGTAATCTATAAAAATTGTTTCTCCTGCTTTATTTATATTTAACACTCAGAAAAATATCACTTTAGTTTACCTTACCCATGGTACTTTCATGTTGTGGGTGGTGTTTTAATACATTTTTGTGAATATATTTTAGTACAGAGTTAAACTTTTCTTAATTATAAATTTTTCATCACATCATCCCCAAATCTGAGTGACAGCCATTGTATTTCTGTAAATTACTAGGGATTAATGATTATAACACATTTTATGCCTTAAGGTAATAAAATCCCAAATAATAAAATCAGATATTTTGAAAAATATAGTTAACTCTTCACAAAAATATATTCTTAATGTCATAAGTCAACCTGCATTTTTATTTTCTTTATGTTTACATTTGGGAAAATAAATAGACCAAGGAATTGCTGTACTCACAAGCTGCTACTTTTCAAAGTGTAACACATTATCATCTGATTGACTTTGTTCTAGGCAATTATGTTGAAATGGTCATCCTGAGTAATAAAGAGAGATTGGGTTGTTTTACTAGGGTCATATACAGAGAAATAACAAAACATAGAGACAAGATGACACAATTATATTATCAATTTATGAAAAAAATTTAAAACTTAAAAAATGAAAATTTTTATTTTATATTATGAGCTTTTACAGTATAAATAGTAATAAAATATTATTTTAATTTTCCAGAAAATATTCTGAAATTTCAGAAGATGTTTAATAATATATCTAGGTAATAGCATACATCAGATTTACTGCACTTCTATTTTGATAATAATTATGTATTTTTAGATGTTTATTGCAGATTATATTTCAAACAATCTACTTTAAAGTACTATTGATTATAAAAATCATATCTAGCCCAACTCAGTTTTCTAAGTTACATACTCTCTCAACTAAACTTGGGTATATTTAATTGAATTTCAAAAGACTTAACATATCATTCCCTATGCACAACATAGTGTGTTAGGTAATTACAAAGATCAATGTTATTTCATTTAATCCTAGCAGTAAGCCTTTAAAATGAAAAACCTCAATTTCAAAGCGGTTTAATAATGTGCTCAAAGTCAAACAAATTGTGACAATATTTGAAATCACGAAATTAGGTCCTCTGACTAAAAATGCACTAATTTTAAAGATACTTTATGATATTTTATGCATTCATTATATATAACAAACTGAAAGAGCAATTTTATTTATCCAGCGACAAGAAAATTTTCTGTTAAATAATTTTCTAAAAATAGTTTAAACCCTCAAGCATGAAGATGTTCGTTTTATAATTTTTATAAAAATAGATTATTCCTTGATATCATATTAGATAGTGAAAAATAAAATATGTGCACTTTTTCAATGCTTTAAAGTTGCCAACATAATCAGATTTTGTAGGGAGGAGTAATGTCATGCATTAGAGATGTTGAAGCTCTGTTTCTCCTCACTCTAGTGGAATCTGGATTATTGTCCTTGCTTTTGATAGTTGCTTTTTTATACACTTTAATTTTTCTACAACACAATGGCTGTTTCTTCATTTGTGAGTTTGCCTGTTTGCTGGGATGGTTTATTTTTTTATATGTTCAATGGTTCTGTGGAATTTGTAGTATGAAGAAACGTGATTTCACCTCTCATTTTTTTAAAAAAATAAATCTTTATTTTTCAATTTATTACAGATGTTCCTCTTTCCCCTTCCCCCCATAGCTTCCCTCCACTTGATTCCCCACCCCCAACCCCATGCCCTTACCCCCCGCCACTATCCTCATCCATAGGTGTAGGGTTTTTGTACAATCTCTTCCTGCACCCCTTATACCCTCTCCCCCCCACTCCCTGAGAATTCTCAGACCATTCTTTTTCTATGCCCCTAATTCTATTATATTCACCAGTTTAGTCTGTTCATCAGATTTTTTATTCACTTGATTTTTAGATTCACTTGTTGATAGGTATGTATTTGTTATCACTTAGTTGTTCATAATTTTTATCTTCATCTTTTTCTTCTCCTTCCTCTTCTTAAAGAAAACCCTTCAGCATTTCATATAATCCTGGTTTGGTGGTGATAAACTCCTTTAGCTTTTTCTTATCTCTGAAGCTCTTTATGTGCCCCTCAATTCTGAATGATAGTTTTGCTGGGTAGAGCACTCTTGGTTGTAGGTTCTTGCTATTCATCACTTTGAATATTTCCTGCCACTCCCTTCTGGCCTGCATAATTTCTGTTGAGAAATCAGCAGACAGTCTTTTGGGCACTCCCTTGTAGGTAATGAATTGCTTTTCTCTTGCTGCTTTTAATATTCTCTCTTTGTCTTTTGCTCTTGGTATTTTAATTATGATGTGTCTTGGTGTGGTCCTCTTTGGACTCCTTTTATATAGGGTTCTGTGTGCTCCCTGGACTTGTAAGTCCATTTCTTTCACCAGGTAGGGAAAGTTTTCAGTCATTATTTCTTCAAATAGGTTTCCAGTATCTTGATCTCTCTTTTCTTCTGGCGCCCCCATAATTCTGATGTTGGTACACTTGAAGTTATCCCAGAGGCTCCTTACACTATCTTCACATTTTTGGACTCTTTTTTCTTTGTGTTTTTCTGTTGGGTGTTTTTTGCTTCCTCATATTTCAGGTGTTTGGTTTGATTCTTGGGGTCCTCTAGTCTGCTATTGGATTTCTGTATATTATTCTTTATTTCAGACAGTGTATGCTTAATTTCTGACTAGTCCTCCTCCTCTCTCTCTCTCTCTCTCTCTCTCTCTCTCTCTCTCTCTCTTTCTCCCTCTCTCCCTCCCTCCCTCCCTCTCTTAGTTTTTGATTTTTTTTAAGATCCTTGAAGATCTCACTAAGTTTCTCAGAGGCCTCACTATGTTTCTCAGTACATTATAGAAGAATCAACTGATGAATGCATAAGTAAGTGGAATAAATCAATCTTCTCTCTCTTTCTCTCAAATCAATAAATAAAAAAAGAGTAAGGTGAAGGAAAAATGTAAGATGTTCTCTCCCCTTTTATTTTGATCAGTGCCCTCATCAGTTGCCCTGTTTCTGAGGCTCTAACTCCCATAGAAAGGCTAACTGTGTTTCAGGAGCTTTCTGGTTAACTTCATACTTAAGTTCTAGTAACATTGACTCTTTTCTTTGTCTCTTTTGTTCAGCCTTGATGGTTTCCTCCTGTTGTTAACCCATGTGTCTCTAGCACTCTGGTCCATGTATAACAAATTCCATCTGATAAATCTCCTGCTTCAAAATATTTCAAATGCTGTTAGAAAAAAGTAGGAAAGTTTATGAACCAATATTTGAGCCCCGATACTATAAAAAGTAAGAGAGCAAGACTCCTGCTCATTTAGATAAATGTAATCCTGGACCATGGGAATAAGTCCAGGAATGTTCATGACACAGCAAAGATAACAGTGTGGCTTCTCCTGAGAGGGAGGAGATGAGTCCAAAGATGGTAAGAAACGAGTCAGATATAAAGGCAATTGAGAGTGAAGCATACTTTCCAGAGTCTAGTAAGGCATCTTCCCAACTTTGGCATTTACACTAAAAAAGACATAAAGTTATCAAAGCTTTTTTTAAAATTATCTTTATTGTTGAAAGTATTATAGATGCCCCTCTTTTTACCCCCATTAACCCCCTCTTCTTCATTCGAGCCTCTTCCTCACCTCTTCACAACACTATTGTCTGTATCCATGTGTTACACATATATGCATACAAATTGGTTAATCTCTTTCTGCCCCTGCCCCCTATTCCCTCTGTTTGAGAATCTTCAGTCTATTGTGTGCTTCCTTGTCTCTGGATCTATTTAGTTCTTCAGCTTATTTTATTCACTAGATTCTACATATCAATGAGATCATGTAATATTTGTCTTTTTCTGGATGTCTTGCTTTGCTTAACATAATACTCCCCAGGTCTATCCATACTGTTGCAAATGTTAATAATTCCTTCTATTATACAGCCATGTGGTATTCCGTTGTGCAAATGTATCATGGCTTTTTTATCCACCCACTCATCTGCTGATGGGGTACTTGGTTAGTTTTCAGATCTTAGCTATTGTAAATAACACTTCCATTCTTTCTGATTGGTGTTTCATGCTTCTGAAGATATATTCCTAGAAGTGGAATCATTGGCTCAAATGGCAGTTCCATTTTAAAATTTTTTCAGGAAATTCCACACTGTTTTCCATAGTGGCTGTACCAGTCTGCATTCCCACTAACAGTGTACTAGGGTTTCTTTTTATACATATACTAACCAGCACTTGTTGTTTATTGATTTATTTATGGCAGTCATTCTGACAGGTATGAGGTTGAATCTCATTGTCATTTCAATTTGCATTTCTCTGGTGATTAGTGACATTGAGCATTTTTTTATATGTCTCATTGCCTTTTGTAGGTCTTCTTTGGAGAAGTATCTACTTAGATGCTTTGCCCATTTTTTAATTGGGTTGTTTGTTTTCTTGAGTTCTACGAGTACTTTATTTATTTTGGAATTTAACCTCTTATCAGATGTATCATTAGCAAATATGTTCTCTTATAGAGTTAGTACCCTTTTCATTTTGATAATGGTTTCTTTTGCTGTGCAGAGTTTTTTATTTTGATGTAATCACATTTGTTTATTTTTCTCTTTGTTCTCTTTACTCTAGGCAATGTCCTAGTGAATATTCTGTCATAAAAAATGTTTGATATTTTGCTGCCTACATTTTCTTCTAGGATTTTTAATTTTATGACTTACATTTAAGTAGGGTTTTTCTTTTTTTCATTTTGAGTTTATTCTTATGCATGTTGAGAGTTGGTTGTTTAGTTTCATTTTTTTTGCATATACCTGTTCAATGTTTCCAACACCATTTATTAAAGAAACTGTCTTTATTCTATTGTATGCTCCTGCCCATTTTCTCAAATATTAACTGACATAATGATGTGAGTCGATATCTGGAGAAGTATCTACTCAGATACTTCTGTTCTTTTCCATTAATCGACATGCCTGCTTTTAAGCCACAACTAGGCTACTTTAATTGCAGTGGCTTTGTAGTATTCCTTGGTATCCAATATTGTGATCCCTCCCACTTTGTTAATCTTTCTCAAGCTTGCTGTGGCTATTCAGTGTTGTTTTTTTGTTTGTTTGTTTGTTTGTTTGTTTTATTCCATACTAGAGGCCCAGTGCATGAAATTATTGCATGGGGGTGGGGTCCCTCAGCCCAGCCTGCATTGTATCCTCTCCAATCTGGGACTCCTCAAGAGATCGAGCCTAAACAAGCAGTCAGACATCCCTCTCACAATCCAGGACTGCTAGCTCCTAACTGCTCGCCTGCCTGCCTGTCTGATTGCTCCTAACCACTTCTGTCTGGCAGACTGATCACCCCCTAACCACTCTTCTGCCAGCCTGATTGATACCTAACTGCTCCCCTGGCTCAATTTCCCCTAACTGCCCTCCCCTGCCAGCCTGGTCACTCCTAACTGCCCTACTCTGCAGGTCTGATGCCCCCCCCCCACTGCTCTCCCTGAAGGCCTAGTCCTCTTCAACTGCCCTCCTTGCCAGCCTGGTCACCCCTAACTACCCTCCCCTGAAGGCCTGATTGCCCCCAACTGCCCTCCCTTGATGACCATCTTTGACCACATTGGGGGGGGGCATCTTGTGTGTTGGAGTGATGGTCAATTTTCATAACACCTCTTTATTATATAGGATACATTTTTGGAGTAGTGGTTCTAGATTTGTGAAATATGCTGATGGTATTTTAATAGGGATTGCATTGAATTTATCTATTGTTTTGGGTGGTATACACATTTTTTATGATGTTAATTATACCAATCTATGAACATGGTTTAGTCTTCCACTTGTTTATATCTTCTTCTATCTGTTGTTTTTGTGTGTGTGTGTGTTTTTTTCCAACATTCTGTCATTTTCTGAGTACCAGTCTTTAACCATCTTGGTTAAGTTCATTCCTAAGTATCTTAATTTTCTGGTTGCTATGATAATTGGGATTATTTTTGTTTCCCTTTCTTTTTTTAATATATATTTTGTTGATTTCAGAGAGGAAGGAAGAGGGAGAGAGAGATAGAAATATCCATGATGAGAAAGAATCATGGATTGGCTGCCTCCTGCAAGTCCCCCACTGGGGATCGAGCCCACAATCCAGGCATGTGTCCTTGACTGGAATAGAACCTGGGACCTTTATGGTGCCCATACCTGCAGGAGAGGTGACAGGGTGGTTTTCTCCTTCTCATGCTTCAGTTCTGCTTTGATTACTCCCATCCCCTTGTCACCACTTCTAGAGGTCAGGAATTACAAAAACAAAAAGAAGAACACAAACAAGCAAACAAAAACATCACAGATTGGCTCTCTAATATTCCAGCACAGCAAACTCTCACTGGGCAGGGCTTCTGCCTAGGCTTTCACCAATCCAATGTTTCAGTTGTTGAGGATGCAGCCATCAAGCCCATCCATTGGGGTGCATATTTCCAGTCCATTCCACAGTGGGGGAAGGGGAGTCTCCTCTCCACTGGAGGCAGTAGGGTTGCATTTCTTTCTTGGACTCTAACTAGCCTGTGTCCTACACCTCTGTCCAACATTCTTTCAGAGAATAATGATCCCTCTAATTCATTGCGGGCCAGTCTGTTCATATCCCTGCATCAGTCCGGATTTCTGCTGAATAGCCCCTACACAAACACCAATCAAGGTGGGTTTCCCAGACTGGTGTTGTAACCCAGCACTCACTTTTTACTTGGGATAAGAATTTAGAGTCCCCCCAGTGAGCTGATCAGCAGTGATTACCACTGTCAGATGCCACATGGTCTCTCTTTCCTTCTGTGTTGATCTGGTTTAGGGGTCCCTTTGTGTGGTTGAGACCCCACATTTCCCAGGACTCAGGAGATGCCACAAAGTCCTTCAGTTGGCTCACCCACTGGATGTTCTCCTGTCCTCTCTCCACACTCTCTGCTTGCAGTATTTCCAATCAGCTTTTTTTAGCTGGATTTTCAAGTTGAATGTCAGGTATTTGAAAAAAGAGAAAAGTTCAGTCAGGTATTTGGAGCAAGCAGACAGAACTTTTAGGATACAAATGTCTTTTTTTCATCAAAGCTTTTTAATTGGGGAGTGAGAAGATCTAATATTTGTATTAATGAAAAGAGTTTTAGGAACAAAATAGGAAGATTTAGGGAGTTTTAGGAATAAAGAGGGTCCATAGGGGAGGAATACCTAGATGAGGGTTTGGAGCCACCAGGCACACAATCACAGAGGGCAAAAAAAAAAAAAAATGGTGCCACAGGCTAAGAAGAAAGGAAGACATCCATTCACAGAAGATAAGGAAAAGCCACAGAGTATGGGGGAAAGGAAACAAACTTTCACAGAGGATGGAGAAATGCAGACAAATGGCAGAAAGAAGAAAACAGATTTTCACAGGAGACAAAGATAAATGGGAGAGAATGAGGGGGACACCATGTGGGGTTTGGGCTTTGAAGCTGATATTCTGTAAAAAGAGTAATCAATTAGAAGAGAGCATGAAGACACTATCCTTAAGTGGAAGTCTGTATTTGCTTACAACATACTAGTAGCCCATCGTGAGATATTGTGCAAGACCTGGGACACCCCCACGCCACCCCCCCCCATGCCTTCTCTGAATGCTCTGAGCACAAACCTCTGCACTGCTACTGGAATGAGGTTCATGTGGGCGGCCATCTTGGCTCTGCCCCCTAACACCTTCCTAGGCCCCTTACCAGGGTCACATCATTTTGCTTATTCACATTATCCCCCGCTCAGCTCAACAGCGCCTTAAGCCATGGCCCCTAAGGCCACCTCAGCTTTGCTCAGAGCCTCTTCTAAATGGTCTCCAGTGCCAGTGCAGTAACTTAGCCCCACCCCTGCTCTCCACCTGGGTTCAATCCTCCTTCTAGCAGGACTCTGAGGGCAGTGAGGTTATGCCCTATGGCTGGGCACGTCCTCACATTCAGGGTGCCTCCCTGTGTACACTACTCCATGGCCCTCCTCTCTATTGGTGTTCACCCTCATTCTGCTGACTCTACATCTATCCCTTGTGCTCATGTTCCTGCTTTTAACTCTAGTAATTACTGTGCCTGAGTTTACCCACCATCCCTAGGCTAGGCCAAGGCCACGCCCCTACCCACAGGGCCGGCACATCTGCTCCTTCCCACGGTTACAGACACTGGCCCTTGGGTTGGAGTCCCAGAGTCCCAAAGTCCCGCCCGACATGGCCGGTATGCCACTGGACAGCCCCGAGTCCTAAAGTGCCGCCCGGTGCCCTGCCTTCAGGCAAGCGGGGCAGAAGCCACTTGGAGTGGATGTCGGGATCTCTGGCAGTATCCATGTGCCAGTAGCTCTCTGCTGGGCCTGGTCCCTTTATTCCCACTGCCCAGAGGCTCTCCGCAGCCCAGAGGCATTCTGCCAGGCCGCTCAGGCTTCCCGCTCTCAGTGGCCACTCTTTCCCCCCAGGACTGGGGGACTCTGGTATGTCTGAGAGGACTGGGCACCACCATCTTGTGGCTATAGGCACCACCATCTTTGTGATAGAGTGATGGTTAATTTACATATTACCCTTTTATTAGATAGGATTTCCACTCTTTTCATCTACCACCTTTTGTCCATGGCTTCATTCTTCGAATCCATCTGGACAAGAATCCAGGAAAGAAATCACCTTTGCATCCTGCTCAATAACCCAAATCAATAACAATTCTTTCCTGAAAGGGACAAAGGCAGAAAGGGGATAGGTTTAGAAAGTATTTAAATGTTTTGGTGAAAAACATTTGTGGCAAGAAAATAGCAGTAGCAGTGGTGAGGAGTGATCAGATCAGGAATATTTTGATAGTCACAGGATTTGAAGATGAATTGCTTGTGGTACAGGAGAAAAGGACTTTTTGAGCTTAAAAAAATGTAGTAGACATTTAAGTGGAATTGTTGGATATATGAGACTTAATTATATGAGTATAGACTCAACTGGGAAGTTCTAAAATTTAGACAAAAATTTGGAAATCACCAGATATAAATAGTATTTTTAAACCATGAGAATGAACAACATCACTAATGGCATTCTCTGATTTTTTGTAATGTTTTTGGGTAGCTGTGCTTCTCCATAAATAATTATATAATCTATATATTAATAATCCAGAAAATGTGTAGATAGTATTAAACAAAATCATGGAACCTTATATTTTAAATATTCTTGCTCAAGTATTCAAAAAGAGGCATCCTACATTTATCCCAAGTGGTTTTGAGCTTGAGTTTTAAACAGTTGTATTATTTAACTCTCTTGTTACAATTCCAGCTCATATTAAGCAGGAACTTTATAAGATACCAGTGTGCCTAACAGAATCAAACCTAAGATGCACTATCAGGGCTGGAACACTGTCAGGGCTCATATGTATCTCTTGCCTCAGACTGTTCACCTATCTCGGCTGCATTTTTCCCTTTCACTGCAGGCCAGCTTTCTACACATGAAAGTATATTCACCATCAATTACATCTTTATATCATATGGCCTCTATGCTTCAGACTAAAATCAGTTCTCAGGGAAACAAGGAAAAGTAAAGTACTAGAAAAACTTATGTCAGTACAGTTTTCAAAGCCAGTTTTTACACTCTTAAGAAAATGTATTTTTTCATTCTTTAATTGCCTACATATATTTTGAACAGGAAATTACTGGTAGGTCTTCAAAATTATGTAAGGATAAAAATAATAGCAGTATTAGAAACCATCTTCATTTTATATAATTTAAAAAAAATTCTTTGCACTTTATCCCAGTGCTCATAAAGAGTTGGGACTGATAAAACAATTTATCTGCAGTATATATGATCAGTATATTATAATAAAGGCTAGCATTAGCTACATTTAGAAAATATATTCACTAGAAAACTACACAGGGGAAGATTATTTCATTTTAAATTCAACACTACATGCCATATTTTAGAATTATTCAAATAGCTACTTTTAAAATAATGATCTCAAAAATGTGAAGCATGTTGAACTTACCACAGTATGAGGTGATAATAAAATATTCAAAACGGCATGTGAAAATAGATCTAAAAAAAAAGAAGTACATTTCTGTCATTTATTTTCAGTTGTTTCTTCCTTTTTTTCCCTTATTTATTGATTCAAGGGGGTGGGGGCAAACAGAGAGGCCTTGTTCCACATATTTATGTATTCATTCATGATTCTTTTATGTGCCCTGACTGGGGTTCAAGTCCTCAATGTTGGTTTATTAAGACGATTTTCTAATCTTCTGAGCTACCTGACCAGGGGAATTATCTCCTTTATTCACAGGATAGCAGTATTCTGAATCTAAATAAATAAAAAATTAACTGAAAAGATACATTTTTGTAATTGTAAATATTACAAAGAAAGAAGCACTTTAAGTTTATTAATTAGGAGTCCAAAAATATCCAGAATTGCTCACTGCCCACCTACCCCTCCACCCCCGTCCCTGCTACCACACAGTCTACCGCATCATCTCTGCTGGTGACCAACCCAACAGCCTTGATCCTACTCATGCTATTTTGACTCTCCTCCACACAGAACACAGAGACAACATTAGAAACAGAAATCAGACAGAATCACTTATTTTATGTCAACTCTCTAGGGATGTTTTTCTACATCCTTAGAATAAAACTTCAAGTTCCTCCCTAGGCAAATACCATGTGGTCCCTACCTTACTCTCAGAATCATCCTCAATTCTCCCACTGTTCTCCCTCTTACTTTCTGTGATTCCTCCCTTGATCATTTTGCTATTCCTTGACTATGCAATACATGTCCATCTAAAGCATGAAGACTTTTTCTTCTCTGTGCCTGCCATTCTGTTCACTCACATATCTCTTTTGGTTATTCCACAAAATTCAAGTCTCTGTTTAGATGCCAAATCCTCACCCTTTGATGACTTTAATTTTTCTCATAATGTTTATATATAACTGACAATATAGTGTAAATTTACTTGTTTAATACCTTTTTCCCTAAATAACATGTAAATACCCATAGAGCAGAAATTTTGCCTAAGGCATGGAAGTGTAGGGCACACAGAGAGAAAGAGGCCTTGCAATAAATTATTGTTAAATGTATTAGTGTATTAATACATTATAGTACTTATACATACTGTCATGCAAGTTATATGAATTCCAGCTGACCACTTTCTAGCTTTAAAAACTTAGGTCAGTAAAACTCTTTTTTTTATTAAAATAGTTATCCTTACATTTATTTTACATGTAAAGTGCTTATAATATTACCTGTTTCACTTAAATGCTTATTGAAGATTACTTATATTTTTATCATGTTTTTTATTATTATGCTGTGGGAACCACGCTAGAGATGCCTGTTAGTCAAGGCCAATTAAAGCACAGAGGTTTTGTTGTCAATACATCAAATGTCCAAGGCCATTCTGTGCCTAGGCTAAGATACCATAAGCAGGTGTAAAGACATAAGCACAACAACCCCACAGTATATTGCCTATATATGCCCTTCATATATCTCCTTATCTCTGGAATATTATGCATGTTGTTAACCCGTCAGTGTCTAGGGGGAAAGGCTAGAGAGTTCAGATGGAGCAGAGAGCAGGTACTACTACGATGTAAGGATAGCTCAGATATAGCTACCTTGGTAATCAACTAGAGTGTGCTGAGCCAGAAAGACTGCAGAAGCTGCTGAGCCAGAGAGCTCAGATACTGCTATGATGTAAGGTGCTAAGTTTAGAGGCAGTGTGCAGCTTCTCAGATAATAGCTGTGGGTATAGAGACTAATGCTGCTTTGTGGGAAAGATGTACGTGTTAACTAGCCAATGTCTGCACGCCTGCCTGTATGGACTTTGCTGTGAAGAGCTGTCTTGTCTATATGACTACTGGCTTCTGCAATAAGGACTCATTCTTATATACCCACACTTCTCATGGCTTCTCTGTCTAAAACCTGGCATCTTAGAAGGTCCATCCAGGGAGAGGGTCTTGGACCCAATACCTGTACCTAGTGAACAGAGGATAGAGAAGGGACTTGGACTAAGTTCCCAACAGTTAGTACAGTGGGCAGGGTTTGAGAAGGCGTAGTCGGGAAGAATTTAAAATATGTAGACTCAGAACAATTCAGAGTAGCAGTGCTGTGTAGTGCTTCTGCTGTCTCTTACATATGCTATTCTTCATATTCATTTGAGGTGAAATGCATATATATAAAATATGCTTAAATATAGGGTCCTCATTACCCTATCAGTATTAGATTCCTGGATACAATGCAGTTTCTTGAGGAGGCAAAATTCCTAAATATCCAAAATTATTTAATGAAATGTTTACAAATAATTTTCCCCCAAATACTTGATTTATATTTTAGGTATAGTTTGTAGTTTCACCTAAAGTTTATTACAGTTCAAAAACTATTCATAATATTTAGTTACAATTTTTATTTTTCACTTCAAGTTGACTTTTTCTGGTAACAATTATTTTCAAATTATACATTTTAACAAATATTTTACTTGTCTTCAAGAAACAGAGAAATAAATGCATATGGATAATGTTTAAGAATAAATCAAGTTATAAGTGTAAGCTTCCAGTTTTTATTATTTTATTTATCAGTGGTAGAATAAATCTAGTGAAATAGAATTTATCTTTTTGTGGATTTTGCTTTGGAGAGAAAAAGATAAAGAACATGACAATATAATATCAGTGTGTGTGTGTGTGTGTGTGTGTGTGTATGTGTGTATGTGTCTTAAGATCAGTACATATTTAACCTAATCTCCCATACCTTTTCACATAGAGTCCTCTACAATGATAACTTATTTTCCAGAGTTGGCTCTTTGCACTTACTATGTGTGAAGTTCCTTTAATAAGTTATCAGATTATTTCAAATGGATTCAACCACAACTGAACTGTATCACATGAAATTAAGATATATTTTTCTGCTTTTCTAAAAAAATATAAGAATCTGAACACTTGTTCACATGGTTTTGCATTGATCTGGTAATAATATTTAGAAAACTGATGGATTTTGCTGAGAACATTTTTTTCTGGCACTCAGCCAAATGTTAAAATGGAGCCCTAGCAATAGCATTAGTGTACTATGAAGAGGCTACAGTAATAACATAATATCATATTATTAGCCTGATTTCAGTCAAATCAGTGGTGCTATTGCTGATGGGAATTTATCTTTAAGCACTGAAAGTTTTCCAACTTTTTTCATAAATATATCTCAAGTTCCAGTGTCTCCAGTATAGAGATTACAAGACAGTTTTATTGCCATTGGATGTGGATTTCAGGTGAGTTTAAACATTGACTAGATAAGAATTTTACAAAAGTTGACATTATCAGGGGACTGATTAATCTTACAAGATGGGAAAATATGTTTATTATCTCCTGAAATACTTGCTGGAGACCTACCAAAAAGATTTAGGATGTTTCACTACTCAATATGACACTACAGTAGTCCCTCTTTATCTGTTGTTTTGCTTTCCACGATTTCAGTTAACTATGGTCAAGTGCAGACCAAAAATATTAAATGGAAAATTCCAGACAAAAATAATTCATAAGTTTTAAATTATACACTATAGCAGTGGTTCTCAACCTTTCTAATGCCGCGACTCTTTAATACAGTTGCTCACGTTGTGGTGACCCCTAACCATAAAATTATTTTCGTAGCTACTTCATAACTGTAATCTTGCTACTGTTATGAACTGTAATGTAAATATATGATATGCAGGATGTATTTTCATTGTTACAAATTGAACATAATTAAAGAATAGTGATTAATCACAAAAACAGTATGTAATTATATATTGTGAAATATTTATTTCTAATTACAAATAAATGAAATTTTGTCTTGAATTGTGGTGTAGCATGGGCAACAGTCTTCATATGACAACAGTAAACTACATTGCTACACCGAAGAGCGGTCTGTTGGTTCCTAAGACCATGGGAAATAGGTGTTTTCTGATGGTCTTAGGCGACCCCTGTGAAAGGGTCGTTCAACCCCCAAAGAGATCGTGGCCCACAGGTTGAGAACCACTGCAATATAGTGAGTAATGTGATGAAATCTCAAGCCTTTCCTCTCTATCCTGTCTAGACATGAACCATCTCTTTGTCCATTATATCCACATTATATATACTACCCACTCATCAGTAGGGAGTTCAGTTATCACGTTGACAGTCATGGTATTATGTGGTTTGTGTTCAAGTAATCCCCATTTTCTTAATAATGGCCCCAGGCACCAGAGTAGTAATGTTGGCAATTCAGATATTCCAAAGGAAAGTCATAAAGTATATGTATGTATAGGGAAAAGAAATCATTGTTTATATAATGTTCAGTACTATTTTCAGTTTCAGGCATTCACTGGAGGTTTAGGAACATACTTCCTCATAATGATATGGGGTACAGGAATGTAAAATAATAACAGCTTCCACCAACTTATAAAAATTTAATATTAAAGAATCACAGCCACAAATGACACCCACATAAATAGCATCAATTATTTTTGACAAGAAAACAAAGACAATATAATGGAAAATAAAAATATATTATTTTCAATAAATGGTGATGGGACAACTGGACAACTGTATGTTAAAAAAATAATCTAGACACAGATCTTATAAGCCTTGATAAACATAAACTCAAAATAAATTGTAAACCTAAATGTAAAGCTAAAATCTCTAAGTCTCCTAGAAGATAACATAGGAGAAAACCTAGATGACCTAAGCATTATAATGATTTTTATTTTTTTTTATTTTTTAAAATCTTTATTATTCAGATTATTACATTTGTTTCTCTTTTTTCCCCACCATAGCACCCCTCCCCCAGCTCCCACCCTTCCCTCTGCCCTTACCTCCCTCCCATTGACCTTATACATAGGTGTATGATTTTTGTCCAGTCTCTCCCTGTATATCCCTCACCCCTTTCCCCCTGAGAATTATCAGTCCACTCCCTTTCTGTGCTCCTGATTCTATTATATTCACTAGTTTATTCTGTTGATCAAATTTTTAATTCCCTTAATTTTTAGATTCACTTGTTGATAGATATGTATTTGTTGTTCATAATTTTTTGTCTTTTACCTTTTTCTTCTTCCTCTTCTAAAAGAGTACCTTTCAGCATTTCATATAATACTGGTTTGGAGTTGATGAACTACTTTAGTTTTTTCTTATCTGTGAAGCTCTTTATCTGCCCTTCAATTCTGAATGATAGCTTTGCTGGATAGATTATTCTTGGTTGTAGGTTCTTGCTATTCATCACGTTGAATATTTCTTGCCATTTCCATCTGGCCTGCATCGTTTCTGTTGAGAAATCAGCTGACAGTCGTATGGGTGCTCCCTTGTAGGTAATGAACTGTTTTTCTCTTGCTGCTTTTAATATTCTCTCTTTGTCTTTTGCTCTTGGTATTTTAATTATGATGTGTCATGGTGTAGTCCTCTTTGGATTCCTTTTATATGGGGTTCTTTGTGCTTCCTGGACTTGTAAGTCTATTTCTTTTACCAGATGTGGGAAGTTTTCAGTCATTATTTCTTTAAATAATGTTCAGTATCTTGCTCTCTCTCCCTTCTTCTGGTACCCCCACAATTCTGATATTGGTACGCTTGAAGCTGTCCCAGAGGCTCCTTACGTTATCTTCACATTTTTGGATTCTTTTCTCTTTTTGCTTTTCCAGTTTAATGTTTTCTGCTTCTTTATATTTCAAATTTTTTACTTGATTCTCTGCTGTTAGGACTCTGTATAATAGTTTTTATTTCAGTCAGTGTATGTTTAATTTCTAGTTGGTCCTTTTTCATCTTTAGTGGGACCTTTTCCATCTCTAGTTGAAACTTTTGCATCTCCAGTTGGTCCTTTTTCATCTCCTCTTGGCTCTTGCTAATTTTATCCAACTTTTCTAGCATATTCTTGAAAAACCTTATAAGCATGGTTTTGAACTCTATATCCAGTCATTTCTTTTCCTCCATTTCTTTTGTTTGTGATCCTTTCCCATGTCTCAGCATTTTCACTATGCCGGGAGAAATTCTGTTGGATTCAGCCTTATGATATCAGACTTTCAAAACTGCAGAAGCCTCTCTGTTGAGCTTGAGAGGGGTGGAGTCTCAGGGCTTAAGGGACCACCTTGCCTTTCAGTCATCCCCGCCCTCCACGGCCCCGAGTCTCACGTGACTGGGTAATCGCTGGAGCGGTCCTTGTGCACGCGCACCCGCAGTGCCTCCAGACAGCTGCTTTTCTGTCTCCCCTGTGCCCCAGGACTACACGAGTTTAGGTCCTCAGGGTTTCACCCGAAACTGGGGCTTAGTGGAGTCAGAAGTGGCATGGTTGGGAGGGTCTGTCTCCCGCCCACTTGCGAAAGCCGGCAGCAAAATCAGCAATCTGTCTTCTGCGCCTAGTGCTGTGTGCGCTACCAGGCCTCTGATCTTTTGCGACTCCCCTAAATTTCTGTGCACCTCTTCCTTTTCACAGTCCAAACTTCCCCTGTGTGAGTTTCGCCTGGATCTGGGGTTTAGTGTCATAAGATAAGGGGTTCAATACCTTTGAGAGTCTCCGTTTCCCTCCTGCCAGAGAAAACTAGCCAGGTATTCCAGCACCCGCTCTCTCCACACGCGCGTCTCCGTACCTCAGCTTTTTGCAGCTTCTCTGGTTCTCCGAGAGCCCCTCTCTTTCCCTCTAGTTGTAGAATTTACACTCAGCCAGCTTTCCTGTGGTTCTGTATGATGTCTGTTCTGTCTTTTAGATGTAGTTTTGAAATTGTTGTGTGAGGCAGCAGTATAGGTGTTTACCTATGCCGCCATCTTGGATTATCCTATAATGACTTTTTAGATAATTGCCAATCACAATTTATGAAAGAAATAATTGATAAGTGGGATCTCATTAAGAGTTTTTGTTTTTAATCTATTCTGAGAATTACACTGTCAAGATAATGGCAAAAAAAAAAAAGAAAAACTGGAAGAAAACGTTTGCAAAATACATATCTGATAAAGTACTGTTCCCCCAAATGTTCAAAGAACTCTTAAAATTCATATTCAAAACAAACAACTTGATTAACAAATGGGCCAAAGACCTGAATAAAAACTTACTAAAGAAGACATATAGTAATAAAGAAGCATATGGAAAAATGCTCCACATCATGTCATCAGGGAAAAGCAAATTAAAACAAGATATTGAAACACAGACCAAAATACAGAACACTATAACACTACCAAATGTTGGCTAGGATGTGGGCAACAGGAACTATCACACATTGCTGGTGAGAATACAAACTGATAAAAACACTTTGGAAGATAGTTTGATAGTTTCTTACAAAACAAAAGATGCTTTTGCCATATGATCCAGCAACCATGCTCTTTAGTATTTACATAAATGCTTTGAAAACCATGTCCACACAAAAACCTGCACATGAATGTTTTGTAGCAGTTTGATTTATAATTGAAAAGCTTAAAAACTACTAGGAACATTTGAGATCTTGCTTTCCAGCATATGTCATCAGTATTGGCTCAAATAAACTCTTATATAAGTTTTTAAAAAGTAAAACTACCAAGGTGTCCTTGGTTAAAAGGATAAATAAAACAATGGTACATGCAGACAATAAAATATTTTCAGCACTAAAATAGAAAATGTCAAGCCATAGGAAGACATGGAGGAAACATGAATAAGTATTACTAAGTGAGAAAAATAAGCCAATCTGAAAAAAACTACATACTATACAATTCAAACTGACATTCTGGGAAAGGCAAAACTGTGGAGGGTGTAAAAAGACAGCACTTGTCAGTTGGTAGAAGATAGTGAAGACTGAATAGATGAATGATGGAGAATTTTTAGAGCAATAAAACTATCCTATATAATAAAAAATATCCTATATAATAATATGCAAATTGACCATCACACCAATGGCTGGCAAGGATGATCAGGCCAGAAGGATAGGACAACTGGGGGAACCAGGGCTGCAAGAGAGGGCAGTTAGGAGTGTTCGGACAGCCCTCTGGGGAGGGCTGTTGGGGGCAATTGGGCTGATAGGGGAGCAGTTACAGGTCGATCAGGCTGGTAGAGGAGTGGTTAGGGAGTAAATAGGTTAGCAGGCAGAAGTGGTTAGGGGCAATCAGGCAGGCAGGTAGGTGAGCAATTGGGAACCAACAGTCCCAGATTGTGAGAGGGATGCCAGTTTGGAAAGGGGGTGCAGGCTGGGCTGAGGGACATCCCCCCCGAACCCTCTGGGCTAGGTTACAAATTTTGTGCACCAGGACTCTAGTACCATAATAATGTGTAAATGTCATTGTACTTTTTCAAAATAGACGATTTAAAACACCACAAGTGAACCCTAACATAGACTATGGATGTTGAGTTATAATATGTGTCACTGTAGGTTCACCAATTGTAATAAATGCATTACTCTGGTTGTGATGTTGCTAATGAACGAGGCTCTGTATAGGTAGGGTGTGGGGTAGAAAGTATTTGGAAACCCTCTCTGCTTTTTTTTTTTTTAATTTACTGTAAACCTAAAGGTGCTCTATAAAAGAAGCCCATATATATTATTTTATATTTTTTTATTAATTTCATAAAGGAAGAGAGACAGCCCTAACTGATTTGGCTCAGTGGATAAAGTATTGGCCTGTGGACTGAAAGGTCCCAGGTTCAATTTCAGTCAATGGCATGTACTTTGGTTGTAGGCACATCCCAGTAGGAGGTGTGCAGGAAGCAGCTGATCAATGTTTCTCTCTCATCAATGTTTCTGATTCTCTATCCCTCTCCCTTCCTCTCTGTAAAAAAACAATAAAATATATCTTAATAAAAAAAGCAAGAGAGAGAGGTGGAAACATTAATGATGAGAGAAACATCAATGAAACATCAATTATTGATCAGCTGCCTCCTGCATGTCCCACATTGGGAATCAATCTCACAATCTGGGTATGTGCCCTTGACTGGAATTGAAGCTGGGACCCTTTCAATCCACAGGCTTATGCTCTATCTACTAAGTCTGTGGTTGGCAAACTGCAGCTCACGAGCCATATGCATCTCTTTGGCCCCTTGAGAATGGCTCTTCCACAAAATACCATGGCCTGGGCAAGTCTATTTTGAGGAAGTGGCGTTAGAAGAAGTTTAAGTTTAAAAAATTTGGCTTTCAAAAGAAATTTCAATTGTTCTACTGTTGATATTTGTCTCTGTTGAATAATGAGTTTGCTGACCACTGCACTAAGCCAAAGCAGCCAACGCTGAAGTCCATATATTTTAATGTGATTGCACTGAATCTATAGATTGCTTTAGGTCATACAGACATTTTAATGATGTTGACTCTAGTAATCCATGAACACGTATATTCTTCCACTTGTTTATATCTTTCTTCATCTTTTTTCAATGTCATGTAGTTTTCTGAATACAAGTCTTTTACTTCCTTAGTTGAATTTATTCCTATTTATCTTAATTTTTTTTGTTGCAATGATAAATGGGATTTTTTTGTTTTTGTTTTTTAGTTTCTCTTTCTATGGGTTAATTATTGGTGTATAAAAATGCCATAAATTTCTGGGTGTTAATTTTGTATCCTGCTATGTTTCCAAATAAGTTTATTAAATCAAAAAGATATATGCACCCCTACAATTCACCATAGCTAATATTTGGAAACAGCCTCAGTACCCCTCAGCAGATGAGTGGATTAAAAAACTGTGGTACATCTACACAATGGAATACTACACTGTGGTAAAAAAGAAGTAGTTATTACCATTTGCAACAGCATGTATGGAACTGAAGAGCATTATGCTAAATGAAATAAGCCAGTTGGAGAAAAATAAATATCACATGATGTCACTCATTTATGGAATAAATCGAGTAGTTTTTATGGAATGCTTAGGGTTTTTGATGTACACTATTATGTCATCTGCAAATAATGACAGTTTTACTTCTTTTCCAATTTGAATTCCTTTTATTTCTTCTTCTTGTCTGATTGCTATGGCTAGCACTTCCAGTACTATGTCAAACAGGAGGGGCGAAAGTATGCACCCCTGTCTTGTTCCTGTTCTTAGGGAAAATGGTTTTAGTTTTTGCCCATTGAGTATGATATTGGCTATTTAACCTACCTCAATCTCTTTCTTTTTTTTAATTATATTTTATTGATTTGTTACAAAGAGGAAAGAAGAGAGATAGAGAGTTAGGAATATTGATGGGAGAGAAATATCAATCAGCTGCCTCTTGCACACCTCCTACTAGGGATGTGCCCACAACAAAGGTACACACCCTTGACCAGAATCGAACCTGGGAACCTTCAGTCCACAGGCCGATGCTCTATCCACAGGGCCAAACTTGTTAGGGCATACCTCCATTTCTAAAAATAAATTCTAAGCACAAAAGCATCCACTAGGGAATTATTTTAAAAACTTCTCTAAAAAGGTGACATGTTTAGAGCTATATAAACTGTTTCAAAGCATTAGAAGAAAGAGGAATTTATTCATTAATAATGATAACATATACTACATAAAAATCCAAAGGAGAAAAACAAAGAGAAATGTAATTCATGAATATGGATACAATAACACTATAATTATGAGCTAATGGAATTCAGAAACCAAATAATAAAAACAAGCAAAATAATAGTTTTTTTTTCAGAAATTTTAGGATGGGTCACTATTTGAAATATTTTAATGTATTTCAATATATTTCTAAGATAAAGGATATCCTATATAATAAAAGACTAATATGCCAAATTGTCCCCTCAGGATTTTGACAGATCTGGAATTTGACTAACTGGGAGTTCGACTGCTTTCTATGATGTGCGCTGACCACCAGGGGGTGATGCAGAAAAAAGTAAGGTCTCTGGCCAGCAACCAGGGGAAGGAAGGCCCTGATTGACCCTGATTGCCAGTAAGGTCTAGGGACACTAGCCATGCATGTATTTCATGCACCAGGCCTCTGGTATTTAATAAAAACCTATATTATAATACTGTAATAGTTAAAAAATGGGAAAGCAGCCGAGACCGGTTTGGCTCAGTGGATAGAGCGTCGGCTTGAGGACTGAGAGGTCCCAGGTTCGATTCAGATCGGGGGCATGTACCTTGCTTGCGGGCACATCTCCACTGTGGGGCATGCAGGAGGCGGCTGATCTGATCAATGTCTCTCTCTCATCGATGTTTCTGACTTTCTATCTCTCTCCCTTCCTCTCTGTAAAAAATCAATGAAATATATTTAAAAAATGGGAAAGCAAGAAATGTCTACAGAATGCAGAATTTCTGTTCACCAATGGAGTTGTTGTAATTAAATTATGGCACATTCATGCAATGCACTGCTATCTAAAGAATAAAAATTGCATTTATGTATAAAAAGCATATTGCATGAAAAAAAGCACACACACACACTTGCACATTATATTCATTTATAATAAAAAGAGCAAATTAAATAAGTACATATACTTGAAATATATAGAATATTTGTAGAATAATATTGCAACAGTCTTGGGTAAACAGGAATTGAGAAAAATATACTCCATTGTATATTCTTCCCTAGCTTTTAATTTTTATAGCAATAACATGTATTACCTATTCAAAAATAATTTTTTAAATATAAAAGCTATCTTATAGTGGCAAGAAAAAAAATGCATAACTCAACTATATTCATAGGCAAAAGGAATGGTTAAAAAAAAAGCAAGATTAATAGAGGGACCAGTGCATATGAGTATATTGAGATCACCAAGTCTTTAAGACATATGCCATATATGACCACTAACAAGGATCCTGACTTTGGAGCTATCACTAAATTTAGATTTCTTCTACAAGCCATAGTCCTTTCTTTATTTGCCCTAATTAGACTCCCTACATTGTTTTATGGCAATTTATTTGCATACTTTACTCTCTCATGGGTTAGTGCCTTTCCCATGCATCAGGAGGGTTGTGGATTCCATTCCGTATTGGGGCACAGTGCCCAGTTGGGACATGTATGGGAAGCAACCAATTTCTTTCTCTCTCTCTCTTCCTCCTTCTTAAAATCTTGGTTGATATATATATCAAAGATGATTTGACTTTTGGTGGTAAGCACACAATGCAATATACAATGATATATCATATAAATGTACAGTTGAAACCTATACAATCTTATTAACTAATTAGAGGCCTTGTGCATGAAATTTGTTCATGGAAAGGTCCCCTTAGCCCTGCCTGCACCTTCTTGCAGTCTAGGACCTCTTGGGCATCCCTCTCACAATCCAGGACTGATGGGTCCTAATCACTCACCTGCCTGCCTGCCTATCTGATTGCCCCAAATAATTCTGCCTGCCTGCCTGCCTGCCTTATCACCCCTAACCACTTGCCAATCTGCCTTATCACCCATAACCGCCTCTGCTTGCCTGCCTGACCACTCTGACTGTTTGATTGCCCTTAGCTAACCACCTCTTCCTGCTTGCCTGATCACCCTACTATCTCTGCCTCAGCCCTTGCAGCTTAATTCAGAAGGATATCAGGAATGAGATTGGGAAGGTCGTTTGGCTATCCCATCTAATTACCATATTATGCTTTTATTATTATAGATGTCACCCCAATACATTTAGTAAAAACAAATAAGTAACTCTTCAAGATTTATTTATTTTGTACCATATTAGCAATAAAATATATAAGCCATCAAAATTCGGTATGACTCTTTTTATCTAAATCTGCAACTACAGTAAGAGTATATTGGGACTACAAAATAATTTTTAAGATGCTGAGCACCAATAGTTTACCATTTATTGGTATGCCACCAGGACAAAACTAAAAAATAGGATTTTTCAATGAGCTCTCACAGGCAAGAATGTTGTATGAATTTAAGTTTCTAAAAGAGCAGCTGGTGTGGAGTTTCAAAATGCAATTCAGTATCAAAATAATAAAATTAAAGTGAGCCTCAGTAGGACTGATAGCTTCTCTTGATTACCAGCTGTCATGAGAACAACTTCAGGATTGTATTCTGCCTCCTGTCTTTAGATTTACTACTTTAAGGGAAAACATAAGTTTTTTTTTTTTTGCTTAGTTTTATTTTTGTTGTTGTATAGGAAATTTACTGTAACTGTATTCTCCATTCACTACTAATATTTTGATTCCTCAGGGAAATAAAATTTTGAAATATAGTAATAAGACTTTAGTGGAATTCATTCTGGAGCTGATTATTTGGGTGACCTTCTATTCTCCCTGAAATTCAACTCAGACCTGCATAATCTCTTAAAATCCTTATATTAGGAATCTAAAATAATGAACTATGAAAATTGTAAATAAAATGTATCCTTCAAATAATTATTTGCTTCCAAGTAGAATATCAACACATTTACTTTAGGAATCAGCTATTCACCTTAAGATACTTTAAATGGTTATAAACCAAGTGATCAACACAACTGTTGCACTCTAATTGATAGTTTATGTAGAAATATACTCAATAATCCTTAGTATCATCACAGATGAGTAGTCACCAATATGTAAAACAAAATGTATTTATGGTTATGCACCTTAACTGATAAATATGAAAAATGATTATCAATTACATCTTAGATGGTATCAATTTCAAATAAAATATCTCATACCTCACATCTTGTCTCTGAATTTTTTTATAAAACCTAGTTATAATCTTCATATAAGTGTAGTAAAAACAACATTGTTGCCTCTTTTATAGGAAGCATTTAAATTAATTTTACATTTCAGAGTCTGCAATGTTATCACATTATGCCTAAGATCAGAAGGAAAGACCTAATACCTAATACTCTAATATCTGGTGGGGTAATCTTTGGTCATCTTAGCTCCACATTATGTCTGAAGCTACTTTTTTCCCCTCCTCTTTTCCTCATCTAGATGCTGGGTTCACTTTTTGTTTATTAACATCTATGCTCTATAAAGATGCTCTCTTACAGCTACTGAATGACTGTTTTCACAGTCAGTCAATTCTACTTGACTTGCCTTATTACATACAGAAAACAGAGTTCAAGGTTGTATCTTTTGAGATCAATATATTTTTGTTTTGTATTTTCTGTGTCATTTACACACTTCATTTTATTAAAGTTTCTGAAAGTGTACCTGGGATTCCAAATACCTGCTTTACCAAGGAATCATGATACTTAGCTTTATGGTTATGTGTTTATCCTTTTAATGCATAACGAAAAACACACTGGGATGAGAGAAAAACCACACATGATTATAAGATTAGATTATAAAGAGTTATGTATACTTATATATAAATATATAATATTTTATGGATATGTGATTAGTGAAATACATATGTACCTTTTCTATTAGAAATATTTGATCCACCTAAATTTTCATATTTATTAATTTTATATTTGACTCCTTTTACTCTCTTCAACCTCCCCCTAACCCTTTCCCATCTTATAACCACTATACTATTGCTGTATCTATAAGATCTTGTTTGTTTGTATTGTTTGCTCATTTATTGCTTTCAGTTTTATATCCTACATAAAAGTTAAATCATATAGTTCTTTATTTTTTCTGTCTGACTTATTTTTTTTTAACTGAATATTCTTAAGATTCACCCGTATTGCCTCAAATGGCAGTATTTCATTTTTTTTTTATTGCTGAATAGTTGACTTTGGGTGGTGAGCATACAATGCAATATACAGATGATGTATTATAGACTTGTATACTTGAAACCTATAATCTTATTAATCAATACCACTCCAATAAATTTTATATTTTGAAAAATCCTAATGTTTAAAAGCAGATGTTCTTTGGTATTCATATTTATAAAAACTGAATTGTGAAAATAGTTCAATAATGTTTCAGCAACCTCTCTTGTTTTTTTCACTAGCTTTAAGAATAATTATAATAAAAAAACATAAAGATTTGCTGCAGATGCTAAATTTAGAAAACATAGCTTGATCCTTGGTCTTACAATTCTTACTAATAAATTGGAGTATAATTCTGCAGTAATAATAAATGAATAAGTATTATAAAGTTAAATTAACTGTAACACAAATAAACCAACTATGAATTAGGCTACCTAAAGAATAGATGAAAAGGTATATTACCTTGAAAACTAAAGAAGCCAAAAATTTATGTCCTAATTGTGAGCTAAAATATTTATTGTGATAATTTGAAAGTGTAGTAAAAACATTAATTAGTAACATACAGAAACATTAATTAATATGTTAAATATTAAAAAGACATTAAAATTTTCAAGTTGTTGCTGAATATACTGCAGTCATCTTTATTAATAAATCTTGAAGAAACTAATTTTTCCTTCATAAAATCATTTATGTAAGCATAACACATCTCACACTCATATAGATCATTACAATCCTATATAATAAAAGACTAATATGCAAATTGACCGAATTGATGGAATAACTAGTCACTATAATATGCACTGACCATCAGGGGGCAGACACTCAACACAGGAGCTGCCCATAGCCAACAGGCCCCAGGCCAGCCAAAGTGGGTGCCAGTAGGGTCCCCCAATCGCCCCACCTGTTGCCCTGCAATGGGAGGTGACCAGTAGCAGCAGTGGAGGGCAGGGCCAGTTGGTGAGTGGGTGGCAGCAGAGGATGGGGCTGGCCAGAAAGCAGGCCACCACCACCCCATAAATAGGCCCTGATTATTGGCCAGGCCTAGGGACCCTACACATGTACAAATTTTGTGCATTGGGCCTCCAGTTATACTAGAACTAGTTCTGTATTCACCAATAACAGTTACAGTATACAGAACAATATAATATAACAAAAAAAAGTAAACATACACAATTCAAATTGATAAAAGGTGCATTTACAACTCTACCTAATTTATGCATAGAAATAGACTTATATTTTACAGAGATATGATAAATCAACAACATCTTTAATCCTATCTAATAAAGAGGGAATATGCTAATAACTGCCCTGCCCTCAAAGATGACGGCACCCACAGCCAATAAGAAGGGAATGTTAATTGACTACCATGCCATCAAAGATGGAAGTACCCACAGCCACAAGATGGCAGTGCCGAGTGCCCTCACCCCTGCTGGGGCAGCAGGCACATGGTCTCACCATTCCCCTCAGCCCCCCAGCTACTCAGGGCCAGCCCAAGGCACAGGCAAGCCTCACATTGTGGCTGCCTAGCCACCTAGGGCAGCCCAAGGCTCAGATAACCAGGGCAGGCCAAGGCTTGTGCTGCTGTATCTATAAGATCTATTATAGCAGAGGTGTAAAAGGGGTGTCACCTTCCCTGACCTCCAGGTCTCCTCCCACTCCTGAGGCCTTCCAAACTGTGAGAGGGGGCAGGCCAGGGCAAGGGATCCCCCCATCTAGTATATTTTATAAATGATCATTTTCCCCAAATGGGAACTAATGTTGCTGATTATCTAAAGCAAATAGGAAGCGATATGCAATTACAGGAGATTCTCAGTGACAGCAGTTTTTCTTTTCAAACACAATAAAGATTACAAACATAACACATTTCTCTATACACTCAGAGAAGACTGAAATAGGATTCTAGAATTAAGGTTGTGTTTTAACTTTGTCATTAATTAGCCTTGTGCTATACAACTTAACTCTGATTCCAGGATAATACAACATATTATAAAGCCTGCCTTAGGAACTTAAAAAGGTATCTTAGACTTTCCAACAAGATTTATTTTGATAAACTTTTTTGTTACCCAACTCCATTAATGTAGGGACCTTTTATGTTGGAAATTTATTGTATATAATAAACCTCTATATTTTTCAGTGTTTATGATACATTTTAATAGTTACAAAGCAAGAGAGAAAATAACTACATAGTTGGGAGAAAGATGGCATGAGCCACTTAGCATTTTCTGAATATGTCTACATAGCCCCAAGTTATTTTACACACACACACACACACACACACAAATGTAGGCACTAATTGTATACATATTTTTCAAGTCTATTATCTAATTTCATGTACATGGCAATCCTATGAGCAACAAAGACATGCTCAATATTATTTATCCTCATCTCATAGGTCAAGAAACTAGATTTAATTTCTTCTGCAAATACCAAGCACATAATAATGTCAAACAGTGCACCAGAAAGAGAACTTCCTGATATTCAGCTTATTGCTGATTTTCAAGCATGACTATGACTAGCACACAGTTCAGTGGAAAACCTTTTTTTACTGTAACACCCTGTTTTTAGTGTAGCAAAACAAAATCTGTATAGGAGGATCAGTGATGGGTTCAAGTCATCTCGCTTTACAAAAATCCTGCTGTCTTAGTTTTAATTCCCTTCCTACTCTTTGCCTTATCAATTTCCATACCCTCCTTGTAAATGCTTATCATTAACTTGGATAAATGAAAAGGACTACTACTAAACTTATAAAGAATCTATTGGACATGGGATTTAGCTTACACTTATCATATGGAGCCCTATATTGCTTTTATAACTTTAGTGTACTTATTATTTTACCAAGCAAACTTCAAAAATGGAGTGGTTCAATGTTTATGAAATCTTTCACTCTCTGCCAATCATTGCTTCTCTTCTCTGTTGAACAGCTCTCACATATTTTCCCATAAATATAATTTCTGCATATGTATGCCTTCTACTTGACTCTCAGGTTCTGGAGAATTGTGATGACTTATCATCTAGACACCACAACACCTAGTCCATGAGAATTGCCAGCTAGGACTCAACAAATAGTTAATGAAGACATAAATAGTTGACATATGTTTATTCTATATTTTATAATAGAATTATCCAAGCATTTCTTCAATTTAAATTGTTTAAAAATGAGATAAAGCCTTAGCGAGTTTCGCTTAGTGGAGAGAATCAGCCTGTAGACTGAAGGGATCCCAGGTTCAATTCCAGTCAAGGTCACATGACCCAGTTGCAGGCTCAATCCCTGGTAGGAGCTGTTCAGGAGGCAGTTGACCAATGATTCTCTCTCATCATTGATGTTTCTCTCTCTTCCTCTTCCTTCCTCTCTGAAATCAATAATAATGTGTTGAGAAAAAGACAAAATAAATAAATAAAATAAAAATGAGATTCAATTAACTCAACAGATTTTTTAAAATAAGATAAAAATGGAAGAAATAAGAGTTGAAATAAATTTCTTTTCATTAATTTTGGAAGGATATTTTGAACTTTGGGGGAAAAAATGAATAGAAATACAGGCACTCTTTTCAAAGGCCAACATGCAAAACTTCATTTGCTGGCATTTATCTTGGAGTTTAGCAGAGGGAGGGCAGAGTAGACTAGAGCTGTGTAAAGAAAGTTTGGACTTGGTGGCTCTGGGGAAAGAGATGTGAAGACAACCATTTGGCTTCCTCTGCTGAAGCATTCTCCCAAACCACAAAAGCCAACTTGCTAAGGCTGATCTTTATCATTAGCTGGGAGGGGCAGGAGGGAAGGAACCACAGGGGAGGAGCTATAGCCACACCTTTGGAAATCTCTTTCACCCTAATTTGTGGAGATTAAGCCTTGCCTACAGCTGGAAGCCCATTAAATGATTGAAACTAATAGGTAGCCTGCAGATGCAGGGACAGATGTGGGTCTTTGGGTGCTGTGAGTTTTTGCTGGATCTTCTCCTAGGCCCACAGCTGTCAGAATTCAGTGTGCTGCTTGGTCCTTTCCATATGCCCAGTAGAGGCTGCCACAAGCTATGGATCACTAATAGTTCCAAGCAGGGTCCAAAGGACCAAGTACTGACTGTGAATGACATTAGCCTTCACCAGAGTCCCTCTGAAGAGACCCAGAGAAGTACACCCAGTGGTCATCTTCAGAAATAGATAAGGATTCAATAATCTTAACACACAGCATATCCACAGGCTAATATGGCAGATAGCAAACATTGCTGAATCAAATTCTGTTTTGTGTGATTAACACCTGTACAGCAGTCTACACACGTGTTTTGGGGGTTAAGTCTCATTGTCAGCCAGCCTGTGGGTTGAGCCCATGCATGAATGTGCCAATAACAAATCAAGATTCCATTACAAAAGGAAGGCCTACACATTGAGCACAAGGGACATTCTTAGAGCATCCAGTTCTAGTGATCAGGGCAACTGTGACACTGGGTCCTACAGGTCAACTACTACACAAGACTACTACCAAGACTGCAAATAATAGAAGATCTATGTAATACATAGAAACAAATAGAAGTAGGAAGCCCAAATGGGGAGACAAAGAAACAGACCTACCCCAAATGAAAGAACAAGAGAATGTCCAGAAGCAGAGCTAAATTAAATGGAAATAAGCAATTTATCAGAGATTGAGTTCATAATAATGATTAATAGGGTGCTCAACTGCATGAAAAAAGATATAGCAACCATAAAAAAACCGAAAAATGCCATATCTGAAATAAATAATGCATTGGAAGGAATAAAATGTTTGCTTGATGAAGCAGAGAATTGAATCAGTAATTTGGAAGATAAGGTGGGGAAAAAAAACACCCAATCAGAATACCATAAAGGGAAAAAAAGACTTTTATAAATGAGGATAGTTTAATGGACCTCTGGGAAAGCATAACCACTTCTATATGATAGGGATACCAACAGAATAAAAGAGAGTACAAGAGATTGAGAACTTTTATGAAGAAATAATGTCTGAAAACTTCCCTAACTTGATGAAGAAAAAATACATACAAATCCAGAAAGTTCAGAGTATCTTAAACAAGGTCAATGCAAAGACACATCATAATTAAAATGCCAAAAGCTAAAGACAAAGAGAGAGTATTAAAAGTTGCAAGAGAAAGTTATGTACAAGGGAGCTCCCATAAGACTGTTAGTTAATTCCTCAAAAGAAACATTTTGGCTCAGTGGATAGAGCGTTGACCTGCGGACTGAAGGGTCCCAAGTTCAATTCTGGTCAAGGGCTTGTACCTTGGTTGCGGGTACATCTCTAGTGGGGAGCGTGCAGGAGGCAGCTGATCGATGTCTCTCTCTCATTGATGTTTCTAGCTTTCTATCCCTCTCCCTTCCTCTCTGTAAAAATTCAATAAAATACATTAAAAATATTAAAAAAAACCAACAACAACATTTTGGGCAAGAAGGAGTTGCCATGACATTAAGTGATGGAAAAAAAAGGAGTTACAACCAAGGCTACCTTACCCAGCAAAGCTATCATTTAAATAATTGAAGGAGAAATAAAGCATTTCCCAGACAAAAAAAAAGCTAAAGGAGTTTGTTATCACCAAAACAGAATTACAAGAAATGGTAAATGGTTTGCCTTAAGAAGTGGAAGTAAACTATTAAAATCAAGGGAAATATTTTAAAAAAGAAAAAGAAGTGGAAGTAAAAATCAAAACAAACAGAGGAACACACTTAAGAAAATAAAATGCCAATAAATGTTTACCTATCAATAATTACTTTAAGTGTACATGGCTTAAATGCTCCAATTAAAGACATAAGGTACCTGAATTGATAAAAAAAAAAGAAGGAAAGAAAACAAGATCCATGTATATGTTTTCTTCAAAAGCCCCACCTCAGAATGAAAGATACATACAGAATAGAGTAAAGGGATGGAATAATTTATTTCATTCAACTATAAAGGATGAAAAAAATCTTGGGTAGTAATACTTATATCTAACAAAATAGTCTTTAAAACCAAGGATATAGTAAGAGATAAAGAAAGACACTACATAATGATAAAAGGAGCAATCAAACAAGAGGATATAACCTTTGTATATATGTATGCATTCAATATAGAAGCAACTAAATATGTAAAGCAATTTTTTGTAGACTTAAAAGGAAAGATTGACATTAACATAGTTATAGGTGGGGATTTTAAAACCCATTGATATCAATATATAGATCTTCCAGAGAGAAAATCAATAAGGAGATGGAGACATTAATGGAACATTATATCAAATGGATTTAATTGATAACTTCACAGAATCCACCTTAGGACAGCAGAATACACATTTTTATTCAAGTGCACATGAAATGTTTTATAGACTAGATTGCATGTTGGCACGCAAAACAAGTCTCAATAAATTTAAGAAGATTAAAATCATATGAAGAATCTTTTTTGACCATAAAGCTATGAAACTTAAAATAAACCACAAGTAGAAAACTGAAAAGCGCACAAAGACATGGATGCTAAATAAGATATTATTAAATAATGAATGGATTATCAATGAGATCAAGAAAGAAATCAACATATGTCTTAAAAAATTTGAAAATGAGAACACAAAAACCCAAAATCTGTGGGACACAAGGAAAACAGTCCTAAGAGGGAAATTCATAGCAATACATGCCTATCTCAAGAAACAAGAATCTCAAATAAAATATCTAACTTTATACATGAAGAAATTAGAAACAGAACAACAAACAAAGCCCCGAGTGAGTACAGGGAAGTAAATAATAAAGATCAGAGCAGAAATAAATCAAATAGAGTTTTTAAATGCAAAAGTTCAATGAAACTAAGTGGTGATTTTTTGAAAATATAAACAAGATAGAAAAACTTTAACCAGACTAATCAAGGAAAAAATTAAAAAGGAGAGAAAGACAGGACTCAAATAAATAAAATCAGAAATGAAAGAGGATGTGTAAAAACCAACACTAAAGAAATACAAAGGATTGTAAGACAATATTATAAACATCTATATTCCAAAAAATTGGGCAATCTGGAAAAAAATGGTTAAAATCCTAGAAATATATAATCTTCCAAAATGAAATCAAGAAGAGTCAGAGAATATGAATAGACAGATTACAACTAGGGCTATTAAAGCAGTAATCAAAAAGCTTCTAACAAACGAAAGTCCTGGGATTTACAGGTGAATTTTATCAACCATTCAAAGAAGAACACCTGTCTTTCTTAAACAAGTCCAAAAAATTCAAGAGGAGGGAAGATTCCCAAGCTCATTTTACACAGCCAGCATTATCAGAAGTCTAGAACCAAATAAAGTCCTGGTAAATAAAGGAAATTAAAGGCCAATATCCTCGATGAACATTGATGCTAAATTTTCTCAAAAAAATATTTGCAACTGGAAACCAGCAATATGTTTTTAAAAAATCATACATTATGATCAAATCAGATTTATTCTGGTACAACATCTGTAAAACCATAAACTACTTAAACATACACTACCTAAAAAAATTGAACAATAAAAACAATGTTATCATATCAACATATGTGGAAAAATAACTTAATAAAATACAGCATTCATTTGTAATAAAAACTCTTAACAAAGTGGGAATAGAGGGAAAACAACTCAATGTAATAAAGACCACATATGAAAAACCTACAGCTAATATCATATCCAATGGGCAAAAACTACAAGTGTTCCCCTTAAGATTAGGAATAAAATATAGTTGTCCACTTTAACCACTCTCATTCAACAACAAAAGTCCAAGAAAAAGAAATAAAAGGCATCTAAATTGGAAAGGAAAAAGTAATACCATCACTATTTGCAGATGAATGATACTGTATATAGAGAAATAGAGAACCCTAAATATTACACACACACACACACACACACACACACACTCACACACACACACACAAAACACAAACAAACAAACAAAAACTAGAATTGATAAATGAATTCAGTAAAGTAGCAAGATACAAAATAAATATCCCAAAATCAGTTTCACTTTTATACACCAACTAGAGGCCTGGTGCACAAAACTCATGCATGGGGAGGAGGGGTGTCCTGTCAGTCCAGCCTGCACCTTCTCTATCTGGGACCCCTTGGAGGATGTCCAACTGCCAACCTAGGCCTGATCCCCAGGATCAAGCCTAAGTTGGCAGTCAGACATCTCTCTCACAATCCAGGACCACTGACTCCTAACTGCTCACCTGCCTGTCTGCCTGATCACCTCTAACTGCCTCTGTCTGCCAGCCTGATATCCTCTAACTGCTCCCTACAATCCTGGTCACCCTCAACTGCCCCCCACCAGCCTGGTCACCCCATGCAGCCTGCTGTTAGGTCATTACTGTGAAGGTGTCCTGACCAATTTGCATATCATCCTTTTATTAGTATAGATAATTAACCAAAATAGAAAGGGAAACTAAAAAAAAAATCCCATTCACAATCCTTCAAAAAGAATACCACACCTAGGAATAAATTTAAACAGGGATATAAAAGACCTATACTCAGAAAATTATAAGATACTGAAGAAAAAAATTAAGAAAGATATAAATAAGGGGAATCATATACCTTGTTCATGAATAAGAATAATTAATATCCTTGAAATATCTATATTCCCCAAAACAATCTACAGATTCAATGCAATTCCTATCAAGATATCACTGGAATTTTTCACAGAACTGGAACAAATGTTTCAAAAATTTCTATGGAACCACTAAAGATTCTGAATAGTAACAGTGATCTTGAGAAAGAAATACAAAGTTGTAGGAATAATCCTATCTGAGATAAAAGTATATTACAAGACAATAGTATTCCAAACAGCATGCTACTGGCATAAAAACAGACATATAAGATGATGAAACAGAATAAGAGAAGCTGAAATAAATCAAAGCCTTTATAGTCAAGTTTAATGTTTGACAAAGGTGGCAAAAGCATACAATGGACTAAAGATAATCTATTCAATAAATGGTGTCGGACAATTTGGAAAGATACATGCATGTAATAGAATTTAGACTACCTTTACACTGCACATAAAAAAATGGAAATGGATCAAACCATAAATAGAAGAAAACAAAGGCAGTAAAATTTCGCACATTTCTCATGGCAATATTTTTTTTCTGATATATCTCCTCAGTCAAGGGAAACAAACAAAAAATAAATGAGGCGTCATCAAACTAAAGAGTTTTTGCACAGCAAAGGGAATCAACAGCAAAATGAAAAGACAAACCACTGAATAGAAGAAACTATTAGCCAATTATACATCTGATAAGGGGTTAATACCTAAAAAGTATAAATAAGATTTAAAACTCCAAAAAAATATAAGTAAAAAATGGGCAAAAAATCTGAAGAGACACATACAGATGGCTAATAGACATATGAAAGGATGTTCAATGTCACTAATAATCAGATAAATACAAGTTAAAACCACCATGAGCTGTCACCTCACATCTGTCAGAATGGATATCATCAATAAATCAACAAATGACAAGTGAGGATATGGAGAAAAGGGAACATTTGTTCACTGTTGGTAGGAATGTAGATTGGTGTAGTTACTAAGGGAAGCAGTATGGAGTTACCTAAAAAGATTAAAAATGGAACTGTCTTATGACCCAGTGGTTCCACTTCTAGGAATTTATCCAAAAAACCCAAACCACTAATTTGAAAGTGTATATGTACCCCTATTTTCATTGCAGGGCTATTTATAATAGGCAAGATATGAAAACAGCCACTCCTTAGATGAGTGAATATAAAAGCTGTGGTACATTTACACAATGGACTACTACTATACTGAAGGAAGGAAGGAAGGAAGGAAGGAAGGAAGGAAGGAAGGAAGGAAGGAAGGAAGGAAGGAAGGAAGGGAGGGAGGGAGGGAGGGAGGGAGGCAGGGAGGGAGGGAGGAAGAATTTTCCCCACTGCACAAGCATGGATGCACCTGGAAAATATTATGCTAAGTGAAATAAGACAGTTAGAGAAAAACAAGTACCATATAATTTCACTCAGATGTGAAATTTAATGAACAACTGAACTACCAAGTAAAATAGAAACAGATTCATAAAAAGCAGGCAGACAACTTGATGTGAGGGAGGGGATGCATGGAGGGATAAAGGGAGTGAACAAAAAAGAAAAAAGAGAGAGAATTCATGGACATAAGAAAACAGTGTGGAAATTGCAGGGGTAAAGGGGGATGGATGGAGGTGGTAGAGGGCATAGAGGGGAAAAAAGGTGATGGAAAAAACTTAGTTTTTAAAAAAAGCATCAATCAATGAATGCATAAATAAATAAAACAACAATTCAAGGCTTTTCTCTGTCCCCTTACCTCTCTCTCTCTAAAAAAAATAATAAATAAACTTTCAAAAAACAAAGTGTAAAAATATCTTGAAATTTCATTGCAAATCTAAATTCATTGCAACCTTTGGAAAGTCTCACTGGAGAAACAAAGCATCTTTTTTTTCCAATTTTTTTTTTATTTATTTATCAAAAAAGTGTAGTGAACAGTTGCTTTGTAATATAGCTTTGTAATATAGCTTGAAATCTGGTATTGAGGGTAATATCTTCCCATTACCCTCCCACCTTCTAGGCATAACCTAAACCCCCTTGTCTTGTGTTCATTGGTTATGGTTATATGCATGCATGAAAGTCCTTTGGTTGATCTCTTATTTACCTCACCTCTCCCTAACTTTCCTGCTGTAATTTGACAGTCTGTTTATGTTTTACTGTCTCTGTATCTATATGTTAGTTTATAAGTTTATAATATTCTTTATTATCCACAAATGAGTGAGATCATGTGGTGTTTCTCTTTCATTGACTGGTTTCATTCACTTAGCAAATGCTCTAAAGTTCCATCCAGGTTGCTAAAAATGGTAAGAATTCCTACTTTTTTATGGCAGCATAGAATTCCATTGTGCATATATACCATGGTTTCTGATCCACTCATCTGCTGATGGGCACCTAGGTTTTTTACCAAATTGTAGCTATTGTAAATTGTGCTACTGTGAACATAGAGGTGCATAAATCCTTTCTGATTGGTGGTTCTAATTTCTTAGGATATATTCCTAACAGTGGGATTACTGGGGCAAATGGGAGTTCCATTTTTAGTTTTTTGAGGAAACTCCATACTGTTCTCCACAGTGGCTGCACCAGTCTGCATTCCCACCAGCAGTGCATGAGGGCTCCTTTTTCTCAGCATCCTCCACAACACTTGTCGTTTGTTGATTTCTTGATGATTGCCATTCTGACAGGTGTGAGATGATATCACATTGTCATTTTGATTTGCATTTCTCAGATAATTAGTGACTTTGAGCATGTTTTCATGTGTCTCTTGGCCTTCCTTGGGTCATCTTTCAAAAGGTTGTATTTAAGTCCGTTGCCCATTTTTTTATTGGATCACTTACCTTCCTTTTATTAAGTTGTATAAGTTGGCTGTAGATGTTGGAGATTAAACCTTTATCAGTGCTAACATTTGCAAATATGTGCTCCCATACAGAGAGCTTTCTTGTTGTTTTGTTGATGGTTTCTTTTGCTGTGCAAAAGCTTTTTATTTTGATGTAGTCCCATTTGTTTATTTTCTCTCTAGCTTCCCTTGCACTTGAAGCAGTATCAGTGAAATTCTTTCAGCATATGTCTGAGATTATGCTGCCTGTGGATTCCTCTAGTATTTTTTTTTTTTTTGGTTTCCCGTCTAATGTTTAAGTCCTGTATCCATTTTGAGTTTATTTTTGTGTATGACATAAAGTTGGTGGTCTAGTTTGATTTTTTTGCATGTATCTGTCCAATTTTCCCAACACCATTTATTGAAGAGGCTGTCTTGACTCCATTGTATGTTCATGCCTCCTTTGTCAAATATTAGTTGAGCATAGTGGTTTGGGTGGATATCTGGGTTCTCTATTCTATTCCATTGTTCTATATGTCTGTTCTTGTGTCAGTGCCAGGCTGTTTTGAGAATAGTTGCTTTGTAATATAGCTTGAAATCTGGTATTGAGATCCCACCTACTTTATTCTTCTTTCTCAGGATTGCTGTGGCTATTTGGGGTCTTTTTTTTTGTTCCAGATGAATCTTTGGAGAGTTCTTTCCAGGTCTGTGAAATATGTCATTGACATTTTAATGGGTAGTGCATTGAATCTATAGATTGCTTTGGGTAGTATGGACATTTTAATGATGTTAATTCTTCCAATCCATGAGCATGGTATGCTCTTCCATCTGTTTATGTCTTCCTCTATCTCTTTTTTCAGTGTCTTGTAGTTTTCTACATATAGGTCTTTTACCTCCTTAGTTAGCTTTATTCTAGTTATCTTATTTTTTTTGGTACGATGGTAAATGGGATTGGTTTTTTAGTCTCTCTTTCTGTAATTTCACTGTTAGTGTATAGAAATGCCATAGATTTCTTGGCATTAATTTTGTATACTGCTACATTGCCCAATTCATTTATTAAATCTATTAGTTTTTGGATGGAGTCCTTTGGGTTTTTTATGTACACTATCAGGTCATCTGCAAATAAGGACAGCTTTACTTCTTCTTTTCTAATATGGATGACTTTTATTTCTTCTTGTCTAATTACAATGGCTAATACTTCCAGTACTATGTTGAACAGGAGTGGTGAGAGTGGGCATCCCTGTCTTGTTCCTGTTCTTAGAGGAAATGGTTTTACTTTTTGCCCATTGAGTATGATGTTAGCTGTGGGTTTATAATATATGGCTTTTATGATGTTGAGGTATGATCCTTCTATTCCCACCTTGCTGAGAGTTTTTTATCAAAAAAGTGTGTTGAATTATATCAAATGCTTTTTCTGCATCAAATGATATGACCATGTAATTTTATCAGTCAATTTGTTTATGTGATGTATCATGTTTATTGATTTGCATATATTGTACCATCCTTGCATTCCTGGGATAAATCCTATCTGGTCATGGTATATGATCTTTCTGATGTACTGCTGGATCTGATTTGCTAGAATTTTGTTGAGGATTTTGGCATCTATGTTCATGAGAGATATTGGCCTGTAATTCTTTTTCATTGTGTCCTTTTATCTGCTTTTGGTATTAGGGTGATGATGGCTTCATATAAGGCATTTGGAAGTGTTTTTTTTCTTGAATATTTTTGAATATTCTGAGGAGGATAGGCTTTAATTCTTTCTTGAATGTTTGGTAAAATTCTCCTGTGTAGCCATCTGGTCCAGGGCTTTTGTTTGCTGGAAGCTTTTTGATGACTGCTTCAATTTTTTCCATTGTTATTGGCCTATTGAGATGTTTAGATTCTTCCTGATTGAGTTTTGGAAGGTTATATTTTTCTAGGAATATGTCCATTTCCTGCAGATTGTTTATATTGTTGGAATAGATTTGTTCATAGTATTTTTTAACAATCCTTTGTATTTTGGTGAGGTCTTTTGTTATTTCTCCTTTTCCCTTTCTGATTTTGTTTATTTGGGTCTTCTCTCTTTGCTTCTTGGTGAGCGTGGCTAGAGCTCCATTAATTTTGTTTATCCTTTCTAAGAACCAGCTCTTGGTTTCGTTGATCTTCTGAATTGTTTCTTTGGTTTCTATGTTGTTTATCTCCACTCTCATCTTTACTATTTCCCTCCTTCTGCTTACACTGGGCTTTTCTTGTTGCTTTCTTTCTAGCTCTTTGAGTTATAGAGTTAGGTAATTTATTACCATTGTTTCTTGTTTTTTGCTGTAGGCTTGTAGAGCTATGAACTTCCCTCTCAAGACTGTTTTCATTGTGTCCCATAAATTTTGTATTGTTGTGTTGTCATTGTCATTTGTTGCATGATGTTTTTTATTTCTTCCTTGATTTCTCTGGTTACCCAGTCATTGTTTAATATTGTGCTGTTTAGTAAAAACAATGCAAAGAAATCATACACAGAGAAACTAAACAGAACAAACCATCTTTATTCTTTACACAAAGTTTCCACCAGTTGGCCTTTTCTCAGCCCTACCAAAGTCCACATACCTAGAAACCCAGACTTCAGTCCTCCTCTTCACTATTTTATATGATCCAAAATCTGTGTGAGATCAGAACATGCATTTTTAAAATACCTTTTATGAATCACTTTGGTTAAATAAGTAGCTGTCCACATTCCACCTCCCCTCTCCCCCTAAACTCTTCTTAATCCAGTGAACAAATATGTATTAAACATTTCTTCCATTGCCACTCACTGCGCTGGACATAGGGAACAATATAGTCATGCTCTTCCCTTCATAGGAAGGAAAACAATAAACAAGAATCAGATACACTGTGGTCAGTACTATTAAGATGACAAACTTAATAGGCTGGGTGAGGTAGGTAGGAATTAAGTGGATCAGAAAAGCAGGTGATTTTTGTACTAAGACCTAGTGCATGAGAATAGTAAAACTTTACAATTTTTTTAAATTTATGTTTGAAGGCATCTTAAAATCTTCATTTTTAATAAAATAAATATCAGTATTTAATACTTTACATAAACAAAAAACTCTCTAGGGTTTTTAAATATTTTTTCATCAAAGAAAAAAGGTTACGAGATCAAAAAGTGAAAGACTTACTGTGGTTTATCCCTAGCTGTGATTGGTCTCTTTCTTCCTTTGACCTCATAAGGTGCCATAGTGATGAAATGGCAAACCATTACAATAGGAAGTTCTGGCTGGGCTGAGGTTTTTGTTTATTTTATAGCCTAGGAAGCTGATTTGTGATGACATGTTGAATATTGACTAATTTGCATGATTTCTCATTTTTTTTTAAATGTTCTACTCTTTTTGTCTTTATTTTTAAAAATTTATCTTTATTGTTGAAAGTATTACAGATATCCCCTTTGTTTAGTTTTCCCCATTGACCACCTTCTCCCTCCATCTGCTCTTCCCAAGCCTTCTCTACACTGTTGTCTGTGTATATGAGCTATGCATATCCTATATAATAAAAGGCTACTATGCAAATCAACCAAACTGCAGAATAACTGGTCTTCATGATGCACACTGACCACCAAGGGGCAGACGGTCAATGCAGGAGCTGTCCCTGATAGTCAGTGTGCTCCAACAGGGAGAGTGCCACTCAGCCAGAAGCCAGACTCGTGGCTGGCAAGCACAGTGGTGGTGGCAGGAGACTCTCACGCCTCCATAGCAAACATAAGAATGTTTGACTGCCATCAGTTGGACATCCCCCCAGGGCTCCCAGGCTGGGCTGAGAAACCACCCCACCCCAAGCACACAAATTTCATGCACCGGGCCTCTAGCATGCATATAAATTTACCAGTTAATCTCTTCCCACCCCAACTCCCCAGCCACACCTTCTCTCTGAAATTCCCAAGTCTTTCCAGTTTCTATGTTTCTAGATCTATTTGTTCATCAGTTTATTTTGTTCAATATATTCCACGTATGAGTGAGATCATGTGATACTTATCTTTCTCTAATTGACTTATTTCATTTAACATGATACTCTCCAGGTCCCACCATGCTACTGAAAATGGGAAGAATTTCTTCTTTTTTATCACTGTATAGTATTCCATTGTATAAATGTACTACTGCTTTTTTTTTATCCATTCATCTGCTGATGGGCACTTGGGCTGTTTCCAAATATTAGCAAATGTTAATTATGTTGCTAGGAACATAGGGGTGCATATATTCTTTCTGAATGATTGCTGTTTTTAGTTTCCTGGGATATATTCCTAGAAGTGGGATTACTGAATCAAATGGGAGTTCCAGTTTTAAAATTTTGAGGAAACTCCATACTGTTTTCCTCAGTGGCTGCATCAGTCTACATTTCCAGCAGTAGTATATTGGGGTTCCCTTGTCTCCACATCCTAACCAGAACATGTCATTTTTTGGTTTGTTGATAATAGCCATTCTGACAGGTATAAGGTGATACCTCACAGTCATTTTGATTTTCATTTCCCAGATGGTTAGTGACTTTGAGCATTTTTCTCATATGTCTCTTGGCTTTCTGTATATCCACTTTCGAGAAGTGTCTAACAGGTTCTTTGCCCATTTTTTTATTGTATTGTTAGTCTTCCTTTTGTTAAGTTGTGTGAGTTCTTTATATATTTTGGAAATTAATCCCTTATTGGATATATCATTGGCAAGTATGTTCTCCCAGGAAGGGGGCTTTCGTTTTACTTTGTTAATGGTTCCTGTTGTGCAGAAGCTTTTAATTTTGATGTAGTCCCATTTGTTTATTTTATCCTTTAGTTTCCTTTGCCCTAGGAGATGTATCCATAAACATATTGCTACCAGACATGTGTGACATTTTTCTACTGTTTATTCTAAATTTTTATGGTTTCACAACTTACATTTAGATCTTTTATCCATTTTGAGTTTATTCTTGTGTATGGTGCAAGTTAATGGTCTAGTCTCATTCTTCTGCATAAATTTGTCCCATTTTCCCAACACCATTTATTCAAGAGATTATTTACTCCACTGTATGCTCTTGCCTCCTTTATGTTTTGATTTTGTTATTTTGATGTTTTAATTTTGATTTCTTTGTTTTTCTTAATATTTTTATTTTTTTATTTTTGAATTACCATGTCTAATGACATTTTAGCTCTCCCTGACAATGTGGAGCACCATATTGGTGATTACATACTCTTATGCCATTGACAAGAAATCTTTTGCCAAGGTAAGATTTGCCTGGCACATTTTGACCAGCACAGAGATATCTGTGTAAGTTATGAAGCAGTAGGGTTCCTCTAGAATCTTTTGAGAAGTCTATTGTTTAAAAGTCTTAAATCATACAAACATAATAAAGTTATCTGAAGTGATTGCCACCTAAAACAAACTATCTCTTCCTGGAGCACATGATTGGAGGGGACTTATTTGATTTCTTAAATAAATTCAAATGAATAACCAAGGAGGTGGCCTGAGCCATGTTCCCTCAGGTGATAGCAGCAGTACAGCACTGCCACTAGAGAGTCATCATCCATAGAGACCTGAAGAACACCCTTAAGATAGTGAGATGAACATGAAGCTAGAAAATTTTGGCTTCGGAAGGGAGTTTACAGGCAAAAAACTGAGCATCTCCAGAGTTCTTGCAGCTCAAACCCTATGATGGGGGTAATTCTTTACAAGATGATGATGGGGGAATTGCCATTTAAGGGGAAGAACTTTGAGGAAGTGAAGAAGAAGACATTGAGTGGAAACTTCCTTGTACTATACTTTCTGCTTCTAGAATGTCAAAAACTTCTAACAAAAATCCCAGCCAAAGATATAATGAAGGACCACTGGCTCAACATGGGCCAGGAGGAAGGACTAAGGCTGTATGGCAAGCTGTGCTGGGGTGATATGGGCCCCAATGTAACAAAAATAATCAAGAACATTAGATTTAAACAGCATAAGATATAGGCGTCAGTAACAGAAAGAAAATGTAACAATGTCATGGACACATATCAGATTCTAGATACCATGAAAACCAAGATTAAGGCCACACCGTAAGTGTAGAGCACTGCCCCTTCCCTGAACCCAACATTAGCCTTTGCCCAACCAAAGAGGTTCAGGAATCAGGATTGAAAAGTGTAGACCCTGCAAGCCCCCATCCCAGCTTGAAAGAAAGGATGCCCACTCCTCAGCCAGCCTGGATGCAAGGACCATCATGTCCCTATTCAGCCCAGAGACAGCCCAACCCCAGCCCAGTCCACCAGCATGGCCCTGAGGGCTCCCCAGCACCCACAGAAGCAGCATCAGTATTACAAGCAGTGATGATGAGACTCCAGTTTCTTCCTATAGGCATATCCAGGGTTGACAGGGAGGGGCTAGGAGGGACTTCAGTTTTCTCTTAAGATTCATATGCTGTATGCCATCTACTAACAAACAGTATCTCAAAAAGACAAGAGTAAAATCAATATAAATTTTAAAATTGTGAGTGGCCTGAGGCTATATGCAAGCATTTATCAAGCATGTCAAACTCAAAGGCTAATACGGGCCAAATAAATGAGGCATATGGCCCATGGGCCAAGAATTTGACGTACTTGAGCTACATGGAAAAGTGATGCCATAAATACATGTTTTGTGTGCAAGGTGAGAAGACTTGGTCCAGTGGATGATGGAGGATGCAGACTGCGGATGAGTTCTCTGATGGAATTCACATTAGAAGGATGAGCTGGAGAATGAGCTGGAGCATCCTGGGAATCAAGAGGAGAGGCAGCCCTGGCTTGGGTCCACCACTCATCTCCCACCTGAATGAAACTTCAGAGACTGGACTGTTTTCTTGGGGCCCTCCCGTGCTCTCTACAGATCCCACATTTGTGGGGGTTGTTATTAAAGCATTTGGTTCTCTCAAATTTTGAAATACACTGGATACCCAGAAAAATAACAAACCCTGACATAAGCCAGGGGATGACACAGGAAATACAATCCATGTATCTTCATTATAATTTTTACACAAGAGGTAAAATGAAAGAATTAAAAAGAAAACAGTTTTCTGAGAAATGTAATTGTTGTCCTCATCATGAAAAAAACTGTAAGTCACAGATAAAGTTTACATTGAATATACATTATTAATAAATCAAATCTGACATATTAATAGGGGGAAAGGCAGAAAATGGTCACTAGAAAATGTTTACAACAGTATATTATATTCTCTGATACATTTAATTCATGAAGTAATTAACATATAAAATATATATGATAATGCTTATAATTACAGTTATAGAGTAAATAAAAGTTTCTAGATTTTAAATTTTATCATCTCAATAATAACCAGATTTTTATATGATTTATTGAAAGAGGAGATCAGGTGCATTCAGAGTAGTACAGCAGCAAATTTCTTGAAGAAGGTTGAAAATATCTGAGAGGCTACCTTTTGGGTCATTGTCAATAAAAAATATTTCTAACTGCACTCATAAATTTTGTCAGTCACTAGAACTTTAATTATGTTGTTTTCAATTAGGGCTGGTAAAGTGAATAAGAATAGACCCAGAGAGAATCCAAGATGATGACATAGGTAAACACCTACACAGCTGTCTCACACAACATACAGGAGCATTTTGGACTGTGAAAAGGGAGAAGTGCACAGAAACTTAAGGGAGCCATAAAAGAGCAGAAGTCTGATGGTGCGCACAGCACTACACACAGAAGACCAACTGCTGACTGTGCCGCTGGCTTGTTCAAGTGGGTGGGAGACAGAGTCTCCCAACTGCACTACTTCTAAATCCACTAAACCTCAGTTTCAGGCAAGACCCTGGGGACCAAGACTCATATGGTCCCAGAATGCAGGAGAGCTGGAAAGGCAGTAGTCTAGAGGCACTGTGTACAAAGGGACTCCTCTAGCAATTATCCAGAGACACATGAGACCCAGTGGCCATGAAGGGTGGGGCCGGCTGGAAGGCAAGGTGGTCCATTAAGCCCTGAGACTCCACTCATCCCAAGCTCAACAGAGAAGCTTTTGCAGTTTTGCAAGTCTTGTATCCTAAGGCTGAATCAAACACAGAAGTTCTCCCAGCATACTGAAAATGCGGAGACAAAGGAAGATATCACAAACAAAAGAAATGGAGTAAAACAAACGACTGGGTATAGAGTTCAAAACCATGGTTATAAGGTTTTTCAAGAATATCCTAGAAAAGATGGATAAATTTAGCAAGACCCAAGAGGAGATGAAAAAGGACCAACTAGAAATTAAACATACACTGACTGAAATAAAAAATATTATACAGAGACCTAACAACAGACTAGAAGATCACAAGAATCATGTCAAAACTTGGAAATATAAAGAATCAGAAAACACTCAATTGGAAAAGCAAGAAGAAAGCACAATCCAAAAATGTGAAGATAATGTAAGGAGCCTCTGGGACAGCTTCAAGCGTACCAACATCAGAATTGTAGGGGTGCCAGAAGAAGAGAGAGCAAGATACTGAAAACCTATTTGAAGAAATAATGACTGAAAACTTCCCACATCTAGTGAAAGAAATAGACTTACAAGTCCAGGAAGCACACAGAACCCCAAATAAAAGGAATTCAAAGACGACCACCCCAAGACACATCATAATGAAAATACCAAGAGGAAAAGACCAAGAGAGAATATTAAAAGCAGCAAGAGAAAAAAAATTAATTATCTACAAGGGAGCACCCATATGATTGTCAGCTGATTTCTCAACAGAAACTGCAGGCCAGATGGGAGTGGCAAGAATTATTCAACATGATGAATAGCAAGAACCTTCAACCAAGAATATTCTATCCAGCAAAGCTATCATTCAGAATTGAAGGGCAGATAAAAAGCTTCACAGATAAGAAAAAGCTAAAGGAGTTCATCAATTCCAAACCAGTATTATATAAAATGCTGAAAGACACTCTTTAAGGAGAGGAAGAGCCAAAACTGGTTTGGCTCAGTGAATAGAGCATCGGCCTGTGGACCGAAAGTTCCCAGGGTCAATTCTGGTCAAGGGCATGTACCTTGGTTGCAGGCACATCCCCAGTGGGGGCGTGCAGGAGGCGACTAATCGATGTCTCTCTCTCATAGATGTTTCTAACTTTCTATCCCTCTCCCTTCCTCTGTAAAAATCAATAAAATATATTTTAAAAAGAAGAACAGGAAGAAGGAAAAGGTAAAAGATAAAAAAATATGAACAACAAATACATATCTATCAACAAGTGAATCTAAAAATTAAGTGAATTAAAAATTTGATCAACAGAATAAACTGGTGAATATAATAGAATCAGGAGCACTGAAAGGAAGTGGACTGATAATTCTCAGGGGAAAAAGGGTGAAGGGGGTACAGGGAGAGAATGGACAAAAATCATACACTTATGGACGAGATCAATGTGGGGGTACAGTTAGAGGGAGGGGTGGGAGCCAGGTGGAGGGGAACTATGGAGGGGAAAAAAGAGAAACAAATGTAATAATCTGAACAATAAAGATTTAATTAAAAAAAAAATAGACCCGCTAGTTCTTACCAGCCTTAAATGTACGAATCAAACTCGATCTCTTACAGAGTCCATGCCATGCATGATATTCATAAATAAAGCTCAGTACAGCAGAGCACCCGAAATTTTAACAAAATTTTGCTATTCCAAATTAATAGCATTGGAAAACAAAGAAAAAGAATTAGAAGGGAAAAAAGCAAAGGTCACTAAAGCACAGGTTTTTTTGTTTTGTTTTGTTTTGTTGTTGTTTTGTTTTTTGTTAATCATCACCAAGGATATTTTTCCCATTGATTTTTGAGAGAGAATTGAAGGGAAGGAGGGAGAGAGATTTAACCTGCAAAATAGATACGTGTTCTTACTGGGAATTGAACCCACAACAATTTTTGTGTATTGAATTATGCTCCAACCAACTGAACTATCCAATCAGGGCTGTCCCTTATAATTTGATAATAAAATCTTCTTTTTTCTGAATTAATTATTTTCATGTTACAGTGTTTTCAAAGAATTTAAGGATAGAGATAACATTTTCCTTTTCTTTTATATAAATCTTGCTTTTCCTATATACTATTATGAAAATATTCAAAAGCACTCATGGAAATTTTTATGTATATTTGAATGTTCTTAGAGACTTTATTTTCATTTTTATATCAGATAAATAAAAGGTTGATCATCTAATAGTTTAAGCTTTACATACCAAACTAAAATAAAGCAAATAAAACACCAAGGAATAAATTTAGCAAAGGATGTGAATGACCTATATACTGAAAAATAGAAAGCATTATTAAACAACATTGGAAGAGATACAATGAAATGGAAAGATCTTGGATTGAAAGTATCAACATAGTTAAAAGTCCATATTACCAAGTAATATACAGATTTAATGCAAACACCAACATGTAAATTAACCCAACAAAAATGGTTCTGGGCCTCTGGGCAGAATGAGGAGGTGGAAAGGCGGCTCTGGGTTGGAGCAAAGGCAGAAAGGTGGCTCCAGCCAGAGCGAAGGCAGTGCCAGCAGCCAGGGGAAGGAAGGCCCATTCTTACATGACTCTTCATGCATAAGGCCTCCAGTCCAATCTAATAAAAAAGTAATATGCAAATTGACAATACCTCCACTACACACACAAGTCATGCCCACTGGCCATACCCACCAGCCAATAAGAGTGAGCATGCAAATTAACCCAACCAAGATGGTTACAATTACAGAGAGAGCAGGAGGGAGGTTTGGGTTGCCCTTGGCAATGGAGGAAGCCAAGCTTTCCACAAACCCTGGGCTGCCCCAGCCTCCACTTAAGGCAACAAAGTTTCAATGGCTGTGAGAGCAGAAGGCATGGCTCTGCTTCAAACTACAAAATTTCATGGTAGAAGATGAATAAATCCCAGATACCAAGGCCTCCACTCGAGACCCCAGGAAGTGTGGCCAGCCTGCAAACCACCACAGTCCCCCACCCGGGCCACCCCACCCCCCAAGGGAACACCCACCCTGATCCAGGACAGCATTCAGGGCAAACAAGCTGGCCCCCTCCTGTGCACCAGGCCTCTATACTATCCAATAAAAGAGTAATATGCAGATTGACAATCACTCCAACACACAAGATGACTACTCCCATGTGGTCAAAAGATCATGCCCCCATGTGGACACAAGATGTCCAACACAAGATGGCCAGTAGGGGAGGGTAGTTGGCAGGGACTAGGCCTGCAAGGGAGGGCAGTTGTGGGTGATCAAGCCCGCAGGGGAGGGCAGTTAGGGGCAAACAGGCTGCCTGGGGAGCAGTTTGGCATCAATCAGGCTATCACGGGAGTGGTTAGGGGGTGATCAGGCTGGCAGGCAAGAGCAGTTAGGAGGAATCAAGAAGCCAAGCAAGTGAGCAGTTGGGAGCCAGCAGTCCTGGATTGTGAGAGAGATGTCCAACTGCTTATTTAGGCCAGATCCTACCTGCACTTGGCCTAAATGGGCAGTTTGACATCCCTCAAGGGGTCCTAGATTGGATAAGGAGCAGGGTGGGCTGAAGGACAACCCCTGCCACTCCGTGCACCAATTTCACGCATTGGGCCTCTAGTATATATGAAAGCCTCTTCAATATATGGTGCTGAGAATATTGGAAAGGCACATGAAAAAGAATGAAATTATATTACTGCTTGTTTCTATATACAAAAATTAACTAAAAATGGGTCAAAGACCTAAATATAAACACCAAAAAAAATATTACATAAAAGAAAATATAGGAACTAAACTTATGGACATCAGTCTTAGAGAAAATTTTATAAATTTGACCCCAAAGTCAAGGCAAGTGAAGGCAAAAATAAATGAATAGGAATATAGAAACTAAAAAAAGAAAATTTCGAGAGAATCCAAGATGGCGGCATAGGTAAACACCTACACTGCTGCCTCGCACAACAATTTCAAAACTACAACTAAAAGACAGAACACACATCATCCAGAATGACAGGAAAGCTGGCTGAGTGGAAATTCTAAAACTAGAAGGAAAGAGAGGGGCTCACAGAGACTCAGAGGGGCTGTAAAAAGCTGAGGTACGGAGATGCGTGCATGGAGAAAGCGGGTGACAGCGAACCTGGCTGGCTTTCTCTGGCAGGAGGGAGACAGAGACTCTCAAAGGCATTGATCTACTTGCCCTGCGACATTGAACCCCAGATCTAGGCTAAACTCATTTGGGGGGAGTTTGGACTGTAAAGGGGGAGCAGTGCACAGAGGTTTAGGGGAGTTGCAAAAGATTAGAAGTCTGGAGGCGTGCAAGGCGTTACACGAGGAGGACTGACTGCTGATTGTGCCACTGGCTTTCGGGAATGGGCGGGAGATGGACCCTCCCAGCTGTGCCACTTCTGACTCCACTGGACCCCAGTTTTGAGCAAAACCCTGGGGACTCAGACTCATGTGGTTCCGGAGCACAGGGGAGCAGGAAAGGCAGCAGTCTAGAGGCACTTGGAGAGAGCATGCGCGCACAGGGACTGCTCAGCCATTACCCAGTCACGTGAGACTCAGGGGCTGTGGAGGGCGGGGCTGACTGAAAGGCAAGGCAGTCCCTTAAGTCCTGAGACTCCACCCATCCCAAGCTCAAGAGAGAGGCTTCTGCAGTTTTTCAAGTCTGGTATCATAAGGCTGAATCCAACACAAAAGTTCTCCCAGCATAGTGAAAATGCCGAGACAAGGAATGGGATCACAAACAAAAGAAATGGAGGAAAACAAATGACTGGATATAGCATTCAAAACCACACTTATAATGTTTTTCAAGAATATGCTAGAAAAGATGGATAAATTTAGCGAGTCCCAAGAGGAGACGAAAAAGGACCAACTAGAGATGCAAAAGATCCAACTAGAGATGGAAAAGGACCAACTAGAGATGATAAAGGACCAAATAGAAATTAAACAAACACTGACTGAAATAAAAAATATTATACAGAGACCTAACAGCAGAGTAGAGGAAGGCAAGAATCAAGTCAAAAATTTGAAATATAAAGACTCAGAAAAGGGGAGAGGAAAATGGTGTCAGAATAGTCGGATGCTTCTGGAGCTTTGTCGCTGGGCAGAGGGAGAGAGCAGTTGAGAGTTGAACGGGGAGTGTTTGTTGGCAAGTTGAGAGTCAATTATCCTCCAGGAGAAGGTGGGGAACTGCTGGACGGGGCTCTCCTGGCCAGGCAGCCCCACTACTTCAGTGTTTTTGTTGGCCGGAGCCACCAGCGCGAATGCAGAGACCAGGCCATCTTGCAGAGGGAGGTGGATATCTGCGGAGGACTGAAAGCTGTGCCTGAAACACCCACCGAACAGACGGGGACCGAGAACACCGCTCTCCAATTGGTGCAGACACACGGGCAGCAGATTCAGAGATCCACACGGCACACAGAAAGGTCAGATTTCACCTGGGATAAGGTGAGGTCTCCTGCCCCACAGAACAGAGACTCGCACACCATCAGAACTCGGCTGCGGGAAAGCTGCCTCTGGAGAGATCTGCAGAGGTGGGGCAGGGCGTGAACCCTAAGTGTGGAGGCAAACTCTCCGACCTGTTGACAGAGGGTAGCTCTGGAAAACGACGCGTTTTTATCGGAGTCAGAGGGACAGCTTGGGAATTATTACAGTGTCCCGGCTGCAAATTCCCCACAAACCGGGTTTGAGAACAACAGAGTAGCAGGATCTGAGCACAGCCTAGAAAGGTCCTGTGCTTTCTCTCAGAGATCAATTCTGAAACACTGCCACCCAGTAGATGACGCACAAATTGACTCTCGCATAACCACAAAAGACTAAAGAGATTAAAACATCAAGAGTGGAACACAGGGAACTGCAATACCTTCCCTACTGGGAAACAGGAGTGCCAAGCAGAATAATAGTGGAAGTGAATGACCATTCTATTCATTCCTTTTTTGTTTTTTTTCTTTTTTTTAAATTTTTTTATTTTTCATTTTTACATATTTTAATTAAAAGACTAGTTTTCTTCTTTCTGCCTCAATTTATTTTACCTTTTTAATTATTATATTTTTGTTTTCAACTAGTATTATTACTACCAGTATTTTACCTTTTGGGAAAAAAACAAGTGTCATTTTGTTTTCTCTCTATTTTACTTTGGGATTACAGTTCTACATTCTATTTTCATCTATCCTCTAGCATAATTTTACTCCAATCAACTCTACCTGTATGCCAACACTTTCCTCCTAACTTTCCCCATTTTGTTGTCTTATTTCTCTTTCCCTTTTCCAACTTTAGATTCTCCCTATTATTTCTCTTTACCTGGTAAAAGTTTCACCCCACTTATATATCTAATTTCAAATCCCCTACTACACGTCCATACAAACCTCTCTTCTTGTCTTCACTAGCAAAAAAGTGGTTTTTTCTCTATGTCCTTTTGTTGCTATTTGCCTGAACAGTGATTATATCGATTTTTTGAACGTTTTTGTGAGATTGTTTTAGCTTATTCTACTTGTTTTATTTTACTTTTTGCTTAGTTTGTTTTTTTACCTCTCTTTTCCCTTGCCTCCCTTGATACCAGTTGTTATTTGCAGTTTATATTAATCTCTAGATATTGTTTGCTGGCCTTTATTGGGATTAGTAACTCTTCTATTGGAGTTTTCTCCTGACATCTATATTTTGTTCCCCTGTTCTCTCTGATCCACTTTCTTTTCTCTCTGACTTTGTTTCTCTTTCTCTTTTCTTTTTCGATTCCTCCTTTATTTTATTTTATTTTATTTTTTGTTCATTTATTTATTTATTTTTTTCTCCCTCTCCCAATTTGATTTTAGCACTTCTTTCTTTTCTTTTTCCCTCATTTTCCTCTTCTTCTTTCTCTACTTACCCCTAATTTGTCTTTCATTGGTGGTCACCTATTGGTGATTATTAACATCGTGAATACATTTCTATTCAGTGCCTTGTGTGCTGCACCGGGTCATGTTGTAATTAGTGCCTTTGAATCAATGTAGGAGAGAGAACTACATAACCAGACACCCGGAGAAGAAAAATCATGGGCAGAAGAAGAAACAGCCCTCATACTATAGATAGGCAGGCATCACCAGAAAAGGAAGTAAATGAAATAGAAGCAGAAATAAGCCTGCTAGAGAAAGAAATCAGAGAAATGATCATAAGGTGGATGAAAAGAATGGAAGACAAAATTGACAATGTGAGTAACAACCTAGAGGAAATGAAGAAGAAGCAAGAAGAAATGCAAGAAGAAATAAAAAATGACATCACTGCTTTAAAGAACTAAATAGAAAGCATCAAAAGTAGACTAGAAGAAGAAGAGGATCGCATCAGTGACCTAGAAGACATGGTAGGAAAAAATACTCAAGTACAACAATTTCTAGAAAAAAAAATTAAAAAGCTAGAGGAGGGCCTAAGGGAACTTTGGGAAAACACACAAAAAAAAAACAACATCCACATAATTGGGGTCCAGAAAGAGTGGAAACTGAACAAGGATTAGAGAACCTGTTTGAAGAAATAATGACAGAAAATTTCCCCAATGTGGGAAAGAAAAAACCCACACAAATCCAAGAAGCTCACAGAGTTCCAAGCAAAATGAACCCCACAAAACCGACACCAAGGCACATTATAATTAAAATGGCAAACACCACTGACAAAGCAAGAATTTTAAAAGCAGCCAGAGAGAAACAGAAAGTTACCTACAAAGGAACCCCCATAAGACTAGCTACTGATTTTTCAACAGAAACTCATCAGGCCAAAAGGGAATGGAATGAAATAAACAAAGTCATGCAAAGGAAGGATCTGAATCCAAGAATACTGTACCCTGCAAGGCTTTCAATCAAAATTGAAGGTGAAATCAGAAGCTTCACCGAAAAAAAGGACTAAGGAAATATATTACCACCAAACCAGCAATGCAAGAAATAGTAAAGGATCTGCTGTAATAAAAAGAAATAGGAAGCAAAGAAGGAACTCTGGGCTACAGACTAAAAATGGTGACAGATAAATACCTATCAATAATAACTTTAAATGTAAATGGATTAAATGCTCCAATCAAAAGACATAGGGTAATAGATTGGATAAGAAAACATGATCCACATATCTGCTGTATACAAGAAACCCACCTCAGGAAAAGAGATGCACACAGATTGAGGGTGAAGGGATGGGACATGGTATTTCAGGCAAATGGAAATAAAATAAAAAGCTGGGGTTGCAATACTTATATCTGACAAATTAGATCTCAGAGTGAAGGACATAACAAGAGATAAAGAAGTCCACTTTATAATACTAAAGGGAACAATCCAACAAGAAGAAATAACTCTGGTTAACATATATGCACCCAATATAGGAGCACCTAAATACATAAAAAAACTCCTGGAGGGTATTAAGGGAGACATTGACAGCAATACCATCATAGTAGGAGAATTTAATACCCCACTGTCACCACGGGACAAATCCTCTAAACAAAAAATCAGAAAAGAAACATCAATCCTAAATGACTCACTAGACCAGATGGAATTAATTGACATCTTCAGAACATTTCACCCCAAAGCCACAGACTATACATTTTTCTCCAGTGCACATGGGTCATTTTCAAAGATAGATCATATGTTGGGACATAAGAAAAGGCTCTTCAAATTCAATGAAAACAATGAAAGAAATCAAACACATGAGGACTAAACAGCATGCTATTAAACAATGACTGGGTAACCAGAGAGATCAAGGAAGAAATAACAAACATCATGGCAGCAAATGACAATGACAACACAAAAATACAAAATTTATGGGACACAATGAAAGCAGTATGGAGAGGGAAATTCATAGCCCTACAAACCTACTACAAAAAAAAAAAAACAGGAAACAATGGTAATAAATTACCTAACCCTACAGCTCAAAGAGCTAGAACGAGAGCAACAAGAAAAGCCTAGGATACACAGAAGTAAGGAAATAGTGAAGATCACAGTGGAGATATACAACTTGGAGACCAAAGAAACAATTCAAAAGATCAACAAAACCAAGAGCTGGTTCTTTGAAAGGATGAACAAGACTGATGGACCTCTAACCAGGCTCACCAAGAAGCAAAGAGAGAAGACCCAAATAAACAAAATCAAAAAGGAAAGAGGAGAAATAACAACAGATCCTGCAAACCAGTTTGGCTCAGTGGATAGAGCATCGGCCTGCGGACTGAAAGGTCCTAGGTTTGATTCCGGTCAAGGGAATGTACATTGGTTGCTGGCACATCTCCAGTGGAGGGTGTGCGGGAGGTGGCTGATCGATGTCCTTCTCTCATCTATGTTTCTAACTTTCTATCCTTCTCTCTTCCTCTCTGTGAAAAATCAATTAAAAAAATGTATTTAGACCCTGCAAAAATACAAAGGATTGTTAAAAATACTATGAACAACTCTATTCCAACAAATTGGACAACCTCCAAGAAATGGACATTTTCCTAGAAAAATACAACCTTCCAAAACTCAATGAAGCAGAATGTAAACATCTCAATAGTCCAATAACTATGGAAGAAATTGAAGCAGTCATCAAAAAGCTTCCAGCAAATTAAAGCCTGGGACCAGATGGCTACACAGGAGAGTTTTACCAAAGATTCAAGGAAGAACTAAAACCTATCCTCCTCAGACTATTCAAAAACATTCAGTAAGAAGGAATACTTCCAAACACCTTCTATTAAGCCAGCATCACCCAAATACCAAAACCAGATAAAGACAACAAAATGAAAGAGAATTATAGGCCAATATCTCTCATGAACATAGATGCCAAAATCCTCAATAAAATTCTAGCAAATCAGATCCAGCAGTACATCAGAAAGATCATACACCATGACCAAGTAGGATTCATCCCAGGAATGCAGGGATGGTACAATATCCGCAAATCAATAAATGTGATACATTCCACAAACAAATTGAGAGATAAAAATCACATAGTCATATCAATTGATGCAGAAAAAGTATTTGACAAAATTCAACACAATTTCATGATAAAAACTCTCAGAAAAGTGGGAATAGAAGGAACATACCTCAACATCATTAAAGCCATATATGATAAACCCACAGCTAACATCATACTCAAGGGGCAAAAACTAAAACCATTCCCCCTAAGTACAGGAACAAGACAGGGATGCCAACTCTCACCTCTCCTGTTCGACATAGTACTGGAAGTATTAGCCATTGCAATTAGACAAGAAGAAGAAATAAAAGGCATCCAAATTGGAAAAGAAGAAGTAAAGCTGTCCTTATTTGCAGATGACATGATACTGTACATAAAAAAAACAAAGAACTCCATTCCAAAATTAATTGACTTAATTAATGAATTTGGCAATATAACCGGATACAAAATTAATGCTAAGAAGTCTGTGGCATTTCTATACACTAATAGTGAAATTACAGAAAGAGAGACTAAAAAAGCAATCCCATTTACCATCACACCAAATAAAAGTAAGATACCTAGGAATAAACCTAACTAAAGAGGTAAAAGACCTATATGTAGAAAACTACAGAACACTGAAAAAAGAGATAGAGGAAGATGTTAACAGATGGAAGAGCATTCCATGCTCATGGATTGGGAGAGTCAACATCATTAAAATGTCCATACTACCCAAAGCAATCTATAGATCCAATGTACTACCCATTAAAATACCAACGACATATTTCACAGATCTAGAAAGAATTCTTCATAGATTCGTCTGGAACAAAAAAAAGACCAGGAATAGCTACAGCAATTCGGAGAAAAAGAATAGAGTAGGTGGGATCTCAATACCAGATTTCAAGCTATATTACAAAGCAACTGTTCTCAAAACAGCCTAGTACTGGCACAAAACAGACATATAGAGCAATGGAATAGAATAGAGAACCCAGATATCTACCCAAACCACTAAGCTCAACTAATATTTGACAAAGGAGGCATGATCATAGAATGGAGCCAAGATAGCCTCTTCAATAAATGGTGTTGTGAAAATTGGACAGATACATGCAGAAAAATGAAACTGGACCACCGACTTACACCAAATACAAAAATAAACTCAAAATGGATACAGGACTTAAACATTAGAAGGGAAACCATAAAAATACTAGAGGAATCCAGAGGCAGCACAATCTTAGATATATGCCAAAAGAACTTCTTCACTGATACTGTTCTAAAGGCAATTGAAGATAAAAAAAAAATAAACAAATGGGACTATGTCAAAATAAAAAGCTTTTGCACAGCAAAAGAAACCATCAACAAAATAAGAAAGATCACTGTATGGGAGAACATATTTGCAAATGTTATCACTGATAAAGGTTTAATCTCCAAAATCTACAGCCAACTTATACAACTTAATAAAAGGAAGATAAATGATCCAATAAAAAAATGGGCAATGGACCTAAATAGAACCTTTTCGAAAGATGACAGAAGGAAGTCCAAGAGACACATGAAAACGTGTTCAAAGTCACTAATCATCTGAGAGATGCAAATCAAAATGACAATGTGATACCATCTTACACCTGTCAGAATGGCAATCATCAACAAATCAACAAACAAAAAATGTTGGCAAGGATGCGGAGAAAAAGGAACCGACATGCACTGCTGGTGGAAATGCAGATTGGTGGAACCACTGTGGAGAACAGTATGGAGTTTTCTCAAAAAACTAAAAATGGATCTCCCATTTGACCCTGTAATCCCACTCTTAGGAATTTATCCTAAGAAATCACAAACACCAATCAGAAAGGATTTATGCACCTCTATGTTCATAGGAGCACATTTTACAATAGCTACAATTTGGAAATAGCCTAGGTGCCCGTCAGCAGATGAGTGGATCAGAAAACTGTGGTACATCTACACAATGGAATTCTATGCTGCCATTAAAAAGTAGGAATACTTAGCATTTGCAGCAACCTAGTTGGAACTGGAGAACCTTAAGCTTAGTGAAGTAAGCCAGTCAATGAAGGAGAAGCATCACACGTTTTCACTCATTTGTGGATAATAAAGAACATTATAAACTGATGAACAAAAGGATATATACAGAGGCAGTAAAGCATCAAACAGACTGTAAAATTACAGCAGGAAGATTAAAAAGTTAGGTGAGGTAGATAAGAGATCAATGAAAGGACTTGTATACATGCATATAAGCATAACCAATGAACATAGACACTGGGGGTTGGGGTATGCCTGGGAGAGAGGGGGGGCAATTGGGAGATATGTATAAAAAATTAATAAAAAAACACACAATAAAATCACCCTTGAAGACAAAAAAAAAATCAGAAAACTCTCAACTGGAATAGCAAGAAGAGAAAAGAATCCAAAAATGTGAAGATAATGTAAGGAGCCTCTGGGACAGCTTCAAGCGTACCAACATCAGAATTGTGGGGATGTCAGAGGAAGAGAGAGAGGAAGATACTGAAAACCTACTTAAAGAAATAATGACTGTAAACTTCTCACATCTGATAAAAGAAATAGACTTACAAGTCCAGGAAACACACAGAAACCATATAAAAGGAATCCAAAGAGGACCACACCAAGACACATCATAATTAAAATACCAAGAGCAAAAGACAAAGAGAGAATATTAAAAGCAGCAAGAGAAAAACAATTCATTACCTACAAGGGAGCACCCATAGGACTGTCAGCTGATTTCTCAACAGAAACGATGCAGGCCAGATGGGAGTGACAAAAAATGTTCAATGTGATGAATAGGAAGAACCTACAACCAAGAATACTCTATCCAGCAATGCTATCATTCAGAATTGAAGGGCAGATAAAGAGCTTCACAGGTAAGAAAAAGGTAAAGGAGTTCATCAACTCCAAACCAGTATTATATGAAATGCTGAAAGGTACTCTTTTAGAAGAGGAAGAAGAAAAAAGTAAAAGATAAAAAATTATGAACAACAAATACATATCTATCAACAAGTGAATCTAAAAATTAAGTGAATTAAAAATTTGATCAACAGAATAAACTGGTGAATATAATAGAATCAGGAGCACAGAAAGGGAGTGGACTGATAATTCCAAGGGGGAAACGGGGGGGGGGGGGGTGTACAGGGAGTGACTGGACAAAAATCATACACCTATGGACTCATTAATGGGGGGGAGGTCAGTGTGGAGGGGAGCTACGGAGGGGAAAATAAGAGACAAATGTCATAATCTGAATAATAAAGATTTAATTTAAAAAAATATTTCTGCATAGCAACAGGAACTACCAATAAAACAAAACAAAACAAAAGGCCACTGATTGAATAGGAGAAGATATTTGCCAACAACAGCTCTAAGAGAGGGAAATATTCAAAATATATAAATAACTCATATAACTCAAAACCAATTAAACAATCCAATTTAAAAATGATCAGAGGACCTGAACAGACAGTTCTCCCAAGAATACATACAAATCGGCAACCGATATATGAAAAGAGGCTCAACTTCACTGGCTGTTATAGAAATGCAAATTGAAACTATAAAGAGATAGCACTTCACACCTGTTATTATGGCTATTATCAACAAGACAATTACAGGTGTTGAAGAGGTTGTGGACAATTTGTTATATTGTTTTATTATGTATGCATTTGTTTATTTCTCACTGGAAGACTTTTTTTTATTGATTTTCAAAGAGAGAGGAAGAGAGGATCAAACCTCCAACCTAGATATGTGCCTTGATTATAATCAAACCTGCAACCTTTTGGTGTATAGGACAATGCTCCAACTAATTGAGGCACCAAGCCAGGGCTGTTGTATAGAGACTTCTATATAGAATTAGCAGTTTTTAAAATGTACTTTTAGCCAAAACCAGTTTGGCTCAGTGGATAGAGCGTCGGCCTGCAGACTGAAAGGTCCCAGGTTTGATTCCAATCAAGGGTATGTACCTTGGTTGTGGGCACATCCCCAGTAGGGGGTGTGCAGGAGGCAGCTGATGGTTGTTTCTCCCTCATCAATGTTTCTAACTCTCTATCCTTCTCCTTTTCTCTCTGTAAAAAATATATTTAAAAATAAAGAAATAAAATAAAATGTACTTATAGAGTAAGTTAAGGCATAAGTAGACTAGTATATCTATAATTAGACTAGAGGCTCGATGCATGAAATTTGTGCAAGGGACTCAGCCATCACAGCCAAGTAAGGTCATCCGGATGGTCATTCCACTGTTTGGCCTTCCAGTTTAAATATCATATAATATTTTTATTATTATAGATTATTATAGAGAACTTATGAGTAGATCAATCAAACTACCTTATTATTAAATCAAAAGGTATACTCTTGGTTTTCAAAAATATGAATACTAGTTATTGTATAGGACATCTACTTAAAAGAGAAAATGGAAAGAAATTCAAGTTATTCTACTGGAAGTATTACTTCTCTAATCATATAAAATTAAGATCTATCCCATTATTGATGTCTCACATTATTCTAAAATACCCAAATGGTAAGAAAGCAAAGCAATTAATTATTACTCAAATAATAGTGCTAAATTTGTCAAAGAACATAAAAATATAAATGTTTCAGTATCTTCATATATAAAGTATCTGTGTATTTGATGTACTTATCTCTATAAACATTTCCTAATGAATATAGAGATACCAAGGCTTTACTTTGCATAAATCTTCCATAATAATTCTTAAAATAAGACATTCCACTCCTATTTTTTAGTTGGAAAATAACAGGTTGTGTTTGATCTGTTTTTAAAATAATGACTGATACTAAAAAAACACTTTTTAAAAAATGCACAAGAGCCTTGGCCAGGTGCTTCAGTTGGTTGGATCATCATTCCATACACTAAAAGGCTTTATGAGCATACCAAGCGACTTGAAACATTGATGACTGATGAACATACAAGGCTCATGAACATACCAAGCGACTACCCATAGCTACTGAGTTTATTTTTTCACCAAAAGACATAGGTTTATTTGCTAGATATTATTGGTAACATATAAAATAAGAAATACAACTTTATATCTTGTAAAACTGTATTGTGACCAATTTTTCAGTGATTTATCTTACTTAGGGAATAACACACCTTCAAAGATTAGCTATTGATGAATTTGTTTTAATATTACCCAAAGTTTTAAACTTAAGGAAGTATCATGAAAATTATATTTGTCAAGGCACATACCTCAGTTGCAGGTTCAATCTTTGTTCTGTTGGTTAAGGAATGCGTGGAAGGCAACCAATTGATGTTTCTCTCTTACATCAAAGTTTCTCTCTATCTCCCTTCCTTTATCTTTAAAATAAATAAAACATATCCTCAGGGGAGGATTAATAAAAATGCATGATAATTCTTTTTTAACTCTCTGAAAATTATATTGTGAAACATATGGATGTTCCTTCAGGATACCTAGGGCAATTCAATTATAGAAGCCAATAAAACTGTAAATGAAATTGGATCTTATAGACTATTTGAAGTTCAAAAAGCCTTTCTCTCCCCCTCTCCCTACCCCCAGGAATGCAACTTTATCTTTATTAATTATTTTTTTCTTCCTTCCCTCTGTTTTTGGCTCTTGGTCAACTTTGATTTTGGTTTAAGATTGAGAATGATCAATAAATATTTCCCCATTGGTGGTAGAAATGATGTGACATAAATCTATTTTCTGCCAATCAAATTAAAAAAAATGTTTTGCTACATTTTTTTTATTTTTAAACAAGCCTTTTGCTTTGTTTACTTTACATATGACCTCATGTCAGTCAGAAAACTATGTGTTGACTATTAGAAAAAGAATGGCCCTATGAGATATGGATTATGAGTTATTTTTCTTCTATCTTGACTCATTGCTTAATTGAAGAAGTAGAAAATAAATCTACCTTTTATTAACTGTGAAATATATTCCTATCTCTGAAGGATATTTATAAATAAGACTATAAAATCTCTTAAAGAACTCTGTTCTGATTAGTTTGGAATATAATATTGTCAGTAGTAATTTCTCAAATGGAACTTTTAACCCTGTCAATGGGGCTAGCTTTTTAAAAATTCCTCTTGATGAAACTGGTTTAGTTCAGTGGATAGAGCGTTGGCCTGCAGACTGAAAGGTCCCAGGTTCGATTCCAATCAAGGGCATGTGCTTTGGTTGTGGGCACATCCCCAGTAGGGGAGCGTGCAGGAGGCAGCTGATTGATGTTTCTAACTTTCTCTCTCCCTTTCTCTCTGTAAAAAATCAATAAAAGTATATTTTAAAAAAATAAAATAAAATAAAATTCCTCTTATAAAAACTGCTACTTCAGTGGCAATTTTACATAAATCCAGTCAATCAAGATAAATCCTTAGACCAAAAATATGGCTTGATAATTTGATTTAAAAACACGCCAGCTAAACATGTTTTCTCTCATTTTCTCAGTTTGGAATATAGCATTTATTTTTCCTGAGAGAACTAGGTATTCTAAACTTTCCATATTTATACTGATTATCAGATGAGCTAACGTTACTATTACATCATGTCTGGAGTTGAGAAAAAAAAAGCATAATTATAGTTTCCATCACTAAATTAAGCCATATTGTTTTAAAAAAATAAGTAATTTTGCTCAGTAATATGGTAGCTCAAATATAATTTTCATGATACTTCCTTAAGTTTAAAACTTTGGATAATATTAAAACAAATTCATCAATAGCTAATCTTTGAAGATGTGTTATTCCCTAAGTAAGATAAATCACTGAAAAATTGGTCACAATACAGTTTTACAAGATATAAAGTTGTATTTCTTATTTTATATGTTACCAATAATATCTAGCAAATAAACCTATGTCTTTGGTGAAAAAATAAACTCAGTAGCTATGGGTAGTCGCTTGGTATGTTCATGAGCCTTGTCCTTGCTAAAAGACAATTTTCAATTACCTAACTTCCGGTGTTCTTTGTGAATAGTAATTAATTTTGCTAGAAGTTAAAGTTAATATGGATTAGTTCTTAATTTAGTTAATTTTGGTAAAGTTATAATTTATATGGGTGACTGAGTATATACTGGGAGTAAGAATGGCAAAGATATACAACTGTGTACAACAAATAATGATTTTTTTTTCCCAAGGAAAAAACAATAATGTTGTTCTAATAAAAAATGATTTCAGTAACAATTACTTTCCTTCAGTTTTCATACTTCTTATGACAATATTGCTACTAACATAAGTGTAATAAGACTTAATCTTCCTCTATACAATTGTATAATTCATCAAATTAATTATGCAACAATCAAGATCACCTGGAATGTCACATTGTCTAATAAATCAATTTAATAATAAGCTTACCATTAATAAAAAAAGATTACACTTAATAAATGGAGCTAACATTTTCAATTCTTGCCAAGGAAACTAGTTTGACACCCAGTTTTCAGGATCTCAAGCTCCCAGGTGGTGATGAAGGTGAAGCAGGGCAGGAACTAGAAAATCTAGTGGATCTCAATAAGAGAAGTCTCTCAAATCTATAGATATGGTCAGAGAAATCTGGTGGAGAGAGTTTCTTTCACTTAATTTTTCAGCCTCATATAATATTTACATAAAATATTGTTTAACAATACCCTATTTTGTTAATTTCTAAACATTATCTTGATGACAAAGTCTTGATGACAAAAATATTGATCTTTTTGTGTGTAGGCCTGCTTATTTACATAGATTTACCAAGAGTTGCTAATTGACTATATAAGTTTTAAGTACACAATGTCAAATAATTTCTAAGGCTAGATAATTAAGTTCTTCCAAGAAATTTTCATTTAAAGATGTCATGTACTTTTTAAATCCTCTACAATTTGTTCTCCTGCCCTGAGGCTGAAAAATTAAGTGAAAGAAACTCTCTCCACCAGATTTCTCTGACCATATCTGTAGATTTGAGAGACTTACGTTATTAAGATCCACTAGATTTGCATGTTACTTGCAACGTTTATATTTAAAGTATAAAAATCAATGTTATGATTGATTATATTCCCCTGTAGTATATTAATAATATGTGTTTCTAATCTAGTTATCTCATCTTTAATACTTTTTTGGGAATGTTTCACTTAGTCCTCTGTTTTCATATATGCTTTTTAAAACAAGCTAGTCTCTTTCTTGGGGGAATTTACAGAAAGCCACACTAAATAGTTGATACATTCTAAAACACTGTCATTTCTCAATGAAATTTCCAAAAGCCTATTCTCAGAGGACTAAAAATTTGAAAAACAAGACAATTGCATGAACATTAGTACAGTAATTTTTTCCACTGTACTAGTATAACAGATATCAATATCTTCTCAATGAAGGGTGGGGGGATTCTCATTCTGTATTATTTAGCAAATAATCTTAATCCACAGTTAAAACTTCATTTTCATGGACCAATTTCAGAACTATAACTCTCTTCAGTGCCAACTAACTCAAAGAGTTAGTATGTTATGTTTTATTTAACTGAAAATTCCAAATAATCACACCATGTTGAGAAAATTCTTTTTCATCTCTCAGATTAGAAGTCCTATTCTGATGAATATATTCTCAGTTAAATTTTGCCTCATAACACAAAATGGCCACAAAAGTCACAAATTCATATTTGTCTAGTTTAGCAGTGCCAGAGGAAGGGGCTTGCCTGTTTCCAAATGGTTCCAGAAAAGCCGCAGCTTATTATCTGGCTAACCAATTGGTTTGCCTGAGAAGTGGAATTCTTTAGATGTCAAAACCAGGACAATGTCTTACCAACACCATGGCCGAGAGTAGATTGGGAATGGTTCCACAAAATAAAATCGAGATTTTTTACGATAAAAGAAATAGAAACAAATGTAGTAAAGAACAAACAGCTATAACCTGTTAAAGCATGTTGAAAATGTAATAAACTTGATTTCTGGTGAATTTTTGTTGATAGAACTATAGTGACTGAGTAAGCATCATTTTCTTTTGTAAATGTTTATAAACCATTTACTTAATAAATCACCTATTTAATAATCTTAGAATTTTATTTAGATTTACCTTTTATCATTTATATAATGGTCTTAGTTCTGAAATAAAGTAAAAAAAAAATGATTTTGGCCGAAACTGGTGTGGCACAGTGGATAGAGCGTCAGCCTGTGGACTGAAAGGTCCCGGGTTCGATTCTGGTCAAGGGCATGTACCTTGGTGGCGGGCACATCCCCAGTGGGGGGGCGTGCAGAAGGCAGCTGATTGATGGTTCTCTCTCATCGATGTTTCTAACTCTCTGTTCCTCTCCCTTGCTCTCTGTGAAAAATCAATAAAACATATTTTTAAAAAAATGGTTTTGGCTCAATGGATCCCGGGTTCAATTCCGGTCAAGAGCACGTGCCTTGGTTGCATGCACATCCCAGGAGGCAGCTGATCGATGTTTCTTTCTCATCGATGTTTCTAACTCTCTCTCTCCCTTTCTCTCTGTAAAAACTCAATAACATATATTTTTAAAAAATGATTTATTCTTATATCTTATGTGTCGTGTCATTGATTCGCAAGCCTATTTTTTTCTTAAACACTTTTACACTGGAGATTAAGTTTCTGTTTATGATATTATTTCATTTAGTATTTTGTTTACATTAAGTCTTCAAGTGCTAGAGTTCTCTAGTGCTGTCTTCTTGTTCTTAACATAGTTAAAACATGTACATCAGCCTTTTGAAGAATCATTTTCACAGGCTTTTAGCACAGTCTGTAATTTAGTATTCCTGACACTATAAATGACACATTTATATTATCTCTAAGCCATTTTGTCTAATATTCATGCAATTCTTTCAAAGTTTTGCTCATTTAATATTCCCATAAATGTATTTGATTTTTTTTCAGGTAATCTATATTTTATTTCCTTATTTGGATAATTTGTAAAAAAAGAAGTACTACCTATTTTTAGAAATCTTTATTCCTCCCAAAAAATCTGTTTTCAGAAGTCGGAAATGCTGCCATCGATAATGTTATTTCTTAGTCCTGTGGTGCTTATGTCTGCCTATATCTAACAGCCCCTCTGTTAAGTATTATAAATTTAAGGGTTACATGTTATTTCTGATGGTGCTGTCAGCTCTCAACAATACTTCAGGGAGGTATTATAATGCAACATACAGACTACAGGCTTAAGGCCTTTCCTTCTTATTGAAATAGGTTAATAATTAGAGTATTAACTTCTTTGAACTTTAATGTCCTTACCTATACATGGTTATAATATTATATGTACCTTGGAGATGTTTAACGATTAAATATAATAAACTGAATACAGTACTTGGTGTAATAACTGATATAGATCAGTGTTTAAAAGGTGGGTTTGTTTTATTATTGTTATAATTTGTTGGAATTTTATTTTCTTTATTTTTTAACATTTTTTAATATATTTTATTGATTTCTTACAGAGAGGAAGAGAGAGGGACAGAGAGAAACATCAATGAGAGAGACATCGACCAACTGCCTCCTGCACACCCCCTACTGGGGATGTGCCCGCAACTAAGGTACATGCCCTTGACCAGAATTGAACCTGGGATCTTTCAGTCCCAGGCAAACGCTCTATCCACTGAGCCAAACCGGTTTCGGCAGATTTTTATTTTCTTTAATGCCTCCATCTCTCCATCTTGGAGATTTTAGATAGTAAAGGACCATTTTTACAAAACTAGCCCATTTCTAAGTTTAGTTTCACGCTATGGCTATCTTCCTATGCACCGTAAACTACCTTCATGACTCTGCTCATACTTGCAAATGTGTTTGTTTGTTTGTTTTCCTGTAGGATTAAACCTGCCATTATTTTTAAACAAATAGGGGTCCTTTCTGTCTCTTACCTACTTAAAAAAATGATATATCTGATATAAAAATCCTCTAATTACTCTTTTTCTTTATGTTTCCATTCATCAATTTCTAAATTCTGGCTTACATCTTTCTCTGTTTCCTCATATTTTCTCATTGTTTTCATCGCTCTTTTATTCTATGCAGTAAAGGAACATTTCATCCTTTTTAACATTTCAAAATCAGAAAGATATTCTGTGAAAATTTTGAATTTGGCATCAATGTTAGAGATTGGTGCCTGTCATTTTTAGTTTAGTTATTCCTCCTCACTAGCTTGGGTCATCCCATTGTTCACTGCTACCTTCCTACATCTTCGTCTTATTCTTTACATATCCAGAAGTATTATTTTTAAAGAACTACTATAACTATGAAACTTTGAAGTTTTAGAAAATCAGAGGTTCCAAATTGTTACTGATCAAAAAACAATGTCAATAGCATGACAAAGAAGGCCCTTTAAAATCCTGCTTTATCGACTGCTAAATATCAAATGTATGTACACCTGCCATATTGAGCCAATTGCTATCCCACATTATTACCCACTGGGCTTACTTAATGAATGCCTTATATACCTCAACAATGGAATTGGTCATAATTACTCTTCTGATTATAATTGAATGAACTAGAGAGAACTCCATGTTTTAACCTGAAAAGATGAGCTAGCCAATCAGATTTCCATACTGACAACTTGAAATGTGTACATTAAAATACACACACACACACACACACACACACACAATGCGGTCAGGAAGTCATGTAGGTTCTGGGACTGGAAAACTAAAAATAATAGAGGAGGAAGTCAATCAGAAGAGAGAAACAGGAAGAGGTGCTGGTTTGGAACAAGAAGTTTAGTCACTGAGGACACTCAAAGAGACAGAGGTAAACAGAAATATGGACACATTTTCTTGATTTATGGCACTTTCTGGATGCTATTTTCACTGAGACTTTCACGCCTTTTAAAAATAAGCCTTTCTTCTGATGAAATAGCTTTTTTCCACTGAAAAAGTCTTGACACAGCAGAACAGATGAGCTATCCGTGGTCATCTATATCTTTTTCCTCCAGCAAATTAGTCTCCTCTTATAAAATTCCTACTTAGCTCAAACATTGCCAACTCCATGAATTCATTTTCTATCTTAGGCTAAATTGATTTCTGTCCCTAGCATGATCAAAAAATAGTATTTATTTCATTATAATATATGTACTATATGCATCACATTTTCTCTTAATTACTTGACTCTTCAACTCAGCTGGCCATACTTCAGTTTCTGTATATATAAAAAGTTAATACTAATGGTATTTCCTCTCAGAGAGTTGTAGTTGGGATTAAATTATTTGGCACATGTAAAACACTTATAGGCTAGCTATGATAGTAGTAGAGCTTTTTATATATAGACATTATTAATTCTGGTAGAACCAGTCTCCAGTATATTTTTCTTGATTAGTAACTAGTAAGTCAGTTAACTTTAAAAATAATCGTTAAATCTATTTAATACAGAATTAAAAATCTGGTTCTAAACTAATTTTGCAGGTGAATAGTTAGGTATAATATAAGCAATAGGTATGGCCATGCACAAAACTTCAAATACAATTAATTTGGTTGGAAATGGGTGATTTCCTATAAGATTTGTCACTAGTAAATTTTATCTTGAAATGATCAGCAAGAAGCGTGTTGGTTGAAAAATTGTTTTATGAACCAAATTGTTCATTTTTCATATGGTAGAGGCAAGGACAATGAGGGGTGGGACATCTAAATTTTGATATGCAAATATAGAAGCACTTGATGCTTCAGTCATCTATTTAAAATTTTAGCTTTTATAAGGACTGAGTCAGTCTGTCATACACCCACGTGTAAAAATGCCCAGAATAACGTTTTATGGTAAATAGAAATAAACACAGAGGGCTGTTCAGTGACAACTGAGTGCATTTCCACTGTGCTTCAGCCTTGCTTATGTTAATAGTAAACTCTGTCATTCATTTTGATGAAAATGTGGACATAAGCATGTTACTAGTACATTACAAGAGAAAGAGAGTTTAAAGGAAACAGATCAAACTGATTAACCTGCTTATCTGTCCTTGATCAATTGGGTTAGTTACATAATACTATTCTATTTGAATTGTCTCTAGAATAGCAAAATGAACCAAGCTTCCCAAATCTTCTCTAGCTTTTAGGAACCAGCTAGAAATTATTTTATTTAAAGTTTGAACAGCATTAATGTCAAAGCTACAGTTCTACATCTTATATGGCACAAACTTGTAGCTGTGCTATGCATTAATTGTATGTTAATTAGGAATATTTTGACTCTTAGTAGATGAGGCTAGAAACTGATTAAAAGAAACACCTCATTGCATGTGGCTTTAATACTCTGTTTACATAAATATTCTTCAGAAAATTAATTAAAAATCTGCCAGTAGGCATAAAAAGAATAATAAAATAGCCCAGAAAAATAAAGTAGAATTGTGTTAAAAATGAAAATAGTCTTTGAAGACCTATACTAGAAAAAAATATTTATTTTTCAGTGAAAACTTGTATATCTTTTTTTAACATATTTATTATGTATTTATTTTTAATATATTTTTATCAATTTCAAAGAAGGAACAGATAGAAACATCAATGATGATAGAGAATCATTGATTGGCTTCCTTCTGCATGGCTTCTACTGAAGATGGAGCCTGAAACCCAGGCATGTGCCCTGATCAGGAATTGAACTGTGACCTCCATGTTCATAGATAAACACTCAACCAGTGGCCCACACAGCTGGGCAAAACTTGCATTTCTTTAAAATGTGGGACAACATTCTTAATGTATCAAGCAAAATGCCATAACCAAGTACTACAAATTATGTGCTTTAAACAATAGATATTTATTTTCTCACAGATTTCTAGATTACAAGTCCAAAAATAAAAATGATAGCAGGAGCCCTGGCTGGTTTGTTTGATTAGCTACAGTGTTGTTCCCATATGCCAAAGTTGTGGGTTCGATCTCTAGTCAGGGCATATACAAAGAATCAACCAATGGATGTATCAATAAGTGGAACAACAAACAGATGTGTCTCTTTCTCTCTCTTTTTCTCTCTCTCCCTCTCTTTCTCTCTCTCTCTCTCTCTCAAATAAAAATAATAATGATTTCACCAAGGTTTTTACCTTATGAATACTGTGAGAGAAGGCTCTCTTCTAGGACACTCTCGCTTGGCTTGTAGATTGCCTTCTTTTCCCTATTTTTTTATTAAAATTATTTTAATGTTGACATTATTGCATCTCCCCCTTTGCCCACCTCCACCCTTCCTCACTTAACCCTTCCTTGGGCTTTACTAAATTATTTTCTATTTCCATGGGCTATACATATATATTCTTTAATATTTCCTTTACATTCTTTATCCCATCATTGCCACTTCCTTCCCTTGGATATTGGCCAGTCTGTTTCATGCATTCATGTTTCTAGGAGCATACAATGAAGTGAAGACAATCTCTTCAATAAATGGTGTTGGAAAAATTGGACAGGTATATGCACAAAAATGCAACTAGACTACCAACTTACACCATACACAAGAATGAACTCAAAATGGATAAAATATTTAAATTTAAGTCACAAAACCATAAATATACTGGAAGAAAGCATAGGCATTAAAATCTCAGACATCTCTTACAAGGGAAACTCAAGACAAGATTAACAAATGGCACTACTTCCCTGTATTTTTATAACATCTTCACATGCAACTTGGCTATCTCTGAGTCCAAATTTCCCCTTTTCATAAAGATTCCAATCATATTGCTAAGGGGCTTTCTCATTCCAGCATGAGCTCATCATAACTATTTACATATGCAATAAGCTTATTTCCAAATAAGGTAGGTATCTGAGGTAGTGGGGGTTATGACTTTAGTACCTGAATTTTGGTGGGATATAATTCAACCCATAATGCTTTACTTCTTAATTTTACTATAGTCATATATTTGACTTTTTCAATGTAGCTATCTGTGCCTTTCACACAGAGAATATGATAGAAACAGCCCAGAGATGGAAGACGCTGATGGCGCCTTGCCATGCTAGCAGTCAGCAGCTGTGCATCACTACACGATGCCTAGGACCAAAACAGAGAGGATCAAGTCTGCATTGCCACCATTCACCCACCATCCAGATACCATTGCAGATGTATACACATAAGGAACTGTTTGACATTGAAACTGGGACTCAAACATTCTTTGTTCTTATAGGTTTGTTTCTAGCCTGCAGAGATAAGATGTTTTTAAAGAAAAAAATCAGGGGGGGAAAAAAACAGATACAGAGGCAAAGAAGCAATGAACAGACTGTCATACTATAGTGGGAAGGCAGGGGAGGTTGGCAGAGGGTAGGGGAAGGGGCCTGTAAGAGATCAACTGAAGGACTTGTATGCATGTATATAAGCATAACCAATGGACACAAGACACTGAAGGTGGGGGAGCAGATGAGGTCATGTACTGCAGGGTAGGGAAGGCCAGGGGGAAATGAATAGGGGTGGGAAAGAAAGAGACATATGTACTCCTATTTGTAATACTTTAAACAATAAAGAATAAATAAATAAAACAGAAAAAAAGAATCTATTATAAATTTATATTTTCAACAACATGAATTGCTTAGAGTAAAAGTGAAAAAATTTCCACCTAGTTGGCTACCTTCTCAATACCATAGCTAAAAATGATAGGAGCTTGCCTTTATATTTTTGGCATCATCTTTCTTCAGATCTTTTCTAGTGTACATTTAAAAGTTAAACCCCTGCCAAAACTGGTTTGGCTCAGTGGATAGAGCGTGGCCTGCGGACTCAATGGTCCCAAGTTCTTTGGGGCATGTATCTTGGTTGCGGGCACGTGGAGGCATGCAGGAGGCAGTAACGATGTTTTAAACTCTCTGTCCCTCTCCCTTCCTCTCTGTAAAAAATCAATAAAATATATATTAAAGAAAATTTAAAAGTGAAACCCCCAAATTACTAAATATTTTCCTTTATCATGGTCTCACCCAAAAAAAAATCATACAGATCCATATTTTACTTTCTAACCACACTAAACCCAACTTTCAGGTCTTTTTACTTTCAAACACTCATCCACATTTATCTTTCTAGTTTGCCTGTTCCCAAATTCTTTAAAATCCTGTTTCTTCAGGGAACACAAAATGCTAACTTGTCAGCTTATTATTTTGTTGTTCCTCTCTATTTTCTCTCTATTCTCTCTCGGAAACTTTTTTTGGGCTCACTTTTCTTCTTAATTCACTGATTACCAAATTATTATTAAAGTATGATGGTTTTTAACATAACAAGTAACACCACATTACATAGTGGAGACACTGAGTAAATATCAGTGCCTGTATATGGTTTCCACTGGTAATTCAAGTAGCTATTACTTAGAAAGCCCAGAAAAATATGTTACACATAAAACTTAGAGAAATCAGCCATTTGATTATCTTTTGTTTTCTTTTTTCTTCTATGACTGACTGTTTATGAGTATAACATATTCTAACTACTTAGCTCTGAATCATTAATCTTTAATTAGAACTTTTTCCTAGTTATTTCCAACTGGATGACCCAAATATAATGTATATGCATATATGGTTATACCTTGCATTATTATTTGTCTTAGAAAAACATAGACACCAAAAAAATCACCTATAAGGAACTTTTTAATAAGATATACAGTATGTTTCCAAGGAGCATTATGCTAAGTGAAATAAGCCAGTCAGAGAAAGATAAATATCACATGATCTCACTCATTTATGGAATATAATGAACAATATAAACTGATGAACAAAACCAGATCCAGAGACAGAGAAGCATTAATCAGACCATCCAACCTCAGAGGGAGGGTAGGGGATGGTGAGGGCAAGGGGGAGAGTCCAAACAAAGGACCTGTATGCATGCATATGGACACAGACCACAGGGGGTAAAGGTATGAGTAGAGGGGTGGGAGGGCAGTGGGAGGGACAAGGACACATATGTAATACCTTAATCAATAAACAAAATAAAAAAATAATTTTAAAATAATAATGAAAAATAAAGTAAAAAAAGAAAAGCAAATTGGCTTTCAATTCTTATCAATATTTACTTAGCAAGTGTAATTTCAATTTAAAATATCAATACATGATTTTAACACTTTATTTAAGAGAATGTTTTATATACCTAATTTGCTCATCTACTTAGCAATTAGATTTCTAAAAACTTCTACATTAAGCTTAATACATAGAAAATATATTAGCTTGGGTTAGAAATTCAGCAGATTTTTGCCTTCATATTTCTATGCTCATATTCCCATTTCTAACTCAGCTAGTTATATTTTATTTTTAAACTAGAGGCCTAGTGACGAATGTATGCATGGGTAGGGTAAAGCTTGCCCACCCTGATGGGGGCCATTGGGCAGGGCCAGTGTGGCGGAAGGCTGCCAGAGGTTGGACATCCAGCCCAGGTCCTGATCAGGTTGAGGGGGGCAATTGGAGGCCAGACTGACTTGGGGGAGCAGGCATGGGAGTTTGGCTGGCCAGCCTTGCCTCAGATATGTCTGAGGCTGGCTGGGAGGAGGAGCTGCCCCTGATCAATCCTGTTGGCTGGCTGCAGTGCACATCAGAGCCACTGGTCATTCCAATCATTCAGGTATTCCGGTTGCTTGGCTTTTATATATATAGATAACTTTTCATATCATAATCATAATAATGTGGAACCATTTATGTAAATATAAATATAAAGAGAGCCATATTATTAATTTGAAGAAAAAATTTTAGCTAAAAAATCTATTTTATTGTCCCTATATCTCCATGTGTCAGTTTATTAACATAGAAAATTAGTTGATAAAGAACATTGCAGCTAAAATCTCCTCCTAAATTACACTTTTCTTTCACTTAGATTTCATAATGCCATTGGTCTAATTATCACATTTGTTTCAATAACAGATGTAGCACTGCTCTTAATTTACTTATGTTTCTATGCTTAATGTAGGAATATATTAAATATAGAATTATGTGCATAGAAATATGTAAAGATAAAACACTTTTTATTTTTATTAGTTGATTTCCTATTATTGTTAGGCTGCCAAATTAATATGGCTTAATCTACACTAATAAAAGAGTAATATGCTAATTAGAACGGATGTCTTTCAGACAAAGTCATGGTAGTGGGGGCCAAGGCAGAGGCGGTTAGGGGCAATTAGGGGTGATCAGGCTGACCTAAACCCGTAGTCAGACATCCCCTGAGGGGTCCCATATTGGAGAGGGTGAAGGCTGGGCTAAGGAACAACCCTCCATGCATGAATTTTATGTATCAGACCTCTAGAATTCTATCATCTCCATACACACAAAAACACATATAGTAGAGAAAAAAATAAAAGCGTCTTATGAAATTCACCTGGCAATGTATTCAGCTGTTATCGGAATTTCTGATCATTGAGTTAATATCTTGTGTTCTCTTTATTACAAACATGTAATAAGTGAAATAACATGGGAATTCTAATTGTGTTTTATGCAGGAGCCCCCTCTTATCCAATGGAGATATGTTCCAATATTCCCAATGAATGCCTGAAGTAAAATTTGTCACGAGATATTAGATTAGACTCTACCTTGAAGTGATGCTAAGCATTCTCCCATCAGATGGTTTTAACTATCTCTAGTTAAACTTTTAAGAAAATTTGATCAGAATAATCTCTTGAAAAATAATGTTACAATCTAAGAGTTACAACAGAGGGATGCATTCCAGTGCTAGCATTCAAACTTCCTGAGATAACATCAATTAGCAAATATCCTGTATAATAAAGAGGTAATTTGCAAATTGATCCTCACACCCTCATACAAGATGGCTGCCCCCCATGTGGTCACAAGATGGCCGGCAGGGAGAGTAGTTGTGGGCAATCAGGCCAGCAGGGAAGAGCAGTTAGGGGAGACCAGGCCTGCAGGGGAAGGCAGTTGGGGATGATTGGGCTTCAGGGGAGGGCAGTTTAGTATAATTGGCCAGCAGGGGAGCAGTTAGGAATCAATCAGGATGTCAGGGGAAGAGTTTGGGGGTGAACAGGCAGGCAGGCAGGCGAATGGTTGGGAGCCAGCAGTACCTGATTGTAAGAGGGATGCCCACAGGGAGTAGGGCCTAAATCAACAGTTGGATATCCCTCAAGGATTCCCAGATTGGATAGGGTGCAGGGTAGGTTGAGGGAATTCCCCCACCAGTGCACAAATTTTATGCATCTGGCTTCTAGCAGATACTATAAAAATGAAATAGACTAAAGTAAATTAAACTGAGACTAGACACCAAACAGATGTGCTTGAATCTTGATAAAAGGAAGATAAATTGTAAATATAATTTTGTTATTATTGGGGACCAAAAAAGAAATGGTCTGTAATTTATCAGGTAAATCATAATATGTGCACTCACATAAATAATAAACAACAAAGTTGATATATCCCCATTTAGCAGAAAGTTGTATATCTCAATAACAAGGATACTGAATATTTTGTTAAAGTTATTTGCAAGAAAAATAGGATTGAGGATGATCAGAAGTTCAGGATTTTTGCATTCAGATCCATTTCCCAACATGCCTTATCAGAAGAGGATCACTGTCTTGAAAATCCCATAAAGCCATGGTGTAAGGGGAAAGTAAGCCATTAGATTTTTGGAATCTGAGTTTTATAGCTGAAGTTTCAATAACACTACCAGATTTGAATAGGCCCCAGTATCATATTTAAAAGTCAGCATAAATAACTAATTCCTTGTGGTGAAATGGCTGAGGGCCTCTTATAGTAAGCTACCTAAGGAAAGGGGAACTTTTTAATTGCAAACCTGTATTGACCATTAATATCAGTATCAACTAGGCAGATTCCATGAATGAAACAAGGTTTGCAATTAAAAAGCTCCTTATGATACATGAGTAATACAAATCATGTCAGATTGGGTAAATTAAATCTAAAGTCACTGCCATGACCCTTAAATCCCTACAGTGACTCAGGTCTGCTCAAGCCCCTTGGAAATAAGCACATTCAGAAAAAAAAGAAACTTTTGATAGGCTAAACAAAGGAAATGCAGTTATTTTTGTTTTTTGTTTTTACTCTTGGTGGCTATAGATTATCCCTGGTTGACTCATACTGTTTCTATTTTTATTGTAGTCATGATCAAACAGATATAGCAACACCTATATCTAGAAATAAAACAAAAATAGCATGACCACCAACAATGACACAGGAACAAAATTTCTCTTTTGGGGGAAATCTTTACTGTAGCTTTTTTTAGAGAAGGATGATAAGAAGACCCAGCAAACATAAAAAAAATAACCTGAAGTTGCACCTTGATGGAAAATCTGTTTAATATTCTCCTGGTGTATGTAAAAGGGCTTGCAGTGTCATGTTTATTGAACCTCTACTTTGCTTCTTTTGAAGAAAAACTTAGTGGCAGGTAAATAACTGTTTGATTAATTGCTGAGTTAAATCTAAAGAATACTCAGGAGTCCCTCCCAGTCAGGCTCTTCTAGCCTGTCTTTTTGTTACTATGCTTACACATACTGGCTAATGTCTATTAATCACACAAATTGGTGACAGTGGATTTTGGACAATTTCTTTCCATTCTCATGAAGAGAATGAATTTTTCCACACAAAAGTAGACAACTTGTACAACCAATTCAGCTCAATTGTTTCCCAGGGTGGACTTACTGCTGTCAAGGGGGAAGTTTAGGTTGATGATTTCTTCTGAGCTGCCCAGTTCAATGGTTTTCTGTTACAATGTTAGCTTTCTCTTTCAGGCTGAATGTTGTATTAGAAGCTTCACTATAGAAGGAATATGGAGATCTAATTGACAAAATGTCTACTAGAGAGAAAAAGGTCCACCTCTTTTTTTTAAATTAAATCTTTATTATTCAGATTATTACATTTGTTTCTCTTTTTTCCCCTCCATAGAACCCCTCCATCCAGCTCCCACCCCTCCCTCTGCCCTTAGCTGCCTCCCATTGATCTCATCCATAGGTGTATGATTTTTGTCCAGTCTCTCCCTGTACACCCCTCACCCCTTCCCCCCTGAGAATTATCAGTCCACTCCCTTTCTGTGCTCCTGATTCTATTATATTCACCAGTTTATTCTGTTGATCAAATTTTTAATTCACTTAATTTTTAGATTCACTTGTTGATAGATATGTATTTGTTGTTCATAATTTTTTGGCTTTTAACTTTTTCTTCTTCCTCTTCTGAAAGAGTACCTTTCAGCATTTCATATAATACTGGTTTGGAGTTGATGAACTCTTTTAGCTTTTTCTTATCTGTGAAGCTCTTTATCTGGCCTTCAATTCTGAATGTTAGCTTTGCTGGATAGATTATTCTTGTTTGTAGGTTCTTGCTATTCATCACGGTGAATATTTCTTGCCACTCCCATCTGGCCTGGATCGTTTCTGTTGAGAAATCAGCTGACAATCGTATGGGTGCTCCCTTGTAGGTAATAAACTGTTTTTCTCTTGCTGCTTTTAATATTCTCTCTTTCTCTTTTGCTCTTAGCATTTTAATTATGATGTGTCTTGGTGTAGTCCTTTTTGGATTCCTTTTCTTTGGGGTTCTGTGTGCTTCCTGGACTTGTAAGTCTATTTCTTTTACCAGATGTGGGAAGTTTTCAGTCATTATTTCTTTAAACAGGTTTTCAGTATCTTGCTCTCTTTCTTCTTCTGGCGCCCCCACAATTCTGATGTTGGTACGCTGAAAGCTGTCCCAGAGTCTCCTTACATTATGTTCACATTTTTGGATTCTTTTCTCTTCTTGCTTTTCCAGTTGAATGTTGTCTGCTTCTTTATTTTTCAAATTTTTTACTTGATTCTTGCCTTTCTCTAGTATGCTGTTAGGACTCTGTATAATATTTTTTATTTCAGTAAGTGTATGTTTAATTTCTATTTGGTCCTTCATCATCTTTAGTAGGAACTTTTCCATCTCTAGTTGGCTCTTTTGTATCGCTAGTTGGTCCTTTTTCATCTCCTCTTGGGTCTTACTAAATTTTTCGAATTTTTCTAGCATATTCTTGAAAAACCTTACAAGCCTGGTTTTGAACTCTATATGCAGTCATTTTTTTTCCTCCATTTCTTTTGTTTGTGATCCCTTCCCTTGTTTTGGCATTTTCACTATGCCGGGGAAACTTCTGTGTTGGATTCAGCTTTATGATGCCAGAGGCAAAGCCGCAGAAGCCTCTGTTGAGCTTGGGAGGGGTGGAGTCTCAGGGCTTAAGGGACCGCCTTGCCTTCCAGTCGGCCCCGCCCTCCACGGCCCCTGAGTCTCACGTGACTGGGTAATCCCTGGAGCCATCCTTGTGCGCGAGCACCCGCAGTGTCTCTAACCGCTGCCTTTCCAGCTCCCCTGAGCACTAGGACCACACGAGTCTAGGTCCCCAGGGTTTCACCTGAAACAGGGGCTTAGTGGAGTCAGAAGTGGCACAGTTCGGAGGGTCTGTCTCCGCCCACTCGCGAAAGCCAGCTGCACAATCGGCAATCTGTCCTGCTTGTAGCACCGTGCACGTGTGAGACCAGACCTGATCTTCTGCGACTCCCCTAAATTTCCGTGCACTTCTCCCTTTTCACAGTCCAAACTCCCCCCGTATGAGTTTCGCTGGATCTAGGGTTTAGTGTTGTAAAATAAGGGGTTCAATGCCGTTGGGAGTCTCCGTTTCCCTCCCGCCAGAGAAAGCCGGCCAGGTCCTCCGGCATCCGCTCTCTCAGTACGCGCGTCTCAGTACCTCGGCTTTTTGCAGCTCCTCTGGGTCTCCGTGAGCCCCTCTCTTTCCTTCTAGCTGTAGAACTTCCACTCAGCCAGCTTTCCTGCGGTTCTGGATGATGTCCGTTCTGTCTTTTAGTTGTAGTTTTGAAATTGTTGTGCGAGGCAGCAGTGTAGGTGTTTACCTATGCCGCCATCTTGGATTCCCACTTCTCCACCTCTTTTTTGGTATTAACTAATCTCAGCATAATTCTTCTGTTTATGCTATAATTTCTAGTTTTCCATTTGTAAAATTAAAATAAATAGAGAAAGTGTAATATTAGCATAGCAATCAATTAAAACATACAAAAGAGCCTATGATCCTGTTTTTAAAAATTACTAGTTACCTTTAGAAGCATAACATCTATTGATCAGTTACCATAGAGAAGCAATCAGGTGCATGGAGTTTAACTAGTTGTTAATGACCTAAAGCAGCATTTGTAGCAAAAGAAACATTGATATAAATATAAAGGTAAACAAACTAGTACTCTTTCTCAGTACCCACTTGCATTTCAGAAACTATTAAAAAACAAATTCTTTAAATATAAAGGCTGAATTACTTCTAAAAATATTGACAGTCTTTTTTTTTTTTTAAGATGGGCACTTTCACCAAAAGATGAATTTACCATTTGTTGATTTGTTAATGATAGCCATTCTGACAGATGTGAGATGGTACCGCATTGTCATTTTTTCATCTCTCAGATGATTAGTGACTGAGCATATTTTCATAAGCCTCTTGGCCTTCCTTCTGTCTTCTTTCGAAAAGTAGATATTTAGGTTCATTGCCCATTTTTTTATTGGGTTGTTTATCTTCTTTTTGTTAAGTTGTATGAGATCTCTGTAAATGTTGGAGATTAAACCCTTATCAGTGATAAATTGTCAAATATGTTCTCCCATGCATTGGGCCATCAACAAATCAACAAATGACAAGTGCTGGCGAGGATGCAGAAAAAAAGGAACCCTTGTGCTCTGCTGGTGGGAATGCAGCCACGTGCAGCCACTGTGCACAACAGTATGGAGTTTCCTCAAAAAACTAAAAATGAAACTCCCAGTTGATCCACTTCTAGGAATATGTCCCAAGAAGCTAGAAACAATAATCAGAAAGGATATATGCACCCATATACTCATAGCAGCACAATTCACCATAGCTAAGATTTAAAAACAGCCTAAGTGCCCATCAGCAGATGGTGAATTAAAAAACTGTGGTACAGGAGGAGGAAAAATGGCGGGGAATAGACAAATGCTTCCAGAGCTTTGTCACTGGGCAGAGGGAGAGAGAGCAGCTGAGAGTCACATTAGGAGTGTTTGTTGGCAAGTTAAGGGACAGTTGTCCTCCAGGAGAAGGTGGGGGACTGCTGGACAGGCCTCTCCTGACCAAGCAGCCCTACTGCCACGGGGTTTTTGTCTGCCGGAGCCACCAGCGCGAACGCAGAGACCAAGCCATCTTGCAGAGGGAGGTGGATGTCTGCGGTGGTCTGAAAGCTATGGCTGAAACAACAACTGAACACCCGGGGGACCCAGAGCACCGCTCTCCAATCAGCACAGACACAGAGACTCAGAGGAGATTCACACAGCACACAGCACACGGAAAGGTCAGATTTGGCCTGGGATAAGGTGAGATCACCTATCCTGCAGAACAGAGACATGCACACTGTGGGGACCGGGCTGTGGGAAAGCTGCCTCTGGAGAAGTCCACGGATGTGGGGCAGGGTGTGATCCCTAAGTGTGGAAGCAAACTCTCAGAGCTGTTGACAGAGGAGAGCTCTAGAAAACAACTCATTTTGATCTGAGGCAGAAGGACAGCCTGGGAGTTATTACAGTGTCCCAGCTGCAAAATCCCCAAAAACCGGTTTTGAGAACCAGAGAGTAGCAGGATCTGAGCACAGCCTAGAGAGGTCCTGTGCTTTGTCTCAGAGGTCAATTCCGAAACACTGCCACCCAGTGGATGACGCACAAATTGGCTCTCGCATAACCACAAAAGAATAAAGAGATTAAGACCTCAGCAGTGGAACACAGGGAACTGCAATACCCTCCCTACTGGAAAACAGGAGTGCCAGGCAGAACAATAATGGAAGTGAATGACCATTCTATTTCTTTTTCTTTTTTTTAACTTTTTTCTTTTATATTATGTTTTTTTTTTCATTTTTGCATATATTAATTAAAAAACTATTTTCTTCTTTCCTCCTCAATTGATTTAACCTTTTTAATTATTACATTTTTGTTTTAAACTAGTATTATTACTACTACTATTTTACTTTTTTGAAAACTACAAGTGTCATTTTGTTTTCCCTTTATTTTACTTTGGGATTAGAGTTCTACATTCTACTTTCATCTTTCCTTTAGCATAATTTTACTCTATCTCAACTCTACAGTGTGCATGTCTTATGCCAACACTTTCCTGCTAACTTTCCCCATTTTGTTGTCTTGTTTCTCTTTCCCTTTTCCAACTTTAGATTCTCCCTATTCTTTCTCTTTACCTGGTTAAAATTTCTCCCCACTTATATATATCTAATTTCAAATCCCCTACTCCAAGTCTATACAAACCTCTCTCTTCTTGTCTTCACTATGCAAAAAGTTATTTTTCTCTATGTCCTTTTGTTGCGGTTTGCCGGAACAGTGATTTTATTGATTTTTTGTACTTTTTTGATAACATTGTTTTAGCTTATTCTACTTGTTTTATGTTGCTTTTGCTTGCTTGTTTTGGTTTGTTTTTTACCCCTCTTTTCCCTCACCTACCTTGATATTAGTTGTTATTTGTAGTTTGTATTAATCTCCAGGTACTAGTTGCTGGCATTTGTTGGGATTAGTAACTATTCTATTGGAGTTTTGTCATGACATCTATATTTTATTCCTCTTTGCTCTCTTATCCTGTTTCTTTTCTCTCTGACTTTTTTCTCTTTCTCTTTTTTTTCTTCTTCTTCTTCTCCTTTTTATTTTTTTATTTTAATTTATTTTTTGTTCATTTATTTTTTTTCTCGCTCTCCCAGTTTGATTTTCTTTTCTTTTTTTTTCATTTTCCTCTTCTTCTTTCTCTATGTACCCCTAATTTGTCTTTCATTGGTGGTCACCTTATTTGTGATAATTAACATCATGAATATATTTCTGTTCAGTGCCTTGTGTGTTGTACCTGCAGGTGTTGTTGTTTGTGCTTTTGAATCAACATAGGAGAGAGAACTACATAACCAGGCAACCAGAGATAAAGAAGACCACTTTATAATACTAAAGGGAACAATGCAACAAGAATAAATAACTGTGGAAAACATATATGCACCCAATATAGGAGCACCTAAATTCATAAAAGAACACCTGGAGGATATTAAGGGAGAGATTGACAGCAATATAATCATAGTAGGAGACTTTAATACCCAACTATCACCACTGGACAAATCCTCTAAACAAAAAATCAGCAAAGAAACATCAATCCTAAATTACTCACTAGACCAGATGGAATTAATTGACATCTTCAGAACATTTCACCCCAAAGCCACAGAATATACATTCTTCTCCAGTGCACATGGGTAATTTTCAAAGATAGATCCTATGTTAGGTCATAAGAAAAGTCTCCTCAAGTTCAAGAAGATAGACATCCTATCAAGCATTTTCTCAGACCACAGTGGCATAAAACTGGAAATCAACTATAATAAAAACAATAGAAAGAAATCAAACACTTGGAGAGTAAATAGCATGCTATTAAACAATGACTGAGTAACCAAATAGATCAAGAAAGAAATAAAAAAACATCATGGCAACAAATGACAATGACAACACAGCAATATAAAATTTATGGGACACAGTGAAAGCAGTCTTGAGAGGGAAATTCATAGCCCTACAAGTCTACTGCAAAAAAAAAAAAACAGGAAACACTGAAAATAAATTACTTAAATTACTTAACCCTACAACTCAAAGAGCTAGAAAGAGAACAACAACAAAAGCCCAGTATACGCAGAAGGAAGGAAATAGTAAAGATTAGAGTGGAGATAAACAACATGGAGACCAAAGAAACAATTCAAATGATCAACAAAACCAAGAGGTGGTTCTTTGAAAGGATAAACAAGATTGATGGACCTCTAGCCAGACTCACCAAGAAGCAAAGAGAAAAGACCCAAATAAACAAAATCAGAAAGGAAAGAGGAGAAATAACAACAGACCCTACCAAAATACAAGGATTGTTAAAAAAAATACTATGAACAACTCTATTCCAACAAATTGGACAACCTGCCAGACATGGACATATTCCTAGAAAAATATAACCTTCCAAAACTCAATCAGGAAGAATCTAAACATCTCAATAGTCCAATAACTATGGAAGAAATTGAAGTAGTCATCAAAAAGCTTCCAGCAAATAAAAGCCTGGGACCAGATGGCTACACAGGAGAGTTTTACCAAACATTCAAGGAAGAATTAAAACCTATCCTCCTCAGACAATTAAAAAATATTCAAGAAGAAGGAACGCTTTCAAACACCTTCTATGAAGCCAGCATCACCTGAATACCAAAACCAGATAAAGACAACACAATGAAAGAGAATTACTGGCCAATATCTCTCATGAACATAGATGCCAATATCCTAAAAAAAAATTCTAGCAAATCGTAGAATTTGATAAAAATATCATACACCATGACCATGTAGGATTCATCCCAGGAATGCAGGGATGATACAATATCTGCAAATCAATAAATGTGATACATCACATAAACAACTTGAGATATAAACATCACTAGTCATATCAATTGATGCAGAGAAAGCATTTGACAAAGTCCAATATCCTTTCTTGGTAAAAACTCTCAGGAAGGTAGGAATAGAAGGATCAGACCTCAACATCATAAAAGCCATATATGAAAAATCCACAGCTATAATCATACTCAATGGGCAAAAACTAAAAGCATTTCCCCTAAGAACAGGAACAAGACAAGGATGCCCACTCTCACCACTCCTGTTCGACATAGTACTGGAAGTATTAGCCATTGCAATTAGACAAGAAGAAGAAATAAAGGCATCCAAATTGGAAAAGAAAAAGTAAAGCTGTCCTTATTTGCTGATAACATGGTACTGTACATAAAAAACCTGAAGGATTCCATCCCAAAACTATTCGACTTAATAAATGAATTCAGCAATGTAGCAGGATACAAAATTAATGCCAAGAAATCTGTGGCATTTCTATACACTAATAGTGAAATTACAGAAAGAGAGACTAAAAAACCAATTCCATTTATAATCCCATCAAAAAAAATAAGATACCTAGAAATAAACCTAACTAAAAAGGTAAAAGACTTACATGTAGAAAACTACAGGACACTGAAAAAAGAGATAGAGGAAGATGTCAACAGATGGAGGAGCATATGATGCTCATGGATTGGGAGAATCAACATCATTAAAACGTCCATACTACCCAAAGCAATCTATAAATTCAATGAACTACCCATTAAAATACCAACGACATATATCACAGACTTAGAAAGAATTCTTCCAAGATTCATCTGGAACACAAAAGACAGCGAATAGCCATAGCAATCCTGAGAAAGAAGAATAAAGTAGGTGGGATCTCAATACCATATTTCAAGCTATATAACAAAACTAACTGTTCTCAAAAGAGCCTGGTCCTGGCACAAGAACAGACATATAGACCAATGGAATAGAATAGAGAATCCAGGTATCAACCCAGACCACTATGCTCAATTAATATTTGACAAAGGGGGCATGAACATACAATGGAGCCAAGATAGCCTCTTCAATAAATGATTTTGAGAAAATTGGACAGATTATTGCAAAAAAATGAAACTGGACCACCAACTTACACCAAATACAAAATAAACTCAAAATGGATACAGAACTTAAACATTAGAAGGGAAACCATAAAAATACTAGAGGAATACACAGGCAGCACAATCACAGACAATATGCTGAAAGAACTTCTTCACTGATGCTGCTCCAAAGGCAAAGAAAAAATAAACAAATGGGACTACCTCAAAATAAAAAGCTTTTGCACTGCAAAAGAAACCATCAACAAAACAAAAAGAAAGACCACTGTATGGGAGAACATATTTGCAAATGTTATCACTGATAAAGGTTTAATCTCCAAAATCTACAGCCAACTTATACAACTTAATAAAAGGAAGATAAACGATCCAATAAAAAAAATGGGCAACGGACCTAAATAGAACCTTTTCGAAAGACTACACAAGGAAGGCCAAGAGACACATGAAAACATGCTCAAAGTCACTAATTACCCGAGAGATGCAAATCAAAATGACAATGCAATATCCTCTCACACCTGTCAGAATGGCAATCATCAACAAATCAACAAAGGACAAGTGTTGGCGAGTATTTGGAGAAAAAGGAACCCTTGTTCACTGTTGGTGGGAATGCAGACTGGTGCAGCCACTGTGGAGAACAGTATGGAGTTTCCTCAAAAAACTAAAAATAGATCTCCCATTTGACCCTGTAATCCCACTCTTAGGAATTTATCCACTCTTAGAAGAAATTATAAACACCTATCAGAAAGGATTTATGCACCCCTATGTTCATAGCAGCACAATTTACAATAGCTACTATTTGGAAACAGCCTAGGTTCCCGTCAGCAGATGAGTAGATCAGAAAACTGTGGTACATCTACACCATGGAATTCTATGCTGCCATTAAAAAGAAGGAATTCTTACCATTTGCAGCAACCTGGATGAAACTAGAGAGCCTTATTCTTGATGAAATAAGCCAGTCAATGAAGGAGAAGCACCACAGGATCTCACTACTTTGTGGATAATAAAGAACAGTGTAAACTGATGAACAAAAGGATAGATACAGAGGCAGTGAAGTATCAAACAGACTGTCCAATTATAGCAGGAAGATTAAGGAGATGTGGGGGAGATAATAGATCAATCAAAAAACTTGTATCCATGCATATAAGCATAACCAATGAACATATACACTGGGGGGTTGGTGTATGCCTGGGAGGGAGGGGGGGCAATGGGGAGATAAAAACAATAAAAAAAAACAATAAAAATAAAATCATCACTAAAAAAATAAAAATAATAAAAAATTGGTACATCTACACAATGAAATCCTACACTGTGGTAAAAAAAGAAAGAATTCTTACCGTTTGCAACAGCATGGATGGAAGTGGAGAGCATTATACTAAGTGAAATAAGTCAATCAGAGAAAGATAAATATTACATGATCTCAGCCATGTATGGAGTATAATGAACAACATAAACTGATGAAGGAAACCAGATTCAGAGGCAGAGAAGCATCGATTAGACTGTCAAATCTCAGAGGGTAATAGGG
>JAAGEH010002534.1:42591196-42602368 GCA_011751065.1 Lasiurus cinereus | reverse complement strand
TTGGGGGGATAAGGACACATATGTAACACCTTAATCATTAAAGAATTTTTTTTTAAAAAAAGATGCATTTACCTATGTTTTTCTATTAACTTCAAATTTCAGATTAAATAATTCAAGCAATATTTTAAAATGCTATGTACTATTTTTTCACAATTCAATCCAGATTTGAAGTGGAATATTTACTACAACTAAAATTAAAGGCTGTTTTTGAAATGGCAACAATGACTGTTGTCTCCAGCAGGGTGATACAGAAATTTAAATAGTGATTTATATTTACAGTACAAATGACAAGAAAAAGTTAAGTTTAGAATACATACTTCCCATTAATTTTGCTACTGCTAATCATTTATATAATATTTTACATTTTTGACAATATAAAAAATTCCAAATAATAGCATAACCACCCACACATTTCTTTCCACTAATCATTAAAAGGGTGTGTTTTTTACTTGAAAAAAATTACTGTTTCCATTTTTATTTTAATACTTATTATTTAAAAAAAATAACTACTAATGTAGTAAGATATAGCTCATATATAGGTTATATATATATACATATATACATATATATGTATATGGGATGATGATGATAAACTTAATTTTCTAGATATTTTCAGATTATAGTCTAATCAAAATATTTTCTTTTGTTATGTAAACTTTGAATATGAAGGGACTAATATTTCAAACTGTTTAGAGATAAAACAAGAACGCCTAGATTAAATTCTCAAGGGTTCCCTTAGTTTCTAAAATTAGTACAGAGAAGTGATCTTTCTAGTAATTAATCCTGTATTTATAAATTGACAGTTATACTTTCCTTAAAGATTTAGAGAAAATATTTGAACAGGAAATGAAAAAGTCAAGTGAAGAATGCAGGCTAGGGGAAAAATCATATTGCAAAGAATAGAAAAATACTTATCATAATTCTTTTGCTCTAGAACAATTGTAGGAAACTATAAATATAGTAAAGATGAACTAAAATATGAGAAAATAAAATAATTTATTGATGGAAAAATAGGAAACTAAACATACAGAAAAGCAAAATAACTTTAGTAGAGAAAATAAACTATATATAGAAAGGAATGAAATAGACATACTGACAAATGAAAAGCAAATCACTAACAAAGAGAAGGATTGAACCAGCCACAGTGAATGGATACAAAAATATAGAGATTAAATCTCAGAAAAAAATAGTGTATTGATAATGGAAAATAGCCTGAAAATAATAGAAATGGAATATACAAATGAAAAGACTATACTGAATGTTAGACAAATTTGATACACAATACTTACTACCAAGACTTATCCTATCTAATAAAAGAGTAATATGCAAACTAACCATACCTCTGCTACACCCACCAACCATGCCCACCAGCCAATCGGGAGCAAGTATGAAAATCAACCAAACCAAGATTGCTGTGGCCACAGAGTGAACAGAAGGCTTGGGTTTCCCTGGCAATGGAGAAATCCACGCTTCCCACATACTCTGGCCAGTTGTGGACTCCACTCAAGGCTACAAAGTTTGAATTACAGAAAAACCAACCAAAAAAGCAGCAGCCACAGAGCTAGATGGAGCAGGAGGCTTAGGTTTCCCCACCAATGGAGGAAGCCAAACTTCCTGGCTGGCCCAGGCCTCCACTCAAGGCTACAAAGTTTCAATTATAGAAGATAAATAAATCTCAAAAAAAATGGCTGCAGCCACAGAGTGAACAGGAGACGTGGGTTTCCCAGGAAATGGAGGAAGCCAAGGTTTCTGCCCGCCCTGGCCTGCCTTAGACTCCACGTAAGGCTACAAAGTTTCAATTATAGAAGATAAATCCCAGATACGAGGCCTCTGCTTGGGTCACAAGGGGGCATGGACAGCCTGCAAACCACCACAGGACCCTCACCCATGCCCCAAGGGAATCTTCACCTGATCCGGGACACTCTTCAGAGCATACCAGCCAGCCCTCATCCAGGCACAAGGCCTCTATCCTATATAATAAAAGAGTAATATGCAGATTGACTGTCACTAAAACACACAATATGACTGCTCCCATGTGGACACAAGATGGACACCACAAGATGGCCAGCATGGAAAAGACCAGGCCTGCAAGAGAGGACAGTTGGGGGGGATCAAGCCTACAGGGGAGGGCAGTTAGGAGTGACTAGGCCAGCAGAGGAAGGAAGTTAGGGGCAAATGGGTCTTCAGGGAAGGGCAATTTTGGGGGACCCAGGCCTTCAGGGGAGAGCAATTGAGGTGGACCAGGCCTGCAGGAGAGGGCAGTTAGCAATCGGGTTGACAGGGACAGTTAGGCATCAATTAGGCTGAGGGGAGTGGTTAGGGTGTGATCAGGCTGGCAGGCAGAGTGGGTTAGGGGCAATCAGGAAGGCAGGCAGGCAAGCAGTTGGGAGCCAGCCAGCAGTCCTGGATTGTAGAGGAATGTCCTACTGGGATCATGACTAAATGGGCAGTCAGACATCCCTCAAGGGGTCCCAGACTGGAGATGGTGCAGGCTGGGCTGAGGAACACACCCCCACCATGCACAAATTTTGTGCAGCGGGCCTTTGGTTATGATATAATTATTGTGCCACAGATGATAGAAATTTATATAAATTTAAGTAGACAAAGCATTTTATATAACATCTAGCATGTTATATAAATTCATGAGTTCTTCTGAGGGGAAAAAAACTACATTTAAACAAACATTTATATTTATTTCTAAGAGATATATCGAAATAAGAATACAGAATGAAGATTCCATGGCAAGTATATGGTGGTAAACACCAAATCCATCTAACTAGAATTCTTCTACTAAACAATTGTGTGGTCCTAGCTGACTTGGCTCAGTGGATAGATAGTCAGGTTCAATAGAGGGTCCTAAGTTCTATTCTGATCAAGGGTACATGCCCAGAGTATAGGCTTGATCCCCAGTTGGGAGCATGCAGGAAGCAGCCAATAAATGGTTTTCTCTCATCATTAATGTCTCTCTCTCTCTCTCTCTCTCTCTCTCTCTCTCTCTCTCTCTCTCTCTCTCCCTCTCTCTCTCTCTTCCTTTCTCTGTGAAATTAATAAAAATATATAAAAATAAAAATAAAAAAACAGTTGTGTGAATTAAGGATATACAACAGAATGTACTAGGTAAGTATTAGAAGCCTGATTACATAAAAACTAACATAATCATGCAGTTGTGTAACAATGGAAGATAGAAGAGAAAGTCAATGCAAATTACTCTTATTTTAAAGCAGTGAGTTTATCAGTGATGCTTAGAATTAAAATACATTGAAATTATATGTTATAATCTCTTAATTTTTGTCATTTTTAATATTAGAGTTTTTAACACTCTATTTTGTAAAAAATTATTAGATACAAAATTATTATAATTTCACTCCTGCTTTTTTTAAGAAAAAAAGTAAAATAAGGCCTTTTTATTACTTTTTAAGTATGTTTTTATTGATATAGAGAGAGAGGAAGGAAGAAGGATAGAGAGATAGAAACATTCACCAGGTGCATCCTGCACGTACACTATTTGGAATCAAGCCCACAAACCAGGCATGTATCCTGAAGGGAATCAAACCAGTGAGCTCTGGGTTCATAGGTCAATTTTTCAACCACTGAGCCACATCGACTAGGCAATGGTAATTACTTTTGTGTAATAGAAATCTGGAGAGGTTTTCTTTAAATTTGTGGAATTTTTTAATAACTTATATCCGTCATGAACAGCTATTACCTTAGAAATACCAAAAACAATTTTTTAAATACTTTGTTTCTTGCAATAAGATTAGTTTGACTCATTTGACAAACCTGATTTCAAATATAAAAAGTTTGATTATGTGAACAGTTGCCTAAATTTTGAAGATTTTACAGCTTTTTCGCTATCTTACTTATTTAGCTTTGTGATTATTTAAATACCATATTCAAGACACAGAATGTTAAAGGTAAATATAAATTCTAAAATGTTTCATTTGGGAAAACTGAAATACACATGAAGTGTTTGATTGGCATGACAAAGAATGAGCACAGCAGGTGTGGCTTAGTAGTTGAGCATCTACCTATGAGTCAACAGGTCACTGGTTCAAATCCCAGTCAGAGCACATGCCTGGGCTGTGGGATCCAACCCCAGTAGGGGATATGCAGGAGTTGTCAATGGATTATGTTTCTCTCTCATTGATGTTTCTTATACCTCTTTCTTCCTTTCTACCTAAAGATCAATAAAACATTAAAAAAAATAATGAAAAATGGTCAGAAATTTAATTCCTTTTGTTTGCTCTTCCATGTTTTTTTCCTCAGGAATTAGCAAGTGCCTTTAAAAACCCACAGTGATACCTTGTGCTTCATTTTTGTTAGTTTTCATAGATTTCAATTCACACAATAAATATAGGATCTCCTAAATGAGAATATTCCCTATTGTCACCCCTGTCTTCACTATCTCTAATATGATAAATTATATCATCCTAATATATAAAATCCCTGGATTGTAATGAGCAGTAATGACTAGAGGTTGACCAACCAGAAGTCAGTGCTGGCCCTGCTCCCAAGCAAGCAGTAAGGAGTGATTAGGTAGGCAGACCAGCAGTTAGTGGTGATCTGGTAGGCAGGCAAGCAGTTAGTTTCCAGGTAGGTGGTCATCCCCTCGTTGGGTTGGCCCCATCACACAGCAAAGAAGGAGGAAGGCCCAGGCCAGCCAAGACATTGCACCTCAGCCTGTAGCCTGCAGGGGGAAGCCACCCGTGGCAGGAGAGGGGGGTGCAGCACTGCACAGATGGCAAGCAGTGGGAGTGGGGCCAACTGCCTGCAGCCTGGGGAAGAAAAGCCCTGATCTCAGGCCAGGCCAATAATTGTTTTACAATGGGGTCCCAGATTGTGAAAGGGTACAGGCTAGGCTGAAGGAAACCCCTCAAGTGCATGAATTTTCATGAACTAGGCCTCCAGTTTAAATATAATTACAGATAATTCAGAACAGTGGATGTTTCATTATATTATTTGATACTAGAGGCCCAGAGCATGAAATTTGTGCATGGAGGGTGGATGTCCTTCAGCCCAGTCTGCTCCCTCTCCATTCTATGACCCCTTGAGGGATATCTTACTGCCCATTTAGGCCCATTTATGCCCGATCCTACTTGGACAGACATCCCTCTCACAACCCAGGATTGCTGGTTCCCAACTGCTCACCTGCCTGCTTTCCTGATTGCCCCTAACTGCTCTACCTGCCTGCCTGATTGATGCCTAACTGATCCCCTGCAAGCCTGTTTGCCCCTAACTTCCCTCCCCTCTGGGCCTGGTCACCCCTAACTACCCTCACTGCAGGCCTGGGTCCCCCTCAACTGCCCTTCTCTGCAGTCCTGGTGACCCCCAACTTCCATCCTCTGCTGGCCTGGTCACTCCTAACTGCCCTCCCCCACAGGCTTGATCGTCCCCAACAAGGTCCCTCCCAACTGTTGGCCATCTTGTGGTGGCCATCTAATCTCCACATGGGGGCAGGATCTTGTGACCACATGGGGGCAGTCATCTTGTGTGTTGGAATGATGATCAATCTGCATATTACTCTTTTATTAGATAGGAATGGGGGGGGCAGCTGGTTTGCTCTGAAGGGTGTCCCAGATCAGGGTGGAGGTTCCTTTGGGGCAAGGGGGGCCTGGGTGAGGGGACTATGGTGGTTTCAAGTCCAGCCACACCCCAAACAGAGGCCCTGGTAAGTGGGATATATTTATCTTATACAATTGAAACTTTGTAGCCTGGAGCAGAGCCAAGCATTCTGCTCATTCTATGGCAGCAGCTATTAGAACTTTGTTGCCTTAAACAGAGGCCTGGGCTGGCCATGTGTGCAGAAAGCTTGGCTTCCTCCATTGCTGCGGGCAACCCAAACCTCTCTCCTGCTCTCTCTGTGGCTGTAGCCATCTTGGTTGGGTTAATTTGCATACTTGCTCCTAATGGATGGTGGGCATGGCTTGTGGGTATAATGGTGGTACAGTCAATTTGCATATTATTCTTTTATTATATAGGATAAAGAAAATAAAATTGGAACCACTCTTAAACTTATGGCTACTTTGTGTCTTGAAATAGCAATGTGCATTTTCCCATATATTTTCTGTCACAAAGCATATTGGGAAAGCAGCATTTCTTAGACTACTCCTCTTTCTCCAGGACTTCCTGCTAATAGCTCAACCCAATTCCATAATATTTTTACATTTTTAAAGCAATGTAGACTTAGAAAACTACTACAGAAATAATACTGACCATTTTCATATAACTTCACTCAGCTCCTCCCAAATGTTACATAAATATAGTACAATTTGCAAAACTTAGAAATGAACACTAGTAGAGTGCTATGAGCAGAACTGCAGAGTTTACTGAACTTCAGTTTTTCCATGAAATTCTCTCCTCTTTCTCACATCAAATCCAGGAGTTCTCATTACATTGAGATGCCACTGTCACTGTACTTACTCCCCTTTGATGTGTTACGTATGGTTCCTGGATCGGCCCTTGTGTATGCCCTTTACACATTTAAATATTTGGGTATTTTCTGTTGTCTGATTTTTTTTTCTCAGGATACATATAAGTTATGAATTATTTGGAAGGGTACTGCATTCATTTTATATCTCTACCATAAATAATACTACAAACCCAATGGCTTAAAACAATAAAATGTATCATCTCACTCAATCCAACTTGGTTCAGCTGGTTTTCTCTGCTCTAGGTTTCACAAGCTGAAATCAAAGTGTTAGAAATGTCCTATGGGAACTGTTTTGGGGAAACCTATTTCTCACCTCATTTAGATTTTTCTGAATTCGGGTTCCATTTCTTTGCTGGCTGTCAGCAGTGATTTCAGCTTCTAGAACTACCTACATTCCTCCTGCTACCCTGCTTCCTCCATTTTTAACCAGCAGTGGGGTGTTGAGTCCTCAGTTTTCACTTGTAAGTTTTCAGTTTCCTCTTCTTGGAAGAGACAGCTAAATAGCTGACTTAACATTTATTTTGTTAATCTTCACCTAAAGATATTTTTCCTCATTGATTTTTAGAGAGAGAGTGGAAAGGGTGGGGGAGGGGGGAAGAGATAGGAAAAAGAGATAGGGGAGGGAGAGATAGAGATAGAGAGATAGAGATAGAGATAGAGAGAGAGAGAGAGAGAGAGAGAGAGAGAGAGTGAGAAAGATCACTGCCTCCTGCATGCACTCCAGACCAGGATCAACCTAAAACCAACACAATGGGTCCTAGGCCAACTGTTGCTTATTGAGTCAAATTAAGCAGAGACAGAGTTTAATCATATAGGAGCATTTATTCCAATAATGCCTGCAATATGGGGAGAGCAGTCAGTCACCCTGGAAGTTTTACTCTGATCCACCTCGCCAGTTGGCTGATTATATACCCACTAGATGTCCAGTGCACAAAATTCATGCACTGACAGGATCCCTAGTGGCTTCTAGCTGCCAGCCAGGGCCTCCCTCCCTCCCCCTGGCTGCCTGCCAGTGTAAGTGCCTCTCTCCCTTCCCCCAGCCGCTTTCCCTGGCCTGGCTGGCCCATCCCCTAGTTGAACTGGAAGAACTCTGGTTGAGGGAACAATTTGCATACTATGCTTTTATTATACAGGATGAGGAAGGAGATAACTTCATGCACTTGCAAGCTGCAAGTATAACAAGGAAAGGGAAAAGGAGGGTCTTCTGCACAGCCTTTAGGAGTTCAAAGTCCCATAACAAGTGGCAAATCTATGATGTTACAAACAGCTCAGCCCCGTTCCTGGGCAGAATGGTCGATGTTCCTGAGGCAAACTCCCAGAGCAGGTCAGAGTCTCAGCACAGCCATGAAATCAAAGAGTGCCCTGTCCTTGATTTGTTCTCAAAATGTATTTCTTTTCTGAGTAATGGACCCATTGAGGCATCTTATTTTTATACAGCCTTGTTTTATCCTCCAGTTTCTCAGGGTCTGTAAGAAAACTCCTTGTTTATAGTTAGTAAGGTGAATAATTATTAAATTATTTTGGCTCTATTCTTATTGCATTCCTTCCCCTCTATCAAAACCTGCAATCTAGGAATCAAACCTTGACCCTTTGTTGCACAGACCAAAGCTCTAACCATTGAATAACACTGGTCAGTGCTGACCTAACTTTTAAAAACAATGTTTTAGTTAAGGCTAATTTTTAAAAACAGTGTTTTGTTAAAACTAACAACAGAATGTACTGAATCGCAACACTGTACTCTTGGTACATTTGTTTTTTATAGAGGCATGGGTTAGCAATTCTAAAACTATATCATCCTTGAGTTGAACAAACAAGTAACTTTATTATAGATATCAGAGCTAAGTACTTCACTGTTGGATAAAGAATATAGTGACAGGCCATTAACAATAGTCAACACATTGGACCCAATCTTCATTTCTAAATAAAACATTTTCAATTCTGAACCTTTTAATGATTTTTTATACTACTATAACTTATCAATGGACTGTTTTCAAGCAACAACTGAACTCATTTCTCAAATGATCTTTAAATTATTTGACATTTAAATGGCAAATCAGACATTGATAGTTATACTTCCACTGATGTGGCAGCAAATATCTCTGACCAAGTCCCCACAGGCACAGTCATGGAGACTACATTGCAACTTCTTTCTGATCATCATAAAACAGCATCAGTTGTATGATGGATTCCAATTCCAGAGATGAATTATGAATGAATAAAATACTTAGAATAATAAAATACTGTAAATATAATATGCAGGATACACTAATCAGTTAAATCTGGGTAGACCACAAACTTATCCTTAGATCCCTTACTTGTTCAAAGGAGAAAAATCTCACCTTATTTAACATTTAAATTACTCCCCACTGTAATTCCTGTATCTCACTATGCATCATTGACACACAAAAATTATCTTCATATATAAAAGGCTAATATGCTAAGTGTCCAATTATCCAATCAGTCATGATGATGCACACCACCAGGGGAAAGGTGTTCAATGCAGGAGCTGCTGTAATGTACACTAGCCATTTACAGAGAAACAGCGCCATGGACCTAGTCACACAAAGTAACACTCAACTTCCCTCAAGTGGGACAGAGGCCTTGCCACCACCATGGGGCAACACCCTACCAGTTGCAGCCAACACTGCCAAGACATCATGGTGCAAATTGCGGCCCACAGCCCAGCCCAGCCTGGAAACTGTTCTGTGGGTGCCAAGTAATGATGTCACATAGCAACACCCAGTTTCCTCTCCCTAGCAACTAGCCTCCTTGCAATTTCTTCAGCCCAGGAACAGGAGTTGCTTTATACACTTTAACCAAATGTCTGTGAAGTGTTTTCCCATGCCTCATCTCATTTGATCCTCACAGAAGTCCTGGAGTAAGTAGCTAGGAGACTCAGTGGAATCCTATTTTCTTTTCATTAGCCAGAAAATGGAGATTTAGAAAGTTTAGAAACTTGACCCATCTGAAAAGAAGTAAGAAATGGTGGACCTTGAAAATGACTTCAGGTTTTCTTACTGCACAGAATATAGTCAATCACTGCTACAGTTAAATATTTTTACCCTTTGTTCTCCCTGCATGATCTACACAATAATCCCCTTCATGTTGATATTTACTGCTTTGTTGCTGACAATTACATGAAAGAGAAGTTGGGGTGCTGAAAAAAATTTAGGTAAATCAGAAAGCAGGTCTAATTAAGAAACTTTATTCTATATATATATAAATGGCTAAGTTGACTTGCACATGCAAAATACATATAAAGTTCTCACTGGTGCCAATTGCACACTTGTGTTTCTATCTGTCATTGTCGATAGGATTTTGGTTGATACTTCTATTATAGAGAAAGGGTGAATAGTAATATTAAAATATTTATTCAAATTAATTTCCTTTCAATGTGCACAAATTTGTGCACCAGGCCACTAGTTATAAAGTAATATAACCAGCATAAATGTATAGCCAAAGAAATCCACCTTTTCCCAACAATGGTAACACTGATAAACATATGACACATGTATTACAAGGTACACTAAATTAGAATTTTATGAACTAGTAATTCAATATGCTGACAATATACATACATACACATATACATGCACACACACATAAATTATTTGTATATATATGACAGTTAAATCGATTTTAATATATATATTAGAAGATTCTCAAAATTTAAGCCTTAAACCAATTTATTCTAGATTCTAATTGTACCCATTCATTTAAAATGTTTCTCCTTAAAAATCACTATCATTAAATTCCACTCTATAAAATATTTTAGAATCTAAATATATATTTATTTATGCTTTAGAAAGCTTTAAATATGGGCTCTTAGGGAATTCAATTTACTGATATTAGTACATGATGTTCTCACCATTGGATAAGGAGTTAATTAATAGCAGTTTGTGGCACATTTCCTCTACAAATAAATTTTAAGAATGTTCAAAGATGTCAATTCATAATCTTATTTAAAAGCACATGATGATTTCAACTATAATTAAACCTCATCACATATGGTTCCTTTTCATTATCTACAAATAACTACTGGATGAACAAATGGTTACTTGGCAGTAATGTTTATTCTAAGAAAAAATAACCTTTTGAAAACATTTAATAACTATAGAATTAATACAAAAATGATAGTGTGTGCTCATATACACACTTTTGCTTTTTCATAATTTAATTATTGATCTGCTTATATCACTATTTCTCTTGTCTAAATCATTGGCTTAAAATAATTTGGAATGCTATTATTATTGTTATTGCCCCCCAAAAAAGATATTTCTAAATGCCAAATAGTTTGTCTTTGACTGTAAATAAGCTTCATAAGTGTTTATAGCTGATAAGACATTCCTAACATCTTTATAAAATTATAAGATAGCTTGTTACCAGGGAAGAAAAACTAGGCAATTCCAGCAGTAGAGCACAGAAAAAACAACATGTACTTTGGCATTAAAAGCCCTAATTGTATTTTTATAAAAGATTTTCTAGCCATATGGCCTTTATCATGTTATTTAACCTCTTCCTTAGTTTCCTTAAGAAGAATGCTGCCGAGACTGGTTTGGCTCATTGGATAGAGCGTCGACCTGCGGACTGAGAGGTCCCTGGTTCGATTTTGGTCGGGGGCATGTACCTTGCTTGCAGGCACAACTCCAGTGGGGGGCGTGCAGGAGGCGGCTGATCGACGTCTCTCTCTCATCGATGTTTCTGACTTTCTATCCCTCTCCCTTCTTCTCTGTAAAATATCA
>JAAGEH010002534.1:42557700-42590796 GCA_011751065.1 Lasiurus cinereus | reverse complement strand
AGAAAGGTTTTCTTTTCACTATCACCTCTTACACATTTCAATGAAAGATTAAATCACATTGATTTACTTGTAGATTACTTATACACATACCATGAATTTGCTGTTAACATTTATAGTGGAACCTTTATTCTCAAATTTAAGTTATTCGGAAGGCTATTCAAGAAGCAGTTTGTTTGAAAACGGAATCATATTTTCCCATTAGGAATAATGTAAACAGAATTAATCCATGCTAGACCCACAAATCATTCCCTGTTTTATACCATACATGTACAATGCACTGTTTAATCTATAAACAAACACTTTTTAAATATATTGAACCACCTCCTACTGGCCCTAAACAAATCAGTTTTAGCACTGGTACTCATGAGAGGGGTGTCTTTAAGGAAGTTAGTATGTTGCATATTTGCTTTTTCACATATCACTGCCTCTGAAATACTATAACTGGTTAACTGCTTTTCATTTATGCAAATCAACAGGGAAAGTTCTACCCTTTCAATTGCCTGTGATCATTGTTTCTTTCATACCTTTAGTAACATCAAGACTCTTGATAGCCTCTTTATGTTTTAAAATTGGGCTAGTCATCCATCTTGCCAGCAATGAAAGAAAAAATATATATATATTCACAGCACAATTTAGAGGTTTAGTGGTAAACTGTCAGGCATTCTCTCCTTTGTTTGTTCCCCTAGAGATGGCTTTTTTGTCATGCTGATGTATCTGCATGAAAAGGTTGTCAGGTCAAAATCCAATGGCTCAACAACTGAGACATTTTTTCAGTGACAACTTGGTCAATAACTGAATTGTTTGAGATGAGAGACATTGAAGAATGGAGGTTTGACTGTATTTTATTCTAATATTTAACTTTTTGTGTATAATCTGTAGCCTCAATGAATGTAAAGTTCCTCAATGGCAGGGTAATCTTAACAGTTTTTTATGTTTTTTTCCACCATGACACCATAGCCTGACAAGTCCTGAAAAGCTAAAAAATAAATTCTAATAAAAAATAACAGAAGTACTTGAAGTGTTGCAACCAGTAGAGATTTACAAAACTTATATGCAAAGTATTTCCATTTTTACTGTTATTTTTGAAATTAGCTGGCTGCTTGGGCTTAGATTATGTGGAAAAAACTCTTCCTGCAAAAACAAATTTTGATGGGTTCACCTCAATGCCAACATCACATTCTTTCACAGAAATATACAACTGTAGTTTCAACAGATATGTGGATGTAGACACCTCTCATATCCCACAAACAGGATGCTGTATTTAGAATAAGCAACTAGTGGCAAATTAGAGTGTATTTGAAGTAGAGTTAATGGCAAGTCTAAATTTTATAGACAAATACTGACTTAGAAGTAAATATTCATTCCAATTAGAAATATGAGTCATGGCAATGAAAACACTTATTTTGGTGCCAAATATAAGAGACATGGAAGAGATCACTGAAAAAAGTGGAGTTTTAACAATGGATGAAAAGGACAAATATACTAATACAAGTCCCTTAGATACACACCTGGACAAGAATTTCATATAAATTTACTAAGAAAATATTAAATATTAAAATAACATTTGAAATTTTATGGATGAATAATAAATTATTCATTGTTTTTACTCCTCTAAATCATTGCTGATTTATTTATAAAATCTTTGTTTAAATTTATTGAATGCTATTTTTAAATCCACTACCTGACTCCTATGCTAAGTGGACCCATAATTATGCTTCAACTCAGGATCTAGGGAGTTTTGGAATTACAGATCAGGAAAGCAGCATTCCATGTATAATTTTTTTCTCTCTCTTTTTTTAAATTAAATCTTTAATATTCAGATTATTCCATTTGTTTCTCTTTTTTACCTCCATAGCTCCCCTCCACCCAGATCCCAACCCTCTCTCTACCCTTACCTCCCTCCTGTTGACCTCATCCATAGGTGTATGATTTTTGTCCAGTCTCTCTCTGTAAACCCTCACCCCTTTCCCCCTGAAAATTATCAGTCCACTCCTTTTCTGTGCTCCTGATTCTATTATATTCACCAGTTTATTCTGTTGATCAAATTTTTAATTCACTTAATTTTTAGATTCACTTGTTGATAGATATGTATCTATTGTTCATAATTTTTTTTTTATCTTTTTCTTCTTCCTCATCTAAAAGAGTACCTTTCAGCATTTTATATAATACTGGTTTGGAGTTGATGAACTCCTTTAGCTTTTTCTTATCTGTGAAGCTCTTTATCTGACGTTCAATTCTGAATGATAGCTTTGCTGGATAGAGTATTCTTGGTTGTAGGTTCTTGCTATTCATCACGTTAAATATTTCTTTCCATTCCCATTTGGCCTTCATCGTTTCTGTTGAGAAATCAGCTGACAGTCCTATGGGTGTTCCCTTGTAGGTAATGAATTGTTTTTCTTTTGCTGCTTTTAATATTCTCTCTTTGTCTTTTGCTCTTGGTATTTTAATTATGATGTGTCTTGGTGTAGTCTTCTTTGGACTCCTTTAATATGGGGTTCTGTGTGCTTCCTGGACTTGTAAGTCTATTTCTTTCACCAGATGTGGGAAGTTTTCAGTCATGATTTCTTTAAGTAGGTTTTCAGTATCTTGCTCTCTCTGTTCTCCTGGCACCCCACAATTCTGATGTTAGTACGCTTGAAGTTGTCCCAGAGGCTCCTTACATTATCTTCACATTTTTGGATTCTGTTTTCTTCTTGCTTTTCCAGTTGAGTGTTTTCTGCTTCTTTATATTTCAGTTTTGTTACTTGATCCTTGCCTTCCTCTAGTCTGCTGTTAGGTCTCTATATAATATTTTTTATTTCAGTCAGTGTATGTTTAATTTCTAGTTGGTCCTTTTCTGTCTCTAGTTGGTTCTTTTTCATCTCCAGTTGGTTCTTTTTCATCTCCTCTTGAGTCTCGCTAACTTTATCCAACTTTTCTATGATATACTTGAAAAACCTTATAAGCATGGTTTTGAACTCTATATCCAGTCATTTGTTTTTGTCCATTTCTTTTGTTTGTGATCCCTTCCCTTGTCTCGGCATTTCACTATGCCAGGAAAGCTTCTGTGTTGGATTCAGCCTTATGATACAAGACTTGCAAAACTGCAAAAGCCTATCTGTTGTATTTGGGATGGGTGGAGTCTCAGGGCTTAAGGGACTGCCTTGCCTTCCAGTTGGCCCCGTCCTCCACGGCCCCTGAGTCTCAGGTGACTGGGTAATCACTGGAGTGGTCCCTGTGTGTGTGAGCATGCACTCGCATGTGCGCGTGCTCTCTAGCAGTACCTCTAGACTTCTGCCCCTCTGTATCTCCTGTGCTCCGGGATCATATGAATCTGGGTCCCCAGGGTTTCGCCTGAATATGGGGTTTAGTGGAGTTAAAAGTGGTGCAGTTGGGATGCTTTGTCTCTCGCCCTCTTGAGAAAGCCAGCGGCACAATCAGCAGTTGGTCTTCTGTGCGCAGTGTTGTGCGCACCACCCTACTTCTGCCCTTTTGCGACCTCCCTAAAGTTCCATGCACTTCTCCCTTTTCACAGTCCAAAGTCCCTCCGTATGAATTTCTGCTGGACCTGGGGTTTAGTGTCATAGGATAAGGCGGTTGAATGTCGTTGGGAGTCTCCATTTCCCTCCCACCAGAGAAAGCCAGCCAAGTACTCCATTACCCCTTCTCTCCACGCACGCATCTCCGTACCTCAGCTTTTTGCAGCTCCTCTGCGTCTCTGTGAGCCCCTCTCATTCCTTCTAGTTGTAGAATTTCCACTCAGCCAGCTTTCCTGTGGTTCTGTCTTTTAGTTGGAGTTTTGAAATTGTTGTCCGAGGCAGCAGTATAGGTGTTTACCTATGTCGCCATCTTGGTTCTCCTCCAATTTTTTTTCTCTTATTTGCCTACATATTAAACAAAAATGTGCCATTGTTTGTACACAGTGATTGATGAAGTTTTATGTATAGATATGCATATAAACACAACTTATCACATACAAATAATTTATTTTTCTTTCATTTTACACTTTCTTATGTACATAGATTATTCAAATTTTTGTAAAGATCAACAAAGATCATATGGACTATAGAATTGTCTACACAGTTGCCTCTATCCTATTAGAAAAATAAAATGTTGACATTTAAAGATGATATTTAAAAATAAAAAATATATTTTATAGTATGTCCTATATGATAAAAGGCTAATATGTAAATTGACCAAAAGGCAGAACAACCGATTGCTATGATGCACACTGACCACCAGGGAGCATACATTCAATGTAGGAGCTGTCCCCCATTAGTTAGTGTGCTCCCACAGGGTGAGCATCCCTCAGCCAGAAGCCAGGCTCATGACTCGCAAGTACAGCAACAGTGGAGGGAGCCTCTCTTGCCTCCTTAGCAGCACTAAGTATGTCCTATGGGGACTGGGTCTAAGCCAGCAGTCAGACATACCCCAAGGGCTCCCAGACTGTGAGAGAGCACTGACCAGCTGAGGGACCTCCCCCTGAGTGCATGAATTTTGTGTACCAGGCCTCTAATCAGTACATATATGCATAGAATTAGTTAACATGTATATAAGAAATTACAATGTAATATGTTTCAAAACCAATGCCTAACTGAATCCTTCTTGTTCAAAATGTTTTCAATGTTGAAAGACATTTCATTAAAGAAACAGATCAGACAAAAGTCAGTTTCTGCCAGCAGAAAGTCAGTTTGGCAAACTGTCAGTAAATCCTTAACAGTCTCAGAAGGAGAAACCTATTTCAGTTATGTATGTGAAAGAGCTTTAGCAGCTAAACTTTAGAAGGAGCATAGGAGATAAGCTTACATTTGAGGAAACAAAACAAGCAAAAAACACTACATATTTTGCTCTGCAACAAAAAGATGACAAAACCTTTGCTTCAGAAACATTCCTGAGAAGTGAGGAGATACACAGCCAACAAATTCTCACATTTTAGTCTGTGATTTTGTTTGACACTTTAAATCACTAAATGCTAGAACTAGAAGGACTTTAGAGAGTATATTATCCAATGCCATTATTTCCAGTTAAAAGTGCATTGGATTTGGAATCAAAATACCTGAGTTAATTTCCTTTTCAGTATTTCATGGTAGAGTTTCCTTAAGTATGTCATGTAAACTCTGAGTCTTAATACAATTTTACAAAGCAGTAATAATGATATCTACTTTAAAGGTTTGTAACAATAATTCTGTTAATTTCCTACTGTTGCTGTAACAAATGACCACAAACTCAGTGGCTTAAAACAATACAAATTCATTATCTTCCAGTGCTGGAAGCCAGAAGTCTAAAAAGAATTACATAGGGCTATAATCAAGGTATTAGTAGGCCCAAGTTCCTTCTGGAAACTGTACAGGGAAATCTGTTACTTTACCCTATCCAGCTTCTAAAGGCTGCCTCAAATTCTTTATCCTGTCATCTTTCTTCCAAATTGGATACTGACTCTCCTGCCTCCCTCCGTCCCATATAAGGCTCTGATTACATGGGGCCCCTGGACAACTTAGGATACTATCCCCAGCTCAGGGTTAGCTAATCAGCAACTTTAATTCCCCTTTTCCATTTAACAACATTATTCCCCAGTTATAAGGCATTATTTTGCCTGCAATTTTGCCTATGATTATAACTACTCAAAAATACATCAAAAGTGCTTTATGTGCATCAGCAATTCCCAGTAGCAGAAGCAAGGAAACAATGGTCTGGGTCCCATTGTTAATCAGCAGCAATGCTCACTTTGGCATAGGTCTCCTAAGTACTTGACCAGAATGTTGTACAACATGAGGGATCTGGCAGGAAGTAATATAGATAAGACCATAAACTGGTCTTAGATTCTGTAACAGACATTCTGAAGACATAGCTGGCTTTTGGTTTCAAGATGAACTTCTGACATCAAGCAACCTAGATTGACTGTAGTTGCACAATTATTTAATTTGAGAACTCTAGCAAGTTTCTTAATCTCCATGAGTTATTCTCCCTCTAGGTAAACTAAGGATAATAGTAATTATCTCAGAGGTTTACTGAAAACAATAAAAAAGGAAAAAATTCATGTCAAATGTTTAGCAAACTGACACACAGCAAGTGCTCAATAGATACAGTCTTCAATGTGTACAAGGGTTGGCAAAAGTAGATTTACAGTTATGAGAACACAAAACACAGTTTATTCTTGTATTATTACTTATTAATTAAAGTATTATTTCCAATACAAACATCTGTAAACCTACTTTTTCCCACCCCTGTATAAATAAATACATTTTCAGCCAAAAAAAATATATATATATATCACACTAAGCACCATGGACTCTGGACTATAAAAATCTGATTTAGACTCACATTATGGCTTTAATAAGTTAATAGTCTAATTGTGAAATAAGTGAAATGTGGTTTTTTATCTAATTAAAGCATTTTCATATGTAAACTGGCCTTCTTCACACTGCCTCCCATTCCTTTGATCTAATAGCTGCCAAGTCACAACCTATTAAAATAACATTGCTGACCCTGGCCAAATCCAAAAGCTTGTGCCTGAAATAGAGTGAAAATCAAATCAGCAGATCAAGGGAAACTTCAAATTGCTAAATAGTAGATGAAAATTATATAATATCATATTTTAAAATGCAAAAATTATATATATGAACCTTTTCATATGTAGGTATATATACCAATAAAATTTTATATACTAGTAAACATATGCACAACCTCTCTTCCTCCCTCCTTCCCCCTCTCCCTGTCATGCCAGGTTACAGCCAGAAGGCATCATTCCACAAGCCAGGAAGACAAACCCCACCAGACAGCAGAATCAAGTGCAGCACCTTGATCCTGCACTTCCATCCTCTACAACTATGAGAAATACACGTTTATTGCTTATGTCACCTAGTCCAGTTGTCGGCAAACTCATTAGTCAACAGAGCCATATATCAACAGTACAACGATTGAAATTTCTTCTGAGAGCCATTTTTAAACTTAAACTTCTTCTAAGGCCATTTCTTCAAAATAGACTCGCCCAGGCCATGGTATTTTGTGGAAGAGCCGCACTCAAGGGGCCAAAGAGCCACATGTGGCTCACGAGCTGCAGTTTGCTGACTACTGACCTAGTCTGTGGCCTGAGATGACTAAGACAGAAATAATGCTACTTCCTTTCCAATTCTGAGTGGTTCTATACAAAGATTTGAATTGTTGCAACTAATCTAAATTGGTTCACTCAACACAGATTCTAATCTCTCTTTATTTTTCTTACTTTAGTGGCTGAAAAATTAAATTTCTAGATTTACCCGTGCTTCTATATGGGGCAGTATGACAGCATTTTTCCAATAAGCCATAAGTAATAGTACACAAATGCCATTATTTATTTTTCCTTTCTCTTACTGCCTAAAATATGTGTTATATCTGTAGCATAGCAATTGTCACTAAGGATGGCGGAGCAAAAAGAGAAAGCTCTTGATTTATTCATGAAAGATTGGATATACTGCCCTGGATTGCACACTTCAAGACAACTCTTACACAAGAAAATTGAGCCGAGACCGGTTTGGCTCAGTGGATAGAGCATCGGCCTGTGGACTGAAAGGTCCCAGGTTTGATTCTGATTGGGGGCATGTACCTTGCTTGCGGGCACATCTCCACTGTGGGGGTGCAGGAGGCGGCTGATCGATGTCTCTCTCTCATCGATGTTTCTGACTTTTACCTCTCTCTCTTCCTTTCTGTAAAAAATCAATAAAATATATTTTAAAAAATAGAAAATTGAACATGCTTGGCTAAGCTCCTATAACAGCGGTTTCTGCAATCGAGAGGAATTCCATCCTAATTGATACAAAGACCTGGGTAAAATTTTATTAATATTCTAAACATGTCTCAGAGGCCCTTATGAATTCCTCTATATGTGATGAAAGCATGACTGTCTTTCTTCCTTTGTATTTTATAATCCAAAATAATGCTCATTTACTTGAACATTAAATTAATCATTTACTTGAACAGCTACTCGCAAAGCTGCATGACTTTGGACACAAAGATAGTGGGTGTCTTTGCAATATTTACATTTCCCATGGTGCTTAGGATAGTTCCTTTGTTTTCATAGATGCACAAATATATTTCATTTGAATTAAAGAATAAAGTAGGAAACCATAGTAAAAAATGGAGCACATATGAAAAATAACACATTAGGAAAGTAAGTTTATTTATTCCTTAATCATAACAAAATTTTGTATTAGGTAATTAAAATAAGGAATAAAACTCTTTTGCCCATATTATTTGTTTTTTATTACATCTCAGAAATTCAATATTGATTTTAAAACCTGCTTATTACTAAGAGATATGTAGCTATTGATTTAGCCTAAGGCAGCAGCATTTTATAGACTCTATTAATTCTTATGTAATGTCTTAAGCTTCACTCAGTAAAAAGCATAATATTTTGCCTGTCCAGCATGGCTCAATGGTTGAGCATAGACTTATGAACAAGAAGGAGGTCATGGTTTGATGCCTTGTCAGGGCACATGTCTGGGTTGCGAGTTCTATTCCAGTGTGGGGCAGCAGGAGGCAGCCAATTCTTTATTCTCTTTTATCAACTGGAGGCCCAATACATGAAAATCTGGCCCTCAGGGGGTTCCCTTAGACCTGCCTGAGCCCTCTCACAGTCTGAGACCCCTCGGGGACTGTCCAATTGATGGCTTAGTCCTGCTCTCCAGGGGATTGGGCCTAAGCTGTCAGTCAGACATCCCTCTGCCAGACCAGGAGCCCTTGGGGGATGTCCATCAGCCATTAGTTGGACATCCTTAGTGCTGCTGCGGAGACCACAGGAGAGGCTCCTGCCACCGCTGCTGTGCTGGTCAGCCAAGAGCCAGCTTATGGCTGAGCAGCAGGCCCCCTGTCCAAGTGCACTGACTACCAGGGGCCAGCTACTGCATTGAGCGATGACCCCTGGTGATCAGTGCACGTCTTAGCAATTGGTTGTTCCTAGTTGTTCCGCCTGTTCCACTGTTAGGATCAATTTGTATATTAGCCTTTTATTATATAGGATATTTCTATCTCTCTCCCTTCTCTGAAATCATAAAAATCTATACTTTTAAAAAGTATAGTATTAACTTTGTCTTTAGAACACAGGTAATAAATAGAAATATTAATATTTTTTTAGTTTGAAATGTTTATTTTTAATGCAGAAAATGCTCTATTGGGACAAAAAGAAGAACTAAGGAACTCTAATTTTGTAAATTACTGAGGAATTTAGTGCAGGAGTTATTAAGAAGGTCAAGACAATGAATGTAACTTGTAAACTTAATCTTCACCCCCCCTTCATTTAGATTTTAATATAAAATGTGGGTTATAGAGAATTTTGAAACTATTTGGATCAGAGTCAAGCAATCCTCTCAAAAAACATTCATTAATTTTTTATATCACCACCATCATTTATTTAAAAAACTGTTCCCAAATTTCAGCAGCAAATTTAATTGATTTCTTGATATTCAAGTTTTATGTGCCTTTCATTGGTTGTCAATGTGTATGAGAAACATTTAAAGGTGATTCTTAGGAGTTTGTAAATAGTATGAATATTTGCCATTACCTTCACTTTTACTCAAAATGTAGACTGACATAATTATCATTTTGTCCTATGAAATCTACTTCACAGATGCAAAGGGTTTTAGTCTTCTGTTGTCTGCTGAAAAGAAATAAAAAAAAAAACAACCCAACATCTTTTTAGGCTTTAGGAAAAATAAACAACTCTCAGGGAATAGCAGAGATCTGTAGTGTATTCTATTCTTCATCCCTTCAATTAGTTATGTTAATTTTAAATTAGCTATTTACCTTGGTACACAAGTATGATTCTGTTATAGAATTCTCTGACAGTAATATAGTTTAAATTTTTTAAAAAAGGAATGAGAATATTTTATTTCAAAATTACATTTTGAAATAGTTTTAATCTCTGAAACTATTAAGATAGACTTCAAACAAGAGACTACATTATTATAGAATGACACTGACACAAAGATACTGAAATTCCAAGGAATTAAATTGTTTAAATGTCACAATTTTGATTTTTATTTTAATTATGTTTTGAGATCAAAGAGTTTCTAAAAAAAAAAACTATAGTATCCCCCATCTGCAGGGGATACATTCCAAGACCCCCAGTGGATGCCCAAAACGTTCTAGTACCAAAGCTTATATACATTTTTTTTTATGATCAAGTCCTGCATTTTGTTCCCATTATGTAGTAAAATAAGGGTTATTTGAATACAAGCACTGTGATAGTAGAGCCATCTGTTAACAAGTAATTAACAGGCAGTGAGTGTGTAAAGCATTGACACACTGGACAAAAGAATGACTAACATTCTGAGAGGGATGGAAAGCAATCGCAAGAGATTTTATCATACCATTCATAATGGCACACCACTTAGAACTTAGGAATTGCTTATTTCTGGAATTTGCTGTTTAATATTTTAGATTGTAGTCAACTCTGAGAGACTGAAACTGAAGAAAGTGAAATTGAAGATAAAGGAGAACTACTTACTGTACTCAGTACCTTCACCACATGAAAATGGTAGTCCTTTTGTTATACTTTAAAAGTATCTGAATTCTGGTTACATATTTTTAAAACTCAATATAATAATAGAAGGCAATGGGTTTAGACCTGAGGGAGATGAGTAAATTTTCATAGAGAAAGTGATATTTAATTCAATTATTTAAGAAGGATTGAAAGTTTTCTTCTTGTCTTCTAACATCAACAAAGAGGAAATGAACACACACACACACACACACACACACACACACACACACACACGTATGATAGATGCATAGTGGTGAAGAATGAGCATTTTCCAGATTGTAAAATATGCTTATCTAAAAAAAATGTAAGTAAGGTTCTAGGAGAGATAAACTGTACTAATGGTCTACCAAATATAAACACAGTATGTAAGATTGTATTACTAAATGTCTTATTGTGGAAAAATTACTTTGGAGATAATACAATAACAGAATATTAAAAAAATGTATAATATTATTTGACAAAGTAAATAAATGATCAACCTGCATAAAATTTTTAAAAATACTCACTTATTTTCTACATTAAAAAATGATGCCATAGTTTCATAACAAAACCCAAGTTAATTTGTATTTTAATCCTCACATGAGGCAATTTTTTCAGGGATTATTTTTTTCTTTTTTTTAGAGTGGAAAGGAGGAAGAGGAGAGGGGAGACAGAGTGACACTGATGTGAGAGAGACACATTAATTGGTTGCTTCCTGCATGCCCCCTGATCAGGGATCAAACCTGCAACCCAGATATGTGCCCTTGTTTAGTAACCATATCTGTGACCCTTGGGTGCATATACAGAAAATGCTAACCATTGAAAATACTGTCAAGGGCAAAATTTAAGCTAATTTTTAAATATTTAAATATATTTCCAGAAATATACATCACATGCTTATAATCTCTATTATTTTTATGTGATTATAGGATATTTGTATAAACATGAAGCAAAAATATCTAGCAATCTAGCTAAATCTTGTGTGTCTGACTGTATGAATTATACATTTGAACATACCTTATATACCACGTACGTAATCTGAACATTCATTTAATTATTAAAAGTGAAAAATAGCAAAAAGAACCAAAAGCCTCAATGTATAAAAACTTATTAAAATGAATCTTTATTGTTGAAAATATTAAATATGTCATCTTTTTTTCCTCATTGACCCCTTCTAGCCCGCTCCCGGCCTCCAACCCAGGTCTTTACCCACTATTGTCTGTGTCCATGGGTTATGCCTATATGCATACAAGTTCTTTGGTTGACCACTTATCACCCACCTATCATCCCCCAGCATCACTCTAAAAATCTATAGAAGAAATACCAGTAAAATAATAAATAAAATATGTAGTTTTTCAAATCTAAATGAAAATTTATTATCATAATTGTAAATAAAAACAATTAGTAAATAGAAAAGCAATGATAAATGAGTAGGGAGTAAAGCAAATGGAAATATCAGATCAAATAATCATTGAGCATTAATCAAAATGGAAATGCATGTTATAAAATACACATTTCAAATGTCATCTGCTACAAACCAGGGTATAGTGTGCACCCTGAACACTTTGAATACAGCAATACTAAATAATTAGTAACTATTAGAATATGAAATACATTGGTTATATTTACTTAATCAAATGTGCACTAGAAAAACTGTGAAAGCTAGAGCATTATATTTATTTAATTTAAACAAAACTTTGACAAAACTGTGTGGGATTATAGAGTTATGAATACTAGTTCTTAATACTACTGAAATGAAATATAATACTGGTTTGGAGTTGATGAACTCCTTTAGCTTTTTCTTCTCTGTGAAGTTCTTTATCTGCCCTTCAATTCTGAATGATAGCTTTGCTGGATAGATTATTCTTGGTTGTAGATTCTTGCTGTTCATCACTTTGAATATTTCTTGCCACTCCTGTCTGGCCTGCATAGTTTCTATTGAGAAATCAGCTGACAGTCATATGGGTGCTCCCTTGTAGGTAATGAACTGTTTTTCTCTTGCTGCTTTTAATATTCTCTCTTTGTCTTTTGCTTTTAGTATTTTAATTATGATGTGTCTTAGTGTGGTCCTCTTTGGATTCCTTTTATTTGGGGTTCTGTGTGCTTCCTGGACTTGTAAGTCTATTTCTTTTACCAGATGTGGGAAGTTTTCAGTCATTATTTCTTTAAATAGGTTTTCAGTATCTTGCTCTCTCTCTTCTTCTGGCACCCCCACAATTCTGATGTTGGTACGCTTGAAGCTGTCTCAGAGGCTCCTTACATTATGTTCACATTTTTGGATTCTTTTCTCTTCTTGCTTTTCCAGTTGAATGTTTTCTGCTTTTTTATATTTCAAATTTTTGACTTGATCCTTCCCTTTCTCTAGTCTGCTGTTAGGACTCTGTATAATAGTTTTTATTTCAGTCAGTGTATGTTTAATTTCTAGTTGGTCTTTTTTCATCTTTAGTTGGACCTTTTCCATCTCTAGTTGGTCCTTTCTCATCTCCTCTTGGGTCTCACTAAATTTATCCAATTTTTCTAGCATATTCTTGAAAAACCTTATAAGCGTGGTTTTGAACTCTATATGCAGTCGTTTTTTTTCCTCCATTTCTTTTGTTTGTAATCCCTTCCCTTGTCTCGGCATTTTCACTATGCCAGGGAAAGGTACTCTTTTAGAAGAGGAAGAAGAAAAAGGTAAAAGACAAAAAATTATGAACAACAAATACCTATCTATCAACAAGTGAATCTAAAAGTTAAGTGAATTAAAAATTTGATCAACAGAATAAACTGGTGAATATAATAGAATCAGGAGCACAGAAAGGGAGTAGACTGATAATTCTCAGGAGGACAAAAATCATAAAACATCAAACAGACTTTGAAATTACAGCAGGAAGATTAAAGTTAGGTGAGGTAGATAAGTGATCAATCAAAGGACTTGTATGCATGCATATAAGCATAACCAATGATCACAGACACTGGGGGGTCGGGGTATGCCTGGGAGGGAGGGGGGGCAATGGGGAGATATGTATAAAAAATTAATAAAAGTTAATAAAAAAAAATAAGTCCTTTTGCCAAACCCTGAGAAGGTATCAAACAACTAGGGACAGCCCCTATAACCCCAAACCCATCAGCATTATTTAAACTAGCCAGTACTCAAAGGACCTAAATAAAGACACACACAAAAAAAAAAGAAATGAAATACCTCTCGGAACTTTACCAAAAAATCAGTAAATGGAGAGTGATAGCTTCAAACTACAGTGTTTTGCAGTATAAAATAAAATTTTAATTTAATCATTAAATGGTAATTTTAAAATGTACAGGATTATTTGTACATTTATCATGTTTTAACAAGTTATTGTGTTCCCATTGGATTATGGTACAATACCACCATTTTATGGTATTATTATTATTACTAGAGGCCTGGTGCACAAAATTGGTGCATGGGGCGGGGGGGAGGGGTCCTCAAGCCCAGCCTACTCCCTCTCCAGTCCGGGACCCCTAAAGGGATATCCAACTGCCCAGTTAGGCCCCATCCAAGTAGGATTGGGCCTAATGGGCAGTTGGATATCCCTCTCACAATCCAGGACTGCTGGCTCCCAACTGCCTCACCTGCCTGCCTTCCTGATCATCCCCTAACCACTCCTCTGCCAGCTTGATTGATGCCTAATTGCTCCCTTGGCAGCCTGTTTGCCCCTAACTGCTCTTTCTTGGGACCTGATCACTACTAACTGCCTCCCCTGCAGGTCTGGTCATCCCTAACTGCCCTCCCCTGCAGGCCTATGTCCCCCTCAACTACCCTTTTCTGCAGGCCTGGTCATCCCCAACTTCCCTCCTTTGCTGGCCTTATCACCTCTAACTGTCCACCTCTGCAGTATTGATCACCCCCAACTGCCCTCCCTTGTAGGCCTGGTCCCTCCCAACTACACTCCCCTACTGGCCATCTTGTGGTGACCCATCTTGTGTCCACATGGGGGCAGGATCTTGTGACCACATGGGGGCAGTCATCTTGTGTGTTGGAGTGATGGTCAATCTGCCTATTACTCTTTTATTAGATAGAGGCCTGGTGCATGGGTGAGGGCCAGCTGGTTTGCCCTGAATGGTGTCCTGGATCAGGGTGGATGTTCCATTTGGGTATGGGGTTGCCTGGGCAAGGGGCCTGTGGTGGTTTTCAGACTGGCCACGCCCCCCAGTGACCCAAGTGGAGGTCCTGGTATCTGGGATTTATCTTCTACAATTGAAACTTTGTAGTCTGGAGTGGAGCCAACCCTTCTGCTCACACAGCCATTGAAACTTTGTTGCCATAAGCAGAGGCTTAGGCCTGCCAGGGTGTGCTGAAAGCTTGGCTTCCTCCATCGCCATGGGTGGCCAAAGTCATTTTGGTTATGTTAATTTGCATACTTGCTCTGACTGGCTGGTGGGCATGGCTGGTGGGCCTGGCTTGTGGTGTAGCAGAGGTATGGTCAATTTGCATATTACTATTTTATTAGATAGGATTATTAAAGCTTATTAAAGATATCTATGTAAATTCAATAATAATAGATAACAGTAATTAAAAGTTATTTATTTATTTGTTTGTTTGTTTATTTATTTAACAAATGTTTTTAAATGCCTTGCAGAAGTCATTATGCCAGGTTATATATACATTATATAATACTCTGAAGTAGTGATTGGGTGTAGTCCATGAAGGTGCGCCTCCAAAGCAGAGAACAGAGTTGAGAAGTGTGGGAATGGATCTGAAGAGACAAAAGACATTAACAGATACAATTATCTTAATTAATCTTCACTATAACACTTATTTTGTCTTCCATTTCTGCTTTCAGGATCCTAAAATCCAAGCAAAGTGCTGTGCAGGAAGTCACACAACATGGAGTGACTATTATTTGAAGTTAAGGCCATTAGAATATACAGCCCATGTGTTTTTTTTTCTACTGTTATGCCCTACTGCCTGTCTCAATGTGAAAGTAAGATTTCAGAAATGCTGAAATCCAGACTCTCAGTATCTCATGTTATTGTATGAAGGTTAAACTAGAGACACTGAGCATTATGTGAGAATGTTGAGGAGACAGAAAAAATTGAAACCATTTAACTGAATGGCTCAGAATGGCTGATTGAGTCCATATGTCTCTTTTCTAATGTGTTTCCAAATTACTTGAACTGCTAACAAAATTATTTTTTAAAAAAAATTATTTTTCTATTTTCAGCAACTTGGTAAAATATGTACTGAAAACATCTAGGTTAAAAATATATAAAAATGATGTGTCAAATTTTAAAATACCTTCTCAAAATCTCAATTTTGAGGAAACAATTGAAGGGCAGAGAAGATAAAAAAGCAATATAACAAAGCGGCAAGAGGACATCCAAGCAGATAACTTTCCTGAAGGGGTCTTCTAAATCTGGTCTAGAGTCTGAAATTTTTTTTTAAATATATTTTATTGATTTTTTCACAGAGAGGAAGGGAGAGGGATAGAAAGTCAGAAACATCGATGAGAGAGAGACATCGATCAGCCACCTCCTGCACACCCCACACTGGAGATGTGCCCACAAGCAACATACATGCCCTAGACCGGAATCGAACCTGGGACCTTTGAGTCTGCAGGCCGATGCTCTATCCACTGAGCCAAACCGGTCTCGGCTAGAGTCTGAAATTTAATTGATCTCAAGAGCATGGAAACTGGGAGATAAAGCTTGGGGCTACTATAATCACAAAAAATATAGCAATGCAGTTGTAATGTCAAAATTAGTAAAGATAAAAAATAGATTAAACAAACAAAAGCAAACACCATTAAAATCAAAAGAAATCAAGAAAGTATTATAAAAGAAAGAAAATATATTCTATGCCAAATAGGACAAATAAACACAGATTAAGAAAATGTGCACACTTTTCATATACTGATGGAATATTTATAAAAACTGGCCACTGCCAAGGGATTAAAAATAAAACCAAATAATTTAAAAATTAATTTTAAAATGTGATTAGAACATGCAATGTTTAGGGGTGAGGGGAACACACACACACACATACACACACACACACACAATTCATGCACAGGTAGACCTGGCTGGTGATCAGAGCCAATCAGGTTCTTCACCTCTCTGACTGATCCCTCCTCCTTGTTCCCTGTCCCAGCCTGGAGCCTACCCCGAATCGGGCAATTGGGATCTGCTGGCCAGGAGGAAGGACCAGGAGGTTGGCCAGCCCCATCAACTATCAGGGCCTGTGGGCTGAGGGCAGCTCCTGTGTTAAGTGTCTGCCCCTTGGTGGTCAGTGAGTGTCATAGCAGCTGGTTGTTGTGGTCATTCTGTTGTAATGGTCATTAGGCTTTTATATACATATGTGTGTGTATATATATATATATACATACATACATATATGTGTGTGTGTGTGTGTGTGTGTGTGTGTATTATAAAACACCTCACAAATCTAAGTAATCTGTGGGTTAAACAAAAATTGTAGATAAAAAAGGGGCTTCTATGGAAGGTAAACTCACAGGATGATCTGATCATAAATTCCTCACATGGTGAGAAGTCATGTCCCACCCATTGTTTCACTGCCTCTAGGTTATCACAAATTTTAGAGCCCTCCTTTTAATACCTGACCATTCTTTCGGACCCCTTCTTCTAAATCATGCAAGAGAGAACATAATCTTAACTATCCTATAACCTAATTTATGTCTTGCTCTCTCTCACTCTCATGTAATCTTTCACACACACACACACACACACACACACACACACATATACACATCTTCTTACTAGGTAGAGGTAATGATATAGATAAATAGGAGCACTCACACACTGCTGGTCAAAGTATTAATTTTCCCAAGCACTTAAGAAAACAACTTGGATTTTCTACTGAAGTTTGAATATGATGATCTTCTATATCCAAAAATTCTTCTTCTAGATTTAGCAATACACATTAAAGGATAGATAGATGATAAGATAGATAGATAGATAGATAGATAGATAGATCAATGTAAGATAGATAGTAGAGATATGGATAGAGATAGAGATATGCAGTCAGACCGAAGACCAGAATTTAAAGCAGGAAGAGGTGTATGTACATGTATGTATGTATGTATGTGAGTGTGCATGAGTGTGTATATCTGGACAAGGGATTGGGTGAAAATAGTACTCTGGAAGCATGAAGTTAAATGAAAGTCAAGACATAGAAGGAAGAAATTTCTATCTCCTCCTCTTGACCCCCCAAAATAACAATAGAAAGACAGCCTTATACTTCCCAAAAAGCAGTGTAGGGCATTTGTCTTTGGAGAAAAAAAAAGAAATATAAATACAGACACACTGAATATATCTTTATATATGTTCACTTGTAATTTCAAAATTATTTAAAAATCAATAAAGTTTGACTACTAATTGTTAAAATCACAAAACAAAGAGTATTATTTTCAAACAACCCAAACCTCTTTACTGAGCCCTACTCTCTCTGCATTAGTTCTTCTGTTGATTTAATCTAATTCCACTAATGACTCATGAAATCACAATATCCACTGGACCAAGCCATATATTTTTTCTACCTGCCTACAATCTCTCCAAACTTAAAAAATCCATTTACACTTAATATGTCAAAAGAATTCTTGATCCTACAACCTCTGATCAAAACTTGCTCTTCCATCAGGACTGTTAACTGTATGTGATACTTATTTTCCCTTTGCTCAGGCCCCAACCCTGTAGCACTCTTCTTTTTAATATACATTTTTATTGATATCAGAGAGGAAGGAAGAGGGAGAGAGAGAGAGAGAGAGAGAGAGAGAGAGAGAGAGAGAGAGAGAGAGAGAGATCAATGATGAGAGAGAATCATTGATCAGCTGCCTCCTGCACACCCTCTACTGGGGATGGACCCTGTAACCTGGGCATGTGACCTGACTAGGAATCAAACTGTGACCTTTCTGGTTCATAGGTCAAAGCTCAACCACCAAGCCACATCAGCCTGGGACTTGGTAACCCTCTTTAATTCATAAACATATCTGTAAATTCTTTCTACACCAAACACAGTGCATAGCATTCTCACTTAATCTATCATGTCTCTGATCTTGACTATCACTCTTCAGATTGGCAACACTGCATTCCCTCTTGCACTTCCCACATCAGTTATCAGTGCTACAGCCAGAGTGCTTCTTTAAAATAAATTTAATCAAGCCACTGCTCTGTTAAAGAAGAAAATAAGCATCTTTAATTGACTCTCATTTAACCCAGAGTAAAACCCAAAGATTTTACAACCCCCTATGTCACCTTCTGCAGCATTTTTGTCTTTCTTCCTTTGCCTCCTTACTGTTTCTCAAGTGCTCCAATAGGACTTTGCCTTAGAGATGAGGATTTTGCTGTCCCTGCTGCCTAAGCCCGTTTTTCCACAATGTACCCACATAGCTCTCTCCTTCACTTTATTTTACTCTGCATGTATTATCTCCTATGATAAGAGTTCCCTGCCTGTAGTTTACATTTGACATCCATTTTCACCTGATATCTCTTTCATTCACTAATTTGTCATTAATTTTTAAATTAAAAAAAGTTTGAGTATCAATCATGAGTCAATTCTAGTTTGGGGCATTGAGAATAAAATATAAACAGTCATATGTAGATTTAGAAGAACATGTGCCACATGTGCCAGATGGCATTTCTAGAATTTAATAGTAACAATAGATAAACTCTGATGTGTTTGTATTTCATAGAGAAGCAAACACACACACACACACACACACACACACACACACACACACACACACAACATAAAAATATATAAAGAAGCAAAGTTGCCCAGATGCCCAGATGTTGTGACTTAGACCACATTAGGGCTGCAATCTTTTCCAGTCAGTGATTTAGGGAAACCCATTCTTACTCCCACATCTTCAAAAATGTGTTCGATTAGCTATTTTTATTGTATTAATTATAAACCTAACAAGTAAGATACCACTTTACTTTTCATAATTTATCTCCCCAAATATATTGCAAAACTACTAAATTAAGCAACCTCCCATTAGCAAAGCTGATCACAAACGGAAATTTCCTGAGACAGAGATTAGATCAACATGACTGTCTTTTTCTTCTTCCCTAGAAACACCAAAGCAATAACAAGGCAAAAAAAAAAAAAAAAGAAAGAAAGAAAGAAAGAAAGAAAGAAAAGAAAAGAAAAACAAAACCCACAAAAAACCTTAAGTTTAAAAAATAAATTAATTCCATTTTGTCCTGAATCTGCAAAAGAAAATACTGCACAATTAAATAATACAATTTAACTGATGCATGTTTATTTTAGATAGAGTAAATATACATGAACTCCCCAACAACAAATCTTTAAAGTACTCTAAAAGGTAAAAATTAAAGAATGGGAAGTATTTCATTATATATATGTTAAAATATTTAATATCATTTGCTTATTTATAATTTTGTAACTCTCAGAATATCTCAAACTTTTTCATTATTATTATATTTGTCACGGTGATCTTTGACCAAATATCTTGGATGTTAGTTTTGGAACATTATGAACCATGCTCAAACTTAATCATTAAATTGATAAATATTTGTAATCCAACTGCTCCACCCACTGGCCATTTACTCCATTTTTCTTCCTTTCCTCCCTGAGACAAAACAATATTTAAATTAGACCTACTGCTTATTCTACAATGGCCCCCAAGGAAGAGTTGCACCCCCGTCACTTTAAAGGGAAAACTAGAAATTATTAAGCTTAGTGAGAAAAAATCATGTCAATAGGCTGAAAGCTAAATCTCTCATACAAAATAGCTAGCCAAGTTGTGAGGCAAAGAAAAAAATTCTTAAAGAAAATTAACAGTGCTACTCCAGTGAATACACAAATGATAAAAAGTAAAACAGCCTTATTGATGATATGGAGAAACTTTAGTAGTCTGGATAAAAGACCAAACGAACCACAGCATTTCTTTAGGCCAAAATGTAATCCAGAGCAAAACCCTAATTCTCTTCAGTTTTGTGAAGGCTTAGGGAAGTGAGAAGGCTGCAGAAGAAAAGTGTGAAGTTAGCAAAGTTGGTGAAGAAAAAAGAAAGAAGCTGTCTCTATAACATATCAAAGCTAGGTAAGCAGAAAGTGCTGTTATAGAAGTTGCAGCAAGTTATCTAGAAAATCTAGCTAAGATAATTAATAAATGTGTCTAGACTAAACAACAAAGTTTAAATGTAGATGAAAAAGCCTTATATTGAAAGCAGGTGCATTTAACTAGAGAGGAGATGTCAATGCCTACTTCAAAGGAGAGGCTGACCCTCTTCTTAGGGGTTAGTGCAAGCTGGTGACTTTATGTTGAAGCCAATGCTCATTTAACACTTCAAAACTCCTAATACACTTAAGAATTATGCTAAAACTATTCTGCCTGTGCTCTATAAATGAAATAGCAAAGCCTGGATGGTAGCACATCTGTTTACAACATGGTTTATTAATATTTAAACCCACTGTTGAGACATACTGCCTAGGGAAAATAAAATATTTATTTCAAAATATTATTTATTGCTCATTGACAATGTGCCTGATCACTCAATACCTCTTAAAGAGATATGCAATGTAATTAATGTTTTCTGTCTGCTAAGGCAACATCGACTGCAGCCCCTGAATCAAGAAATACTTTCAACTTTCAAATCATGTAATTTTAAACAATACATTACATAATGTTATGACTGCAAGGACAGTGATCACTCTGATAGATATGGGCAAAATTCATCAAAGGCCTCTGGAAAAAAATCACTATTACAGAATTTATTAAGAACACTTCTGACTTATGAGAAGAGGAAAAATATCAACATTAACAGGAATTTTAAATATGTTGACTCCAACATTCATGGATGTTTTTGAGGGATTCAAGACTTCGAATGTGGTGGAAATAGCAAAAAAAAAAAAAAAGAATTGTAAGTGGAACCTAAAGATGTGACTGAATGGCTGCAATTTCATGATAGCACAATAAACTTTAGCAGATGAAGAATTGCTTCTAATGGATAAGAAAACACACACACACACACACACACACACACATGATTCTTAGAGATTAAATCTACTCCTGATGAACATGCTATGAAGACTATTAAAATTACATAAAAGGCTATTGAAAATTTTAACAACCTAGTTGATAAAGCAGCAGCAGACTTGAGAAGGCTGACAAGTTTTGAAAGTTCTTTTGTGATAAAAATAGTATCAAATAGGATCACATGCTACAGAGAAATCATTCATGAAAGGAATAGTCAATAACAGCGAATTTTACTGTTGTTTTATTTTAAGAAGCGATCATAGCCACCACAAACTTTAACAACCATCACCCTAATCAGTCAGCAGCCATCAACATTGGGTAAGACCCTCCACCAGCAAAAAGATTATGACTCGCTGAAGACTCACATGATGGTCAGCAAATTTTAGCAATAGGCATGTGAAGCTTTTTTAGATATAATGCTATTATTGCACTTAATATCTTATAGTATAGTGTAAACATAATTTCCATAAGCACAGGGAAACAAAAAATTTGTGTGACTCACTTTAGTGTGGTAGTCAGATATCAAACATGAAATTGCTTCAAGTTGTCTATAAAAGGATTAATGATCATTCATATTATCTGTCTTATAATAATATCTACTTATTAACCTAATTTTTATTGATCCTACACAATGCAGCTAGTAACATGTAGGTATAATTATGAAAGTTTTAAAATTGATTCTTATGATATCAAATTTAATTCCTCAAATTATGCATTCATTTTTAGTATTAATAAATAAATAAAATGATTATTTTGAATTTTATTAACAGAATCAGGGAAACCATAACACAATAAAAAGAATATGTGAGCAGGTATATGAGGAATTTAAGCAAAATAAAGAAAAAAATCTTAATATCTACATAATTAAAGAAAAATTTTGTTTTTAATTTCATGTAACATTTAGATTTGGATAATTACTTTAATATTCTCTCTTTTCATTAGTAAATTATTTTTTATGTATAAAAAGTGGGAGTTATAAAATTATTTCATTCATTTGATAAATGGAGACAAACTTGTGTCTCTGCAGCAGGTCCTCTACTTTTGCTGTGTGACCCAGAAAATGCCAAGTTTCTCCTTCATTCTGCTTTAGAGTATGTTCTTCGGGTGATGATTTCTCCTCCAGACCTGGGCAAGGAGCCTGCTGCATTGGGACCATACTACACACGAAATGCCATTAGAAACTAGAACTATATGGCATTTCTACATGGACAAAACATAAAACCCTCCAAGGCATGGTAGGCAGTCTTCTAAGGCAGTGTGGGCAAGAAGACACAACTATAGAATATGGGCAATAGAACTGTGTTCGGTTCTTCTACAGTTTATGATATGTGAAGAGATCCAGCATAGTTTATCAGCTTCTTAAGTCCAGCTCCTCATATGCCTCCACTCAGAGATAAAGATATGGTGTCATAATAATGGAGTATAGAGTGGAGCAAAAACAAAAGATGTTAATTGCCTAACTAGATTTTGATTATTCTTTCTATTCAAGGGGGAACACTTCATTTCTTTAGACTTTTGGCTAAGTACAGGATTTAAATGCTTTTGCTTTTCATTGACAGATCCTAGAAAAGAGAATGTACATTTAATAGTATCATTATATTCTCCCTGTTGTATATCTATAATATAATCATAGAAAATTTGAAACTAATAACATACTCAAAGTCTTAAAATAACTTGTAATGACAGATAATACTTTCTACTTCTGAATGAGTATAAATGAGGAATACATGAATACATGTTGTGCTTTATAATTCTATCCTAATCTATCATAATGCCAATAGCTTTAAGTAAAAGTAAGTCATGAGGTATTTATGCTGGCATAAAAAAAACCTTCTCAACTAAAGAAAGCATTCCTCCCTCAGATATAGCAATCAGAGAAAGGTGCTATAACTTCTAAATGAAAACTTTGAATTGAGTGTTTACAACACTTAAGTACCAAATCAATAGGTGCATATTAAATTACAACAAATAGGATAAATCACAATTGTTGTCATGTGATGTGGAATTTAACTCATGGTAAAGAGCAAGCAGTAATTGAAACAATAAGAAAAACCAAATAATTTTAGTTTTATTCAACAGTTATTACTTATCATCTCACTTTAATATTATCAATCAAAATAAACTCTAAATTTATTATGTAATAAATTTTAGTAAGTAAATAGTAAATTTTTAGAGATAAGAGTTTTTAATTTATCATGGCAGAATCAGGAATTAGCATTCTTCATCCCTGATCAGATGTTTGAGTTCTAATTTACAGGTGAAAATTTAATTGGAAGACACAAAGAAAGGCATCAGTGTACCATTCTAGGATCTCCTGGCAAGACTATTTACAAATATGTAGTAGTAAAAGGGATAGTCTTCTTAGTAAAGTGACTTTATTCTTTCATTAAAATGAGATCTTAGAATGTAAAAAAGCATTTGAACAAATATATTAGAATATTGAAGTTCTTGATCTCTAACCCTTCTATACCAATTAGTATTACTGACTTTATACCTATGATTATTTAAACAAAACTGATAGGAAAAAATAAATTCTTAGTGTGTGATCCACTATCCTTTTTTTAGAACCAGGGTTTTTTTCTAACATCGGTCATTCACAATGAGATTTATTTGCACATAATTTTAAACACATACTAACCACATGTGTACCAGCATTATGTTAAAGCACTGCCTAAGTTTTATTTGCCACATTTATCTTTTTAATTTTTTATAATTTTTATTTAAGTGGATTATATTTATTAATTAAATTATATAGTTTTCAGGTGTACAATTCTATAATACATCGTCTATATATTGCATTGTGTGTTTACCATCTTCTTCCATCACAATATTTTACTCCCTTTACCCTTTTTAACACCAAACCCTTTTCCCCTCTGGTAACCACCATATTGTTTCTGTGTCTATGAGTTTTTATTTATCTTGTTTATTCATTTGTTGCTTTAAGCTTTATTTCCCACATATAAGTGCAATCATATTGTTTTTAACTTTCTTCTGACTGATTTATTTCACTTAGCATGATATTCTCAAGATCCATCCATGTTGTCACAAATGGCAGTATATCATCATTGTGTACAAGTACTGCATCTTTTTTCATCTTTTTTATCTAATCATCTATCAAAGGATACTTTGGTTGTTTTCATGTCAGCCAGCATGAAAAATGCTGTAATGAACAATGTAAGTATATCTTTGTGAATAAATGTTTTCAGATTTTTCAGGTAGATACCCAGAAAAGGAGTTGCTGGGTCAAATGATAACTATTTTTAATTTTGGGGGGAATCTTCAACCAAACTGTTTCCCACAATGACTGTAGCAGTATACATTTCCACCAGCAGTGAATGATGGTTTCCTGTTTTCTACAACCTCTCCAAGACTTGTTATTAACTGTCTTGTAAATAATAGCCATTCTAACAGTTGGGAGGTGGTATCTCATTGTTGTTTTGATTTGCATTTCCCTAATAGGTAGTGAGGTTGAGCCACTTTTGTATATCTATTGGCCATGTATATGTCTTCTTGAGAGAAATATCTGTTCACATCCTCTGCCTGGTTTTTAGTTGAATTATTTGTTAGTTTGGTGTTGAGTTGTGAGTTCTTCATATATATTTTTATATGGACCCCTTGTCAGACCTATTGTTTGCAGATTCTTCTCCCATTGGGTTGGTTGTTTTTTTGTTTGTTTGTTTGTTTTCTTGTGCAGAAGCTTATTTTGCTGTGCAGAAGCTTTTTATTTAAAAAAAAAACATATTTCTTGATTGATTTCAGAGAAGAAGGGAGAGAGAGAGAAACATCAGTGATGAAAGAGAATCATTGATTGGCTGCCTCCTGCTTGCCCCCTATTGGAGATCCAGCCCACAACCTGGGCAGGTGCCCTTGTCTGGAATCGATCCTGGGACCCTTCAGTTGGAAGGCTGATGCTCTATTCACTGATTTAAATCGGCTAGGGCTATGCAGAAGCTTTTTAGTTTGACATAATACCATTCATTTATTTTTGCTTTTGCTTCCCTTGCCTTTGTAGTCAAATTTATAAAATCTTCTCAAAGACCAACATCCATAAAGGTAGTGACTATTCTTCTTATGTTTTATTCTATGTAATTTATTGTCTCAGATTTTATATTTAAGCATTTGACCTATTTTTAATGAATTTTTGTACATGGGATAAAACTGTAATCTAGTTTCATTCTTTTGCATTTGGCTTTTAATTTCCCCAGCATCACTTATTGAAGAGGCTTTCTTTTTTTCATTGTATGCTTTTGGCTATATGTCAAAAAATTATTTACCCATATTCATATGGTTTTGTTTCTGGGTTATCAATTCTGTTTCATTAGTCTGTGTGTCTTTTTTTTTTTCTGCCAATGTCATGCTTTTTTTATTGTAGTTCTTCTGTAGTATAATTTTAATAAGGTAGTGTGATACCTCTGTCTTCATCCTGTTATCTCAGAATTGCTTTGACTATTTGGAATTTTTTTTGTAATTCCTCACAAATCCAATTTTTTTTAGTTCTATTTTTTTTTTAAAAAAATGGCATTGGGATTTTTATGGCGATTGCATTAAATTTAAATCTGTAAATTGCTTTGAGTAATGTGGCCATTTTAACTATATTGATTTTTGTAACTCATGGACACCAAATACCTTTCCATTTTTATTGTATCTTTTTCAATCCCTTTTAATAATACTTTTTAGTTTTTAGTAAATATATCCTTCATATCCTTTACTAAGTTTGTCCTAGGTATTTTATTTTTTTTTGTTACAGTTACAACATAATTATTTTAAAATTTATTTTTTGATATTTGATTGTTAGTATGTAAAAAAGCAGTGAATTTTTGCACATTTATTTTGTATCCTACAACATTATTGTATTTGTTTATCATTTCAAATAGTTTTTTTATTGGAATCTTTAGGGTTTTCAATATATAGAATTATGTCATCTGCAAAAAGTGATACTTCTGTAAGGGTCGAAACGCTCGCCACTCAATGGAAGGCTCCAAGAGACGTTCTCATGCAAACAGCAAAGGGTTTATTCACCAAGCATGCTGGGGCTCACAACGTACTCTGAAAGCAGAGCAGAGGCTGAGAGCCCCGAACCAAGTTACAGGGTATTTTTATTACGATAACAGGATGCGGCTGGCGGTTATTGGGTTAATCTCTTGAGACATCTGGACCTTGTCTCCTTCCTCAATTTGGCTACAGGCTGTCTTCACCACACACACTAACAACCTGCACCTGGGTTACACTAACAACCTGCACCTGGGTTACAGCACTCTGGAAATTTCCACTCTATTCTTAACTTTGAGAATTTTTAACTCTTCACTTCTTATTCCCAGTTTTGGTGGTTTTTATTTCTTTCTCTTTATTGATTGCTCTAACACCTTCCAGAATTATGTTGAGTAAGAGAGGTGAGAGTGGGCATCTTTGTCTTTTTCCTGATTTTAGAGAAAAAAACTTTCAGGGTTTTGTTTGTTTGTTTGTTTGTTTTTGTTTGTTTGTTTTACCATTGAGTATGATATTAGCTGCAAGTTTGTCATATATTGTCTGTATTATGGTGAGATATTTTCTTCTGTATTTCATTAAGTGTTTTAATCATAAATGGCTGTTGTATCTTATCAAATGCTTTTTCTGCATCAATTGATAAGATCATGTAATTTTTATCCTTTGTTTCATTAATGTAGTATATTACATTGATTAATTTACATATATTGAACCATCCTTGTGTCCCTAGAATGAGACACACTTTATCATGATATATTATATTTTTAATATATTGTTGTATTCAATTTGCTAGTATTTTTTTAGGATTTTTACAAATGTATTCATCAGAAATATTGGTCTGTGGTTTTCTTTTCAGTAATCCTTCCCAGATTTTGGTATCAGGCTTATGTTGGCCACCTAAAATATATTAAAAGTACCTTTAATTTTTCTAAAAGGTTGAGAAGGATAGGTATCAAATCTTCTTGGAAATTTGGTAGAATTTAATATGAAGCCACTTATTCCTGGATTTTTACTTTTTGGAAGATAATTGATGCTTGTTTCTATTTCCTCACTGTGGATCAGTCTATTTGGTCTTTCCTGTTCTTCATAATTCAGTCTAGGAAAGTTATATATTTCTAGGAACTTACCTATTTCTCCTAGATTATTGAGTTTGATAACATATAGTCTTTCCTATTATTCTAGTATAATTCTTTTATATCATTGATGTCTGTAGTAACTTCTCTTTCATTGCTGATTTTGTTTATATCAGTCTTTTATATTTATTCCTTAGTGAGTCTAGCCCGGAGTTTGTCAATTTTATTAACCTTTTCAAAAACCAGCTCTTCTTTGTATTCATTTTTGTATAGAATTTTGGTCTCTATTTTGTTGAATTCTGTTCTAATTATTTTTGTCTTTCTTTTTCTATCTTTGGGTTGCTTTTGTTCTCTTTTTCCAGTTTTTTCAAATGTTCTGTTCAGTTGTTTACTTAGGACTTCTCTTGTTTCTTGAGATAAGTTTGTAATAATATAAAATTCCTTCTTACTATTGCATTCACTGCATCCCAGAAGTTTTGATACGTTGTATTATTAATCTCATTCATTTCTCTATATTTTTATCTAATCTTTATATCTCTTCTGACATGGTCATTTTTTTAGTAGTCTGTTGTTTAATCTCCATGTATTTGTGGGTTTCTTTACTCTATTTTATGTAACTGTTTTCTAATTTCAAAAGATATATTTGGTAAGATTTCTATCTTCTTTAATTTGTTGAGGCTACTTTTGTGTCCCAAAATATGGCCTAACATGCTAATTAGAGCAGATGTTTTCCAGACGTCCTTTAGAGAAAGCTGCCCCAGCTTCCTGAGGCTCAGCAAGCCCTTGTGACTACAAAGGCCAAGGTTCAGGCAGCCATGGCAGCCAGCAGTGGCAGCAGCATAGGCTGATGAAGGAGTATCCTTTCCCTGACTGGCCTGGTCACCTCCCTCAGAGGGAAACCAGACTGTGGTTAAGTGTGTGGAGCGAGTTTAAGGGGTCAGTAGGACATCCCCTGAAGGCTCCTGGACTGTGAGAGGACCAGGCCAGGCTGAGGGACCCCCATCGCCCAGTGAACAAACATTTGTAGACTGGGCCCTTAGTAATCTCATATTCTGGGATAAAAGTCTGTAAATGTCATCAATTGATGCATAAAAAAGCATTTGACAAAATTCAATACCCTTTCTTCATAAAAACTCTCAAAATGGTTGAAATAGAAGGATCATACCTCAACATCATAAAAGCCATATATAATAAACCCACAGCTAACATCATACTCAATGTAGAAAAACTAAAAACATTTTCTCTAAGAACAGGAACAAGAAAGAGATGCCCACTCTCACCACTCCTGTTCGACATAGTACTGGAAGTATTAGCCATGGCAATTAGAAAAGAAGAAAAAATAAAAGGCATCCAAACTGGAAAAGAAGACGTAAAGCTGTCCTTATATGCAGATGACATGATACTGTACATAAAAAACCCAGACTCCATCCAAAAATTAATACACTTAATAAATGAATTTGGCAGTGTAGCAGGATACAAAACCAATGCCAAGAAATCTATGGCATTTCTATACACTAATAGTGAAATTATAGAAAGAGAGACTAAAATCCAATCCCATTTACCATAGCAGCAAAAAATTAAGATAACTAGGAGTAAACATAACTAAGGAAGTAAAAGATCTATATGCAAATATCTACAGGACACTGAAAAAAGAGATAGAGGAAGATATAAACAGATGAAAGAGCATACCATACTCATGGATTGGAAGAATCAACATCATTAAAATGTCCATACTACCCAAAGCAATCTATAGATTCAATGCACTACCCGTTAAAATGTCAATGACATATTTCACAGATCTAGAAACAGCTCTCCAAAGAATCATCTGGAAGAAAAAAAGACCCCAAATAGCCTCAGAAATCCTGATAAAAAAGAATAAAGTAGGTGGGATCTCAATACCCGATTTCAAGCTATATTACAAAGCAACTGTTCTCAAAACAGCCTGGTACTGGCATAAAAACAGACACATAGACGAATGGAATAGAATAGAGAATCCAGATATCGACCTAAACAACTATGCTCAATTAATATTTGACAAAAGTGGCATGAACATACAATGGAGTCAAGACAGCCTCTTCAATAAATAGTGTTGGGAAAATTGGACGGATACATGCAAAAAAATGAAACTAGACCACCAACTTACACCAAATAAAAAATAAACTCTAAATGGATATAGAACTTAACCGTAAGATGGAAAACCATAAAAATACTAGAGGAATCCACAGGCAGCACAACCTCAGACATATGCTGAAATAACTTCTTCACTGACACTGCTCCAAGGGCAAGGGAAGCTAAAGAGAAAGTAAACAAACGGGACTTCATCAAAATAAAAAGCTTTCGCACAGCAAAGGCAACGATCAACAAAACAACAAGAAAGCCCACTGTATGGGAGAACATATTTGCAAATCTTACCACTGATAAAGGTTTAATCTCCAACATTTATATTCAACTTATACAACTTAATAAAAGAAAGATAAGTGACCTAATTTTAAAAAATGGGCAACAGACCTAAATAGAACCTTTCAAAAGACGACAGAAGCCCAGGAGACACATGAAAACATGCTCAAAGTCACTACTTATCCAAGAAATGCAAATCAAAACGACAATGCGATACCATCTTACACCTGTCAGAAGGGCAATCATCAAGAAATCAACAAATGACAAGTGTTGTCAAGGATGCTGAGAAAAAGGAACCCTCGTGCACTGCTGGAGGGAATGCAGACTGGTGCAGCTACTGTGGAGAACAGTATGGAGTTTCCTCAAAAGACTACAAATGGAACTCCCATTTGACCCAGCAATCCCTCTCTTAGGAATATATCCTTAGAAACTAGAAACACCAATCAGAAAGGATTTATGCACCCCTATATTCATAGCAGCACAATTTACAATAGCTACATTTTGGAAACAGCCTAGGTGCCCGTAAGCAGATGACTGGATCAGAAAACTGTGGTAAATCTACACAATGGAATTCTATGCTTCCATAAAAAAGAAGGGATTCTTACCATTTGCAGCAACCTGGATGGAACTGGAGAGCACTATGCTAAGTGAAATAAGCCAGTCAATGATAGAAAAGCACCACATGATCTCAATCATGTATGGATAATAAAGAACATTATAAACTGATGAAAAAAAGATAGATACAGAGGTAGTTAAGCATCAGACTATGAAATTCCAGCAGGAAGGTCATGGAGGGGTGGGGTAGATAAGTCGTCAACCAAAGGACTTGTATGCATGCATATAAGCCTAACCAATGAACACAAGACACTGGGGGTATTGGGTATGCCTGAGAGGGGTGAGGGCAATGGGAAGTAACATATACATGTAATACATTAATAAAAATTTTAAAAAATTCATAAATGTCAACTATGTCAATTTGGTTTGATGTGCCATTTAACACTGATATTTCTTTTTTTTATTTTTTTTCTAAATTAAATCTATTATTCATATAATTACAATTGTTTCTCTTTTTTACCCTCCATAGCACCCCTCCACCCAGCTCCTACCCTTCCCTCTGCCCTTACTTCCCTCCCATTGACCTCATCCATAGGTGTATGATTTTTGTCCAGTCTCTCCCTGTACACCCCTTACCCCTTTGCCCCTGAGAATTATCAGTCCACTCCCTTTCTGTGCTCCTGATTCTATTATATTCACCAGTTTATTCTGTTGATCAAATTTTTAATTCACTTAATTTTTAGATTCACTTGTTCATATGTATTTGTTATTCATAAGTTTTTGTCTTTTACCTTTTTATTCTTCCTCTTCTAAAAGAGTACCTTTCAGCATTTCATATAATACTGGTTTGGAGTTGATGAACTCCTTTAGCTTTTTCTTATCTGTGAAGCTCTTTATCTGCCCTTCAATTCTGAATGATAGCTTTGCTGGATAGATTATTCTAGGTTGTAGGTTCTTGCTATTCATCACGGTGAATATTTCTTGCCACTCCCATCTGGCCTGCATCGTTTCTGTTGAGAAATCAGCTGACAGTCGTATGGGTGCTCCCTTGTAGGTAATGAACTGTTTTTCTCTTGCTGCTTTTAATATTCTATCATTGTCTTTTGCTCTTGGTATTTTAATTATGATGTGTCTTGTTGTAGTCCTCTTTACATTCCTTTTATATGAGGTTCTGTGTGCTTCCTGGACTTGTAAGTATATTTCTTTCACTAGATATGGGAAGTTTTCAGTCATTATTTCTTTAAATAGGTGTTCAGTATCTTGCTCTCTCTCCCTTCTTCTGGTACCCCCACAATTCTGATGTTGGTACGCTTGAAGCTGTCCCAGAGGCTCCTTACATTATTTTCACATTTTTTGATTCTTTTCTTGCTTTTCCAGTTGAATGTTTTCTGCTTCTTTATATTTCAAATTTTTGACTTGATAATATTTTTTTATTTCAGTCAGTGTATGTTTAATTTCTAGTTTGTCCTTTTTCATCTCTAGTTGGACCTTTTCCATCTCTAGTTGGATTTTTTGCATCTCTACTTGGTCCTTTTTCATCTCCTCTTGGCTCTCACTAACTTTATCCAACTTTTCTAGCATATTCTTGAAAAACCTTATAAGCATGGTTTTGAACTCTATATCCAGTCATTTGTTTTCCTTCATTTCTTTTGTTTGTGATCCCTTCCCTTGTCTCGGCATTTTCACTATGCCGGGAGAACTTCTGTGTTGGATACCAGACTTGCAAAACCGCAGACGCCTCTCTGTTGAGCTTGAGATGGGTGGAGTCTCAGGGCTTAAGGGACTGCCTTGCCTTCCAGTTGGCCCTGCCCTCCATGGCCCCTGAGTCTCACGTGACTGGGTAATCGCTGGAGCAGTCCTTGTGCCTGCATGCTCATGCGCCCACAGTGCCTCTAGACAGCTGCCTTTCAGGCTCCCGTGCGCTCCAGGACCACGCGAGTCTAGGTCCCCATGGTTTCACCCGAAACAGGGGCTTAGTGGAGTCAGAAGTGGCACAGTTCGGAGGGTCTGTCTCCTGCCCATTCATGAAAGCCAGCAGTACCATCAGCAGTCTGTCCTCTGCGCAGTGCCGTGCTCGCCATCAGCCCTCTGATCTTTTGCGACTCCCCTAAATTTCCATGCACCTCTCCCTTTTCAGAGTCCAAACTCCCCCCATATGAGTTTCAGCTAGATCTGGGGTTTAGTGTCATAAGATAAGGGGTTCAATGCCTTTGAGAGTCTCCGTTTCCCTCTTGCCAGAGAAAACCAGCCAGGTACTCCGGCACCCACTCTCTCCATGTGCGCGTCTCAGTACCTCAGCTTTTTGCAGCTCCTCTGGATCTCCGTGAGCCCCTCTCTTTCCTTCTAGTTGTAGAATTTCCACTCAGCCAGCTTTCCTGTGGTTCTGGATGATGTCCATTCTGTCTTTTAGTTGTAGTTTTGAAATTGTTGTGGGAGGCAGCAGTGTAGGTGTTTACCTATGCCGCCATCTTGGATTCTCCTACCAAGACTGATATTTCTTTATTGATTTTCTGTTTAGATGATCTATCTATATTTGTCAATGGAGTATTTAGGTCCCCTACTATGATTGTGTTTTAGTCTGTTTCTCCCTTTGGTTCTGTGAGTAGTTACTTTATATATATCTTTACTTCCTGATTGGGAT
>JAAGEH010002534.1:42526294-42557300 GCA_011751065.1 Lasiurus cinereus | reverse complement strand
ATATATATATATATAGAGAGAGAGAGAGAGAGAGAGAGAGAGAGAGAAAATTGTTCTGTGATCTTGATGCAGTGCCCTCTTTATCATTATAAAATGCCCATTTTGTCTCTTGTTATCTTTATTATATTGAAATTTATTTTGTCAAACACAAGTATGTCTATACCTGTTTCTTTGGATTCTATTTTCTCAAAAATAATTTTCCACCATTTCACTTTGAGCCTACCTTTGTCTTTGCAACTTAAATGTGTCTTGTGATGGCAGCATATGGTTAGGTTTTGTTTTTTTGTATCAAATCTGCTATTTTCTGCCTTTTATTGATAAATTCAGGACATGTACATTTAGGGTATTTATTGATGTATAAGGATTTTCTATAGCCATTTTTTTTTCTTTTGTTTTCTAGTAGCTTTTGCCTCCATTCATTCCTTTCTTTTGTGTTTCTGTCTGTTGTTTTTGTGCTTTTGTTTGGTGCTATTTCATACTTTTTTCCTTTGATACTTCTTTTTTAAGTTATGTGTCTGAGGTTTTAGTGTTGTTATTTGTGTGTGTGTGTGTGTGTGTGTGTGTGTGTTTCACATTAGGTTTATGAAAAATAAATTTCCATATATATAGTAGTCCTTTCTTTTTTTAATATATCTAGCCTCCATTCTTATTTTCAAATTCAGACTATTATCCACTCCCTTTTTATGTTTTTGTTGTCACAAATTATCCCTACTTATTCTGTAATTTTGGTGTTAATCTTACTTGGCATTTTGTAACCTTTTGCTTTTTGTTTCATATAGAATAACCTTGAATATTTTCTACAATAGAGGTATTCTGGTAATAAATTCTCTCAGCTTCTGTATATCTAGAAAAGTCTTTATTTCTCTTTCATAACTACAGGATAATTTTACTGGATATGTTATTCTTTACTGGAAATTGTTCTCTTTCAGTGGTTTGAATATTTAGTTCCACTGTTTTCTAGCTTCTAGAGTTTCTGCTGAGAAATCCAATGCTAATCCATAAAATTTTAATCTCTTTGGTAAAGTACTATTTTTGTTGTTGTTTATTTGGTTTTTGAGTTCATTAAACTGCCTACTTATGTTGTCTTGCATTGTATTAATTGAGCTTTTTTCAAAACTGCAATTTTGAATTCTCCGTCATTTAAATCACATATTTCTTTGTCTTTAAGTTTATTTTCTGGAGGTTTTTTTCATTTCCTTTCTGAGTTGCCTTGTTACCTTGGTTATTCATGGTACTCGATGGGTTCCTTCTCTATCTAGGCATCTATGTATGAATGGCACTTCTCTAGTAGATTGATAAGAAGTATTTCTATTATGTTTCAGTAGGTGATGCTGAATCACAAGTTTTTGTTTTGTTTTGATTTTGATTTTATATTTCTTGCACATCTGTGGTATTTCAGATCTCTGCAGGGTGGTAGAAAATGGCTTATGTTCCTGCCAAGGTGGACACCTTTCCTGTGATCCAGTTACCTTTGTCCTAGGAGACCAATACCACAGGGGAACACAGTGAGTAATGGGGCTTAAATCTGAAATCTAATGCTATCCACTGCAGCTAGATGCCACCAACGGTACACCCTTGATGTGTGCAGGTGGGATGAGCTGGTAAAACCTGACTGCTTCCTTTGCTGCTTTGCCTTCCCATCAATGGGACCAGTGGATCTCCACCTGACCTTGGGATTAATCTCAGAGTGCACCTTTTGCTAGGAATAAGGTGTTGCTAAGTACCAGTTCTCAGATTTTCAGATAATGAACTCTGAAACCCAACATGGAAGAATGAGGGGAGGTTAAGGGAAGGTGCCAGGCTCTGTGTATTTGTTTAGCTGTCTGGAATTCTGATTGTTAGACCACTCACTATGGCCGCACTTCTATGCCACAACTCTGCTCAGGTCACTGGGCTCAGCCTTAGCTCCTATCTCCACTGAAGCAGGAATGTTCAACAAATCTCTTTGTTCCAGCCAGGACTTCAAATTAGTGTGGACTTTTCAAGAAAACCATACCCTCAACTTGAGTAGAAGTATCTGGAAGCATATTGATTTTAGAGAGTCTCATATTATTGATTAACCTCCATCAAATCATGGTTATATATATACTCAACTGATTTTTTACAAAAAAAACTAAAGTAATTCAACAGAATAAAGATAGTCTCATAGAAGAATGGTGCTGAAACAACTGGACATGCACAGCAAAAAAAAAATAAAAACATAAACCTTATAATATTCATAACAAGTAATTCAAAATACATAATTAAGCTAAATCTGAAAGACAAAACTATTAAAAAAGAGAGATAATCTAAATTATGACTTTTTTTTGATATAACACCAAAGTGTAATCTATGAAAGAAATTATTGACAAATGGTCCTCATTAAAATTAAAAACTTCTACTCTGCCAAAGACATTGTCAAGAGAATGAGAAGGCATATTGAGAGATAAAAATCACATGGTCATATCAATTCATGCAGAAAAAGCATTTGATATAGTCCAACACCCTTTTTTGATAAAAACTCTCAGCAAGGTGGGAATAGAAGGATCATAGCTCAACATCATAAAAGCCATATATGATAAACCCACACCTAACATCATATTCAAGGCGCAAAAACTAAAACCATTTCCCCTAAGAAAAGGAACAAGACAGGGATGCCCACTCTCACCTTTCTTGTTCGACATAGTACTAGAATTATTAGCCATTGCAATTAGACAAGAAGAATAAATAAAAGGCATCCAAATTGGAAAAGAAGAAGTAAAGCTGTTCTTATTTGCAGATGACATGATACTGTACATAAAAAAACCAAAGAACTCCATCCAAAAATTAATAGTCTTAATAAATGAATCTGGCAATATAGGAGGATACAAAATTAATGCCACGAAATCCATGGCATTTCTATACACTAATAGTGAAATTATAGAAAGAGACACTAAAAAACGAATCCCATTTACCATCACACCAAAAAAATTAAGATACCTAGAAATAAACTTAACTAAGGAGGTAAAAGACCTATATGCAGAAAAATACAGAACACTGAAAAAAGAGATAGAGGAAGACATAAACAGATGGAAGAGCATACTATGCTCATGTATTGGGAGAATCAACATCATTAAAATGTCCATACTACCCAAAGCAATCTATAGATTCAATGAAGTACCCATTAAAATACCAGTGACATATTTCACAGATCTAGAAATAACTCTCCAAAGATTCATCTGGAACAAAAAAGACCCCGAATAGCCACAGCAATCCTGAGAAAGAAGAATAAAGTAGGTGGGATTTCAATACCAGATTTCAAGCTATATTACAAAGCAAATGTTCTCAAAACAGCCTGGTACTGGCACAAGAACAGACACATAGACCAATGGAATAAAATGGAGAATTCAGATATCCACCAAAACCACTATGCTCAACTAACATTTGACAAAGGAGGCATGAACATACAATGAAGCCAAGATAGCCTCTTCAATAAATGGTGTTGGGAAAATTGGACAGATACATGCAAAAAAAATGAAACTGGACCACCAACTTACACCAAATACAAAAATAAACTCAAAATTGCTACAGGACTTAACCATTAGAAGGGAAACCATAAAAATACTAGAGGAATACACAGGCAGCACAATCTCAGACAATATGCTGAAAGAACTTCTTCACTGATACTGCTCCAAAGGCAATTGAAGCTAAAGAAAAAATAAACAAATGGAATTACATCAAAATAAAAAGCTTTTGTACAGCAAAAGAAACCATCAACAAAACAACAAGAAAGACCACTGTATGGGAGAACATATTTGCAAATGTTATCACTGATAAAGGTTTAATCTCCAAAATCTACAGCCAACTTATACAACTTAATAAAAGGAAGATAAACGATCCAATAAAAAAATGGGCAACGGACCTAAATAGAACCTTTTCAAAAGACGACAGAAGGAAGGCCAAGAGACACATGAAAACATGCTCAAAGTCACTAATTATCCGAGAAATGCAAATCAAAACGACAATCCGATACCATCTTACACCTGTTAAAATGGCAATCATCAAGAAATCAACAAATGACAAGTGTTGTCGAGGATGCGGAGAAAAAGGAACCGTCATGCACTGCTGGTGGGAATGCAGACTAGTGCAGCCACTGTGGAGAACAGTATGGAGTTGCCTCAAAAGACTACAAATGGAACTCCCATTTGACCCAGCAATCCCTCTCTTAGGAATGTATCCTAAGAAACTAGAAACACCAATCAGAAAGGATTTATGCACCCCTATGTTCATAGCAGCACAATTTACAATAGCTACAATTTGGAAACAGCCTAGGTGCCCATCAGCAGAAGAGTGGATCAGAAAACTGTGGTACATCTACACAATGGAATTCTATGCTGCCATAAAAAAAAAGGAATTCTTACCATTTGCAGCAACCTGCAACCTGGATCGAACTGGAGACCATTATGCTAAGTGAAATAAGCCAGTCAATGAAAGAGAAACACCACATGATCTCACTCATTTACGGATAATAAAGAACATTATAAACTGATGAACAAAAAGGTAGATACAGAGGCAGTAAAACATCAAAGAGACTGTCAAATGACAGCAGGAAGGTTAAGGAGAGATGGGGTAAATAACAATCAACCAAAGGACCTGTATGCATGCATATAAGCATAACCAATAAACACAAGACACTGGGAAGTAAGGGTATGCCTAGGAGGGGTGCGGGGCAATAGGAAAATATGTATACATGTAATACATTAATAAAGAAATTGAAGAAACAAAAAGAGAATGAGAAGGCAAGCTATAGGCTGGGAGGAATTATTTGCAAAATATATATCTGATAAAGAATTGTTATCCAATATATAGAAAAATACTCTAAAAACTCAATAAGAAAATAATGTGATTAATAATTAATATCCACTTCACCAAGTAAAATATACAGATGACAAATCAGCATCCGAGAAGGTGTCATTAGGAAATTTCAAATTAAAACAACAATGTGATACCACTATACACCTATTGTAATCGCCAAAATCCAGGACACTGATAACAATAAATGCTGATAAGAATGTGAAGCAACAGGTACTCTCACTCACTGCTGATGGGAACACAAAATGGTATAGCCCCTTCTGAAGACAGTTTGTTGGTTTCTTACAAAACTAAACATACTCTAACCATACAATCCAGCCATCACACTCCTCAGTATTTACTCAAAAAGGTTGAAAACTTATGTCCACATGAAAACCTGCAGAGATGTTTATACTAGTTATATTCATGATTGCCAAAAATCGGAAACCATCAATATGCCTTTCAGTAACTGATTAGATAAATAATCTGTGGCATATCCAGACAATTATTATTCAGTACAAAAATGAATGCCAGGGCTTAAGAGAGAGGGAGAGATGAGTCCATTGCCGCTCTGAAGATTTTTATGACATTGAAACTATTCTGTATAAGAGTCATTATCCATTTGTCCAAACCCATAGAATGTATAATACCAAGATTGAACCCTACTGTAAACTGTAGACTCTGAATGATAATGATGTTGGTTCATTTTTTATAATGCTCTAATATGGAATATTGATAGTGGTTGAGGTTGTGAATATGTAAAGACAGGGGATACATGGAATATCTTTCTACTTTTAGCTCTGTTTTGCTATGAACATAAACTGCTCTAAAAATAAATAAAAAATAATGTACTGCATTGTCTTTTATATTGCTTTTGCTCTTTACTCAGAGTACCCATATTTCTTCCACTTCTCTTTTGTCCTCTTAATTTTTTGTCTTTTTCCATTCATGCTTCTGCCCCAAGACTTCTCAACTCTCTAATATTATCTCACTACTCTGGGCCCAAGACTCATTACTACTTTTAGGTTAAAAATTCTTCGCTGATTAACATTACTTTAAATTTGTAATAGTTATAAGTTCATAGCACCTAAAAATATATAAGTATCTTGGTAAAAAAAAAAAAAAAAAACACACACACACATTGCATTTCAAGCTTAAAAACTTATGTATACTAAACTGTAAAGATAAAAGCACTTTGATTTCTTCTTGAAAAAAATGTCATTAGTAAGGAGAACCAGGCACTTCCTCCCACATTTTCTTCTCAACTCATAATTTAGAGCCATTAACCCTCTCAAAAAGTATTGGAAGCTCTTGTCTCTTCTTCCATGCTTCGCGCCAGAGGGAGCAGGTAGTTTTCTGGCTAGTGAGATGGAGAGAGGCTGCCATCTGGTGGCCAGAGCAGATGGTGCTGAGAGTGAAAGCTCACAGCCAGTCTCCTTTTCCTGCTCCTTCCCAGGGATGGGCACTCTCGCCCTCCAAGCCTCTTGCCTAATGGGCGTCCTAAGGTTCACAGCAGAAAGTTAAACAGAACTCTGGTGCAATTGGTGTTCTAGAAGTTAGGTTCCTCAGTTGTAAAGCCTATATTTTATTTCTTTCCTGTGTCCAGTTCTTAGTTGGTTCATAGATCAGAGTAGAGGAGAGGAAGCCTAGTTAGCATGCAAGCCCATATAAATCAAGGAAATATTCTATTGCTTTTTAAAAAGTCAATACAAAGTTAGAAAATATAGAAATATATTTCTAAATGTGACATTCATGCCAAAAGTTTACAGGTCATCTCTAAGGGAAAAGAGAGGGGAAAAAGTCCCATTTTTTTAAATTTATAAAATTCTCATTGTTTTCTTTAACCTTCCTGCCCTTTCTCCATGGCTGACTCCCATATCCACAGCCATTACTTATATTCTAACATTTTATCAAATATTTAATTAGAAGGAAGGGTAAGTGGAATTGATGTAAGCTTGGCTGGAAGTGAAAATGTTTTGCAGAGGAGAATGTTGGAGAGAAAGCACAATAATACATAAAATAACCAAAAGAAGATCCTAAAGAAGTTGCTTGCTGCATATGCAATAACCTCTCCTTCTCTAAACCTCTCCTCAAAATGAATGAGCAATATGAAACATAAAAATGCTGTAAAGGTAGAAAAACTAGTGTAAAGAATAAAACAGTTAAATTGGTATCAAATTGGTAAGGTATATATATATATATATGTATATTCTAGGCAAAAAATTTTATAACCCCTCATATAAGCATGAGGCCTATGAATGAAAAGTATCTCTAGTAGTTTCTGGAATTGGTGTGCTCACAAGTGGTAATTTAATTTGAAGTACAAAGAGTTGTTCGTGTCTGGCCTTCCTGGATATTTAACTGAACCAAAATAATTTGTGGAAGATGAGTTACCATTATAGTAAATGAGGTGGAGGGGAGTAAGTGAAGCAGCATTCAAGACAGCAGGAAATAAAAGGCACAGTGAGCTATTGAGCCAGAAAGTGGGATTGAAACAGACCTGATGTAGCACTAATCATTAGTGAGTGAAGTAATGAACTAAGAAGAGATGAGGTTTAGTTATGGTTGGGCAAATGGGAATGAGAACTTCCCAGATGCTCCATATGGTCTATAATTCAAATGTTTTGTACCTTTAGGTCAAAATTTTCAAACAGATAACAGATGTAGAAAGGATTCAAAATTTCACACATACACCATGAAGGTTAGCTTTCAAAATCTCAGAGCTTGTGTGTAAACTCCTCCCTTTAGAAGTAGGATTTAAAATAAAACCTGTTAGACCTCAGGCACAATTCCAGTGTAGAAAAAGAGTTTCAAATTAATAATAGCTTTATTTTTACATACCAATTCAAATGGTACAAAAGAGCTCTAGGGATTTTAACATGACAGCAACAAGTTTCAAAAGAATAATTCTTGCCAAATGGCCTTTTGCTAAAGAAAATATTTTAAATTGAATATATGGAGATATTAATTCTATGTACAAGTGGACATAATGCCCAGTATTTCAAAATACCAATTTCATCTTAAAGGAAAGAACACAGAAATTATAACAACAATGAAAAATTCTTACCATTTAAAAAAACATATTAGAGCTAAAGAAATTATATTTTTTATATTTTTAAAAGTAAAATATAAGCAACTGTATAAACATTGGTAAGGTCCCATGTGATATACTGACATGATTTATTTATTTATTTTTAATCTTTATTGTTGAGAGTATTACACATGCCCCCTTTTTTCCCCATTGACCTCTCCCATACAGCCTCCAACCCCAGCCCAGGTCTTCACCGCCCTATTTATTCTGTGTCCTTGGGTTATGCATATACTCATATGAATTCTCACCCTCCCCTCCCCCTACCTTCCCTCTGAGATTTAACAGTCTGTTCCATGCTTCTATGTCCCTGGGTCTATTTTTGTTCATCAGTTTATGTTGTTCATTATATTCCACATATGGTTGAGATCAAGTGATATTTATCTTTCTCTAACTGGATTATTTCACTTAGCATAATGCTCTCCAAGTACATCAATGTTGTTGTAAATGAAAAGAGTTCTTTCTTTTGTACATATATGTAGTATTCCATGATATGATGTACCCTAGTTTGCTAATCCATTCATCTACTGATGGGCACTTAAGCTGTTTTCAAATCTTAACTATTGTAAATGGTGCTGCTATGAGCATAGGGGTACAGATATTCTTTTTTATTCTTATTTCTTAGGATATATTCCTAGAAGTGGGATCACTAGGTCAAATTTTTTGAGGAAACTCATACTATTTTCCAGAGCCTGCTCCAATCTGCATTCTTACCAGCAGCATATGAGAGTTTCCTTTTTTTATGTCCTGGATAACATTTGTCATTTGTTGATGGTAGCCATTCTGACAGGTGGGACATGGTAGTTCATTGTCATTTTAGTTTGCATCTCTCTGATGATCAGTGACTTTGAGCATTTTTAAATATGCTCCTTGGCCATCTGTATGCCCATTTTGGAAAAGTGTCTGTTTAGGTCCTTTGCCCATTTTTTAATTGGATTGTTTGCCTTCCTTTTGTTAAGTCGCATGTTTTACTTACATATTTTGGATATTAACCCCTTATCAGATGTATCATTGGCAAATATGTTCTTTTATACAGTGGTCTCCCTTTCCATTTTGTTGTCGATTTCTTTTGCTGAGCTTTAAATTTTGATGTAGTCCCAGTTATTTATTTTCTCCTTTGTTTCCCTTGTCCTAAGAGATGAGTTAGTAAACATATTAATATGACATGTCTGATACTTTGCAGCCCATAGGATTTTTATGGTCTAAAGACTTACATTTAAGTTGTCTATCCATTTTGGGAATATTGGACAGGAACATGCAAAAAAATGAAATAAGACCACAACTTACATCATAAACAAGAATAAATGTATTTTTCTTTATCTTATCTATTCATCTATAATTACAGACTTAAAATTTAGGACTAAGAAACTATTTATTTATTTATTTATTTATTTATTTATTTATTTATTTATTTTCCCTATTGCCCTCCCCAACCCCCAGTACATGCCCTCATCCATCTCCCCGCCACCCCTCCCCATTGCCCTGTATCCACTGGCTATGCCTACACACACATGTATACAAGTCTTCAGTTGATCACCTACAGGCCCCTCCTCCCAACCTCCCCTGCCTTCTTACTGTAGCACAACAGTCTGTTCATTGCTTCTTTGCCTCTGCATATGCTTGCCCCCCTCCCCCTGATTCTTGTCTTTAAAAGCATCTTGCTCTTGTAGAAACTCTTTAAAATATCTATAAGCAATATCTGGTCTGCTTCAATACAGTAAGCTGGAGTTTATACAGTAGGAGAGTAGTAAAAAACAGTATATATGGCACTCCAAAAAATTGTCAATATTTTGAAATAATTGAAAAAATAAGAACAAAGTTGATAATTTTACTTTTTTTCTTTTAGCATATAAATGTGTCATTATTTCCAAGTCATTGACTATTGTTATAAAATATATTTTAATAGCTTTAGAGTAGATGAACCTGTGAATAAATCAATATTTATTTAACGTGTTTCCTGTTGGTGGGCAGGATTTTTCCCTATATGTCAATACTGAAATGACAGTCTTGCAAATTTGTTTCTAAATTTATGATAGTTTCATTAAGATTATTTCTTAAATTTTTGAATCAAATTTTATAAATATTTTTATCAATGTAGATTTATATGTTCAAATAGTTCCACAGAAATGCTACACTATGAGTAACAATAAACCTAGAGAGGGACTGTTCTTATAACACAATACTAACATTGTATCATTTTGAAAACTTTATTTTAATATGGGAAAGTTCATTATAGTTTTATTGATCTTTGGTTGAGCATGTTTCACTTTTCTTTTTAATATTTCTTATTTAATTTTTTTCAAGCTTTATTAATTTCCATTACTTATTTCCTCTTGTAACATTTAATTTTTGTATGTGTAACATTAATTTTTATTTATGATATTTATTATATATGATTAACAGGTTATCAGTCATATGCTATACATGCTTTTCTATATCTTGTTTTTACTTTTGTTATATATATGTATACATATATGCATATATAATACAGTCTTTAACATTTTACTGTATATTTTCTTATTTTTATAATTTCTTTGTAAGAGTAATTCACTACAAAATGATATGAACATTTATAGCATCACTAGAGGCCTGATGCACAAAATTCGATCATTCTGCTGTTTGACCATTTGGTCTAATTAGCATATTATACTTTTATTATTATAGATTTCTTATTAGTCTTCTTTATATTTTAGTATTTAGTCTCTAGAGATTCAATTTTTTTTAAATAAATTTTGTTTGAGAATCTAAGTTTTTAATGTATTCATTCAGCTATCTTCATACTAATTATTTGATAACTAATTATTTTCAGTCATGTTTTCATTTGAATGGTATATATCAATATTCTAGATGTTAATTAACCCTTACCACTTTAGTTTTACATATTTTGATAGCCTTTATTCTGAATTTATATTGCACTTAATAAATGCACTTAATCCACTTATATTTATTGTCATAACTGATAGGACTTTTCTTATTTTCATACCAATTTAATTATTTACTTTTTATTATTGTTGTTTCTATTTATTTTTAGTCCTTTGATTTATGGACTTTTTCTAATATAATTTATTTTGTTTTCTATATAAGTTAGTTCTTTTAATTTTAAAAAATAATTGTGCTTAAATCTATATTTTTGTTACCAATATTAAAAATTATATTATCCATTTGCTTCTTGTTTTAAGGTGACTGAGTTAGCATACTTTTAAATTTCCTCTATTTATCCTCTTTTCATACCCCTTTTATGGTATAAAATCTAGGATTAGAAAACCAATTCCTTGTATTTATATTTTGTTCTAATATTTTTTTCAAAATATATTTTTAGTGATTTTAAAGAAGGGAGAGAGAACCATTATTTGGCTGCCTCCTGTATGCTCCCTAATGGAGATCAAACCCACAACCCGGGCATGTGGCCTGACTGGAAATAAAACTGTGACCTTCTGGTTCATAGATTGATGCTCAACTACTGAGCCACATTGGGCAGGCCTAATCTTCTAGTTTAATAAATGTTAATGGTATATATGTTTCATTTTCATTTACAATCTGACTTTCCAAGTACCTGAGGTGGTTGTCCTCCAAGTGTTATTGCTAATGTTCCTCTTAGAAAACCTACCACATGGCAGCTCTGAGTTCTCCAATTCAAGCAATGCTAAGGATTAAAGGAAACTGCAAGAATTTAACCTCTCTGTCAACTGAGTCTGTTTATATTTGTATGATAAGCTCTAATCAGTATGTTGTTAGAGCAAGTGCCATATACTTTTATTATAATAGTACTATCATGCAGTTGGGGAGAGTCCCTCAACTTAGCCTGTACCCTCTGACAGTCTGGGAGCACTTGGAGGATATCCTACTGATGGCTTAGCCCCATTACTTGTGGTGAGTGGGCCTAAGCCACAGTCTGGCCTCCCTCTGCAGGAGACGACCGGGTGGCCTATCAGGGGATGGCGCCCCACTCCTCCATCCCTACCCAGCAATGCCCATTCCCCACTCCTGGTCGCTGCCCCCTTCCCTCCATCATTGCTCCCTTCTTCTTCCAGCTGGCATGAACCTTGGCTGGCCTGGCACCACCTGCTCACTGATCCCAACCCTGCTGATTGGTCATTCTACTGTTTGGTCAATTTGCACATTATACTTTTATTATATAGGGTGTCATGTGAATATTGAACCCTAAGAATTCAACTCAAATGAATGTAAGCCAATACTGTTATCACATGGGGGTAAGGATGGAAGAGAATTATGGGGGGAGATACTGAGGTGCTTTAAACTCCTCAGATTTTGTGGCTTAAACTAAGAATGCCTTAGTGTCATTTAGGTCAATTAAGCAGGACAAGAAATGTGAGAACAATTAGAGGTGCACACATTTTTTTAAACAAGCCAACATGCTCTAAGACTTGCTTTTGCTGCTTTCTCTCTTGCTAACATTGCTGCCAGAGCCTGTGCCATCTGCAATCTGTTCCCATTTATCCATGAGGTAGGGAGTGGATCACAATAAAACCTTTTGATTTTTAATTTGATCAGATACCTGTTTTTACCCGTAGGATGAAGACTTAGACTTTATATTCACATGTCAATGTCTGTAAGTAAGGTATTGTGTGTATTAAAAGTAACAATTAACTATTTCACATGACTGAATTAAAATAGAAATAAAATTTCTGAGCTAAAGCAATCATAACTGTAGGAAATACAGCTTAAGTTAGTAGTTGGGTTAACAAAGAAACAGCTACAGGACTCTTGGGACCCCCAACTGCTACTTGGAAGATCAATGTGAAGACAGGTATCCTGCTAAGTAGGTAACCCTTGCATGATGCTGTTCTCAGGAATACATCATACTAGTTGAAAATGTCATCACAAAGGCACAGTGCTTGAGAACCAATACTTGGGAGCCCAGTATATGATACAAATGTCCAGCTGTTCATAGGTGGGATCACACTCAAAATAGTAAAATGGTGTTAGTCTAGGATGGGAACTTGCCTTGAACTTATAGATAAATAAACCTATATGTCATTGGAGATAATATGCATGTGTTTACTGCTTCTCAATGTTACCTGTGAAGTAAAGTGAACTGAACTCTAAACTTTATAAAGATCCTTCGGGGACAGGACAGGGGACATCTGTAATACTTTCAACAATGAAGATACATGTTTTAAAAAGCACTTATTCTTAGGGCTGTAGGAAATTCCATTCAAACAGAATGTATGATCAAGGAAAAAGTTCCCTAAATAATAGAATGTATAAATTTGGACTAGTTTTGAAAGCAAATATAGGAGAAACCAAGATGGCAGCATAGGGGAACACCTAAGCTGCTGCCTCACACAACAATTTCAAAACTACAACTAAAAGACAGAATACACATCATCCAGCTGCGATACGGAGAGGCACACGTGGAGAGAGCGGGCGGCGGAGTACCTGGCTGGCTTCCTCTGGCTGGAAGGGAGCTGAGACTCCCAACTACACTTAATCCCTTATCTTATGGCACTGAAACCCAGGTCCTGGTGAGACTCGGATGGGGAGAGTCTGGACAGTGAAAAGGAAGGAGTGCCAGAAAGGGAAGAGGTCTGGGTGTACACACGTCACTGTGCCCAGAAGACAGACTGCTGAGTGTGTTGCTGGCTTTCTTGAGTGGGCAAGAGACAGAGCCTCCCAATGGCACCATTTCTAACTCCACTGAACCCCAGTTTTAGGTGAGACCCTGGGGACCCAGACTCATATGGGTCCCGGCACATAGGGCAGTCGGAAAGGCAGAGGTCAAAAGGCACGCACACGCATGTGCACAAGAGGGCTCCAGCAATTATGGAGAGTCACATGAGATCAAGAGGCCGCATAAGGAGGGGCTGAATGAAACCCAGGGCGCTCTGAAACTCCACCCATCCAAGCTCAACAGAGAGGCTTTTGCAGTTTTGCAAGTCTTGTATCATAAGGTTGATTCCAACACAGAAGCTCTCCCGGCATAGTGAAAATGTGGAGACATAGGAACAGATCACAAATAAAAGAAATGGAGGAAAACAAAGGACTGGATATAGAGTTCAAACCACAGTTATAAGGTTTTTCAAGAATTTCCCAGAAAAGATGGATAAATTTAGCGAGACCTAAGAGGTGATGAAAAAGAACCAACTAGGAATTGAACATACATTGACTGAAATAAAAAATATTATACAGAAACCTAACCGCAGACTAGAGGATCATAAGAATCAAGTCAAAAATTTGAAATACAAAGAAGTAAAAAACACTCCATTGGAAAAGCAAGAAGAAAAAAGAATCCAAAAATTGGAAGATAGTTTAAGGAGCCCCTAGGACAACTTCAAGCATACCAACTTCAGAATTATGGGGGTGCCAGAAGAACAGAGAGACTGAAAACCTAATTGAAGAAATAATGACTGAAAACGTCCCCCACCTTGTGAAAGAAATAGACTTACAAGTGCAGGAAGTGCACAGAACCCCAAACAAAAAGAATCTAAAGATGACCACACCAAGATACATCATAATTAAAATACCAAGAGCAAAAGACAAAAAGAATATTAAATGCAGCAAGAGATAAACAGTTAATTACCTACAGGGGAGCACCCATATGACTATCAGCTGATTTTGCAACAGAAACTATGCAGACCAGACAAGAGTGGCAAGACATATTCAAAGTGATGAATAGCAAGAACCTACAACCAAGATTACTCTACCCAGAAAAGCTATCATTCAGAATTAAAGGTCAGATAAAGAGCTTCACAGATAAGAAAAAAATTAAAGGAGTTCATCAACACCAAACCAGTATTGTATGAAATGCTGAAAGGTATTCTTCAAGAGAGGAAGAAGAAAATGGTAAAGGTAAAAATTAGGAACAACAAATACATACCTATCAACAAGTGAATCTAAAAATCAAGTAAATTGAAAATCTGATGAACAGAATAAACTAGTGAATATAGTAGAATTAGGGGAATAAAAGGAAGTGGACTGATAATTCTCAGGGGGAAAGAGGTGAGGGTGAGTGCAGGGGAGACTGGACAAAAATCATACACCTATGGATGGATGAGGACAATCAGGGGGAGAGGTAAGGGCAGAGAGTGGGGTGGGAACCAGGTGGAGGGGAAATATGGAGGGGGGTGAAAAGAGAAACAATTGTAATAAGCTGAACAATAAAGATTTATTAAAATTTAAAAATAAATATATTTGGACTAGTTTTGTATGTCACTTCTACTTTGGGGATAAGAGTAGCAAACAAAACTATTTTCCATTATATTATTTTCCCTAACCTATTTTGCTCTTTTTTAAAAATCACTGTGGATGGATTTTATTAGGATGGATTCAAACTGGAAAAATAAAATAAAAAATAGAGCTGACATAAGATCAATGTGATAGGATATTATGTTCTTTTAAACAAATGACAGAGGAGAGAAAATGGCGGCGGAGTAGACAGCTGCGTCTGGAGCTTTGTCACTGGGCAGAGGGAGAGAAAGCAGCTGAGAGTCGCACTGGGAGTGTTTGCTGGCAAGTTAAGAGTCAGTTAACCTCCAGGAGAAGGCAGGAACTGCTGGACGGGGTCTCCCGGTCAGGCAGCCCCACTGCCACAGGGTTTTTGTCCACCAGAGCCACCAGCGCGAACAAGGAGACCGTGCCATCTTGCAGAAAGGTGGATGTCTGCGGCTGGAGCACCTATTGAGCAGCCGGGGACCCGGGGACCCAGAACTCCGCTCTCCAATCGGCGCAGACACGTGGCGGAATCAGAGATCTACAGAGCACCCGGAAAGGTCAGATTTCCCCTGGGATAAGAGGGAGGTGGATGTCTGCGGAGGTCTGAAAACTGTGGCTGACGGAGGCACCCACCAAGCAGCCAGCGACCCAGAGCACGGCTTTCCAGGCAGCGGGGACGCGCGGGTGGAGGATTTGGAGATCCACACGGAGTGTGGAAGGGTCACATTTCGCCTGGGACAGGGTGAGGTCTCCTACCCCTGCACAACAGAGACGTGCACACTGTGAGAACTGGGCTGTAGGAAAGCTGCCTCTGGAGAGGTCCGCAAAGGTGGTCAGGGCGTGATCCCTAAGTGTGGAGGCAAACTCTCTGAGCTGTTGACAGAGGGGAGCTCTGGAAAACGACTCGTTTTTTTTCCTGGGGCAGAGGGACAGCCTGGGAGTTATTACACTGTCCCGGCTGCAAAATCCCCACAAAATGGCTTTGAGAACCACAGAGTAGCAGGATTTGAGCACAGCCTAAAGAGGTCCTGTGCTTTGTCTCAGAGATCAATTCCAAAACACTGCCACCTAGAGGATGACACACAAATTGACTCTCGCATAACCACAAAAGAATAAAGAGATTAAAACACCAAGAGGGGGGAACACAGGGAACTGCAATAATTTCCCTACTGGGAAACAGGAGTCCCAAGCAGAATAATAATGGAAGAGAAGGACCATTCTACTTTATTTATTTATTTTTTCTTTTTTCTTTTTCTTTATTTTTTTATTTTTACATATTTTAATTAAAAAACTATTTTTTTCTTTCCACCTCAATTGATTTTACCTTTTTAATTATTACATTTTTGTTTTGAACTAATATTATTAATTACTACTAGTACTTTACCTTTTTGGAAAAAAACAAGTGTCATTTTGTTTTCTCTATTTTATTTCAGGATTAGAGTTCTACATTCTATTTTCATCTTCCCTTTAGAATAATTTTACTCCAACTCAACTCTACCTTTATGCCAACACTTTCCTCCTAACTTTCCCCATTTTGTTGCCTTGTTTCTCCTTCCCTTTTTCAACTTTAGATTCTCCCTATTCTTTCTTTTTACCTGGTTAAAATTTCACCCAATTATATATCTAATTTCAAATCCCCTACTACAAGTCCACACAAACCTCTCTCTTCTTGATTTCACTAGCCAAAAAGTTGTTTTTCCTCTATGTCTTTTTGTTGCTGTTTGGCTGAAAAGTGATTATATCGATTTTTTGAAATTTTTTGTGAGATTGTTTTAGTTTATTCTACTTGTTTTATTTTGCTTTTTGCTTGCTTTGTTTTTTACCTCTCTTTTCCCTCACCTCCCTCGATACCAGTTGCTGTTTGCAGTTTGTATTAATCTCTGGGTACTGGTTGCTGGCCTTTGTTGGGATTAGTGACTGTTTTATTGGAATTGTCTCCTAACATCTATATTTTGTTCCCCTTTTCTCTCTTATACGCTTTCTTTTCCCTCTGGCTTTTTTCTCTTCCTCTTTTCTTCTCCTTCTTCTCATGTTTATTTTCTTATTTTATTTTCTTATTTTTGTTCATTTATTTATTTTTTTTTTCTCCCTCTCTCAATTTGATTTTGGCATTTCTTTATTTTCTTTTTTCCTCATTTTCCTCTTCTTCTTTCTCTATTTACACCTAATTTGTCTTTCATTGGTGGTCACCTTATTTGTGATTATTAACATCTTGAATACATTTCTACTCAGTGCCTTGTGTGCTGTGCCTGGTCGTGTTGTACTTTGTGCCTTTCAATAATAGTAGGAGAGAGAAATACATAACCAGACACCTGGAGAAGAAAGACCATAGGCAGAAAAAGAAACAGCCCACATAAGAAAGAAAGCAGGTTTCACCAGAAAAGGAAGTAAACAAAATAGAGGCAGAAATAAGCCTGCCAGAGAAAGAGTTCAGAGAAATGATCATAAGGTGGATGAAAAGAATGGAAGACAAAATCGACAATCTGAGTAAGAGCCAAGAGGAAATGAAGAATACCCAAGAGGAAATGAAGAAGACTCAAGAGAATATGAAGAAGCAGCAAGAATAAATTCAGTAGACCCTAGAGGAGGTGCAGAGTAAACAAGAAGAAATGAAAAATGGCATCACTGCTACAAAGAACTCAATAGAAAGCATCCAAAGTAGACTAGAAGAAGCAGAGGACCACATCAGTGAGCTAGAAGACATGGTAGGAAAATATACCCAAGTACAGCAGCTTCTAGAAAAAAAAAGTTAAAAAGCAAGAGGAGAGCCTAAGGGAACTTTGGGATAACATAAAACAAAACAACATCCGCATAATTGGGGTTCCAGAAAGAGTGGAAACTGAACAAGGATTAGAGAACATGTTTGAAGAAATAATGACAGAAAATTTCCCCAATATAGGAAAGAAAAAACCCACACAAATCCAAGAAGGTCACAGAGTCCCCAGCAAAATGAACACCAACAAACCGACACCGAGGCACATTATAATTAAATAGGCAAACACCGACAACAAAGAATCTTAAAAGCAGCCAGAGAGAAACAGAAAGTTACCTACAAAGGAACCCCCATAAGAATATCTACTGACTTCTCAACAGAAACTCATCAGGCCAGAAGGGAATGGAATGAAATATACAAAGTCATGCAAAGGAAGGGTCTGAATCCAAGAATACTGTACCCTGCAAGACTCTCAATAAAAATTGCAGGTGAAATCAAAAGCTTCACAGACAAAAAAGGACTAAGGAAATATATTACCACCAAATCAGCAATGCAAGAAATGTTAAAGGGTCTGCTGTAATAAAAAGAAAGAGGAAGCGAAGAAGGAACTCGGGGGTAAGGACTAAAAATGGCAACAGATAAGTACTTATCAATAATAACTTTAAATGTAAATGGATTAAATGCTCCAATCAAAAGACATAGGGGAACCGATTGGATAAGAAAACATGATCCACATATCTGCTGTATACAAGAAACCCACCTCAGGAAAGGAGATGCACACAGATTGAGGGTGAAGGGATGGAAGATGGTATTTCAGGCAAATGGAAATGAAAAAAAAGCGGGGATTGCAATACTTATATGTGACAAATTAGATGTCAAAGTGAAGGACATAATAAGAGATAAAGAAGGCCACTTCAAAATACTAAAGGGAACAATCTAAAAAGAAGAAATAACTCTGGTAAACATATATGCACCCAATATAAGAGCACCTAAATACATAAAAATCTCTTGGAGGATATTAAGGGAGAGATTGACAGCAATACAATCATAGTAGGAGACTTTAATACCTGACTGTCACCATTGGACAAATCCTCTAAACAAAAAATCAGCAAAGAAACATCAATCCTAAATGACTCACTAGACCAAATGGAATTAATTGACATCTTCAGAACATTTCACCCCAAAGCCACAGAATATACATTCTTCTCCAGTGCACATGGGTCATTTTCAAAGATAGATCATATGTTGGGTCATAAGAAAAGTCTCTTCAAATTCAAGAAGATAGAAGTCATATCAAGCATTTTCTCAGACCACAGTGGCATAAAACTGGAAATCAACTATAATAAAAACAATAGAAAGAAATCAAACACATGGAGATTAAACAGCACGCTATTAAACAACGACTGCGTAACCAGAGAGATCAAGGAAGAAAGAAAAAACATCATGGCAACAAATGACAATGACAACACAATACAAAATTTATGGGACACAGTGAAAGCAGTCTTGAGAGGGAAGTTCATAGCCCTACAAGCCTACTGCAAAAGACAGGAAACAATGGTAATAAATTACCTAAACCTACAACTCAAAGAGCTAGAAAGAGAACAACAAGAAAAGCCCAGTGTACTCAGAATGAAGGAAATAGTGAAGATCAGAGCAGAGATAAGAAACTTGGAGACCTAGGAAACAATTCAAAAGATCCACAAAACCAAGAGCTAGTTCTTTGAAAGGATAAACAAGATTGATGGACCTCTAGTCAGGCTCACCAAGAAGTAAAGGGAGAAGACCCCAATAAACAAAATCAGAAATGAAAGAGGAGAAATAATAACAGACCCTGTGGAAATACAAAGGATTGTTAAAAAATACAATGAACAACTCTATTCCAACAAATTGGACAACCTGCAAGAAATGGACATTTTCCTAGAAAAATATGACCTTCCAAAACTCAATGAGGAGGAAGCCAAACATCTCAATAGTCCAATAACTATGGAAAAAATTGAGGCAGTCATCAAAAAGCTTCCAGCAAATAAAAGCCTGGGACCAGATGGCTACACAGGAGAGTTTTACCAAACATTCAAGGAAGAATTAAAATGTATCCTCCTCAGACTATTCAAAAACTTTCAAGAAGAAGGAACACTTCCAAACACCTTCTATGAAGCCAGCCTCACCCTAATACCAAAACCAGATAAAGACAACACAATGAAAGAGAATTATAGGCCAATAACTCTCATGAACCATAGATGCCAAAATCCTCAACAAAATTCTAGCAAATCGGATCCAGCAGTACATCAGAAAGATCATACAACATGACCAAGCAGGATTCATTCCACGAATGCAGGGATGGTACAATATCCGCAAATCAATAAATGTGATACATCACATAAACAAATTGAGAGATAAAAATCACATAGTCGTATCAATTGATGCAAAAAAAGCATTTGACAAAATCCAACACCTTTTCCTGATAAAAACTCTCAGCAAAGTGGGAATAGAAGGAGCATACCTCAACATCATAAAAGCCATATATGATAAACCCACCGCTAAAATCATACTCAATGGGCAAAAACTAAAACCATTTTCCCTAAGAACAGGAACAAGACAGGGATGCCCACTCTCACCTCTCCTGTTCAACATAGTACTGGAAGTATTAGCCATTGCAATTAGACAACAAGAAGAAATAAAAGGCATCCAAATTGGAAAAGAAGAAGCAAAGCTGTCCTTATTTGTAGATGACATGATATTGTACATAAAAAACCCAAAGGACTCCATTCCAAAAATAATTGACTTAATTAATGAATTCGGCAATGTAGCAGGATACAAAATTAATACTAAGAAGTCTGTGGCATTTCTATACAATAATAGTGAAATTACAGAAAGAGAAATTAAAAAAGCAATCCCATTTACCATCGCACCAAAAAAATTAAGGTACCTAGGAATAAACCTAACTAAAGCAGTAAAAGACCTATATGCAGAAAACTACAGGACACTGAAAAAAGAGATAGTGGAAGATTTTAACAGATGGAGGAGCATATGATGCTCATGGATTGGGAGAATCAACATCATTAAAATGTCCATACTACGCAAAGCAATCTACAGATTCAATGCACTACCCATTAAAATACCAACGACATATTTCACAGAATTAGAAAGAATTCTTCATAGATTCATCTGGAACAAAAAAAGATCACGAATAGCTATAGCAATTCTGAGAAGAAGAATAAAGTAGGTGGGATCTCAATACCAGATTTCAAGCTATACTACAAAGCAACTGCTCTCAAAACAGCCTGGTACTGGCACAAGAACAGACATATAGACCAATGGAATGGAATCTAGAACCCGGACATCCACCCAAACCACTATGCTCAACTAATATTTGACAAAGGAGGCATGAACGTTCAATGGAGCCAAAATAGTCTCTTCAATAAATGGTGTTGGGAAAAATTGGACAGATACATGCAAAAAAATGAAACTGGACCACCAACTTACACCAAATACAAAAATAAACTCAAAATTGCTACAGGACTTAAACATTAGAAAGGAAACCATAAAAATACTAGAGGAATCCATAGGCAGCACAATCTCAGATATATGCCAAAAGAACTTCTTCACTGATACTGCTCCAAAGGCTATGGAAGCTAAAGAAAAAAATAAACAAATGGGACTACATCAAAATAAAAAGATTTTGCACAGCAAAAGAAACCATCAACAATACAACAAGAAAGATCACTGTATGGGAGAACATATTTGCAAATGTTATCACTGTAAAGGTTTAATCTCCAAAATCTACAGCCAACTTAATAAAAGGAAGATGATTGATCCAATAAAAAATGGGCAATGGACCTACACAGAACATTTTCAAAAGACGACAGACAAAGGCCAAGAGACACATGAAAACATGTTCAAAGTCATTAATTTTCCGAGAAATGCAAATCAAAACGACAATGCGATACCATCTTACACCTGTCAGAATGGCAATCATCAACAAATCAACAAATGACAAGTGTTGGCGAGGATGCGGAGAAAAAGCAACCCTTGTGCACTATTGGTGGGAATGCAGACTGTTGCAGCCACTGTGGAGAACAGTATGGAGTTTCCTCAAAAAACTAAAAATAAATCTCTCATTTGATCCTGTAATCCCACTCTTAGGGATTTATCCGAAGAAATTACAAACACCAATCAGAAAGGATTTATGCACCCCTATGTTCATAGCAGCACAATTTACAATAGCTACTATTTACAAACAGCCTAGGTTCCCGTCAGCAGATGAGTAGATCAGAAAACCATGGTACATCTACACAATGGAATTCTATGCTGCCATTAAAAAGAAGGAATTCTTACCATTTGCAGCAACCTGGTTGGAACTGGAGAGCATTATGCTAAGTGAAATAAGCCAGTCAATGAAGGAGAGGCATCACATGATCTCACTCATTCGTGGATAATAAAGAACATTATAAACTGATGAACAAAAGGTTAGATACAGAGACAGTAAAGCTTCAAACAGACTGAAATTACAGCAGGAAGATTAAACTTAGGTGAGGTAGATAAGAGATCAATGAAAGGACTTGTATGCATGCATATAAGCATAACCAATGAACATAGACACTGGGGGGTTGGGGTATGCCTGGGAGGGAGGGGGGCAATGGGGAAATATGTTTAAAAAATTAATAAAAATTAAAAAATTAAAAAATAATAATAAAAATAAAATAACAAAATAATACTATGTCCATCTTCTCTTATTTGTGTTTTTTGTTATGTCTATTGTAAAAGAGTGTGATTTATTAAATTAATGTTCTAATTTTGCACACACAATGCATATGTATATGTATATGTATTATAAATAGAAAATATTATCTGACTGTAATAAAGATATAAATGTGAAATTTTCAATTGTAATATGTTTTTCACTTGACATGACATATGTAGTAGATTTATATGTGAGATATTACATTAATATTAACATTAGGAATCAGGAAGTAAAAGTGCCTACATTTCCTAACAGGATGTTATAGCCTTTCGGGTAGTTAACATTTTCAATGACAAAAACAAAAGCTGTGTGTGGATTTTAGAAAAATCCTCTGGGAATTTGAGTGTGCATCCCATTGTGTAAGTGGTGTTATCCAGTTAGAAAATACTAAGTGGCAGCCAGTGTGTGGGTGCTATGCACACATCCCTGTTAGATAACATACAGAGTAAAGAGAGAAGTGATACTTGTTCAGTCTTTCCTATCTCTACAAAGCTTTGTCCTCCTTTCTCTTTACTTCCTTTTTTTAATTTCCAGTGCCTAAACTCCAGTAGGAACTTGATTCCATTAACACTATTCCTCCCACTTCAATATCATGATTGAGGTTTCCATTGGTAACATATACTTCAAAGTCCTGGATTTTTATTAATTGAATATATTTTAATAGTTATTTTTACTGGACTTAGATAATTTCTATAACATAGGCTTATATACTATAATTTAATTTAACCCACAATATGCAGTATATAGAATGTTATATAAAACTTGAAACATTCAGCAAATAGCTTGGAGATAAAGATAAGCAAAAAATTAAAACTAAAATAATGATGGAATAATAGAGATGGAATCTACAAATCACCTTTGAAAGTTCAAATACCATGGGAAGAAATGATCATATCTGCTTAAGGGGGTAAAAATTTTTTCATAAAGGTTAATAGAGACAGATCTAGAAGCTCACAACAAAATATAGGGAAGATTTTTTTATAGGCAATTATTTGCATAAATAAAAATTAATGCTGCAATGGGGATGTTATGGTGGAGAGTTAAATTCAGATATAATGTACAACAGAATATTAAAAAATCAGACATAAAGTCTGAAATGCAATTTAGGACACATTATTCTGAACTTTAATTGGCAAGATGGGGAATACTCATTATTTTCAGGCAGCATAAGATAGCAGTATTAGAAAAGCAGCATCAGAAAAAGTATATTGAGATAAGTGATGCCATCATCCTAGCAGCATCATAGATAATGACATAGACATCTGTTTACAAAGCAAGACTCAGGAAAGAAGGTATTAATGAGGAAAGTTCAGTTGAGGGGTTATTTCACATTCTCTAACCTCTAAAATTCAGATGCCCTTTCTGTAAAAAATAACAAACTGATAGCATTGTCTTAAGGATGAAATTGTGGAAAGCAAAAGCGGGCACAATATAAATGGTAGGTATTGCTAATATTACAACTAATGTAGATTTAGGGAATAATAATATTACCTGAGGCTTTTAAAAGTATACAATGAAATAACATTTGTTAAAGAGCTTTCTTTATGAGCAATGGAGTCCTACAAAAGTATAACATCTATATATACATATAAAAGCCAAGCTATCAGAAGGACTAGAACAACCAGTCACTATGATGTGCTGCAGCCAGCCAACCAGCCTGATGGGGGTGGGGCCAGCTGGCCAACCTCCTGCAGCCCCTCCTCCCAGCTGGTCCCATGCCCTATTACCTCCCGAATTGGTGGCAGAGCCAGCTGACCTCCGATGTCCCCACCTCCCCACTGGCCCATCCCTGATCAGCCCCAACTGGGGTCTGGGCCAGCAACCAACCTCCAGCAAGTCCTCCCACTGGCTGGCCCCAATGGCCCCAATCTGGGTGGGTCAGCCAGGCCCCCCATGCACGAATTTGTGCATTGGGCCTTCAGTGATGTGATAATTATTTGATTTATAATTTTTAAGGATGGGTGATATGAAAAAAAGTGTTGCTATAGAAAAATGTTTGTATTGGATGGCTAGCCCTTGCTAGGGGAAGAATTTAAAGTGGAAAATCATAACTTGAAATTGAACTGTTTGATTATTGTTGAAATATTAAGTAGACAGATATAAAAAGATTCTGGGGCATAAAAAGATCAGGATGATTAGGGAATCATCCACCAGTGCATCATTTAAAGCTTTGGAAATGTATAGGTATGATTAAGGATTGGTTACAGGAAAGACTAAAGACTACAAGCTCAAACTTACATATTTTCTATATTTGGGAATGGAATCAGGAATAGGAGCCAGAGATGTTCTCAGAGAGATGGGTCAATTGCTAAAATTTAGTAAACCCTCTGCACATCTTTTCAATTAATATTGTGTATAAACAAGCTCAATTCTCTCTACTTATTGCACACTATACCTCAGGGACATGAACAAAGGGTTCACCCTCAACTGGAGGAGACAAACATGCAAACAATTACCCATTTCTGATTAATTCACCATGCCAGAGGTGGTCTAAGGAAATCCAGTTCCTAATCTTCCAAGAATATCCTGGAAAGGTTTCAGAAAATATAAGCAACAGGTATTTAGATCTGCACTCTACCCAGAAAGCCAATGGTAAGGACATTTTGGGAAAGGGGAGTTTGTTAATTTATTGACAATAGCCATTCTGGCAGGTGTGAGGTGGTACCTCATTGTGATTTTAAGCACTGCCCCCAATCAAGTGTCACAATTGAGATTCAAAACTAGTTTTAACCATAGCTTGAGTGTATAAACATTCTCAACCATTATCCCAGAAAATAATCAATGTCAAAAAACAGGAGTATGCAAAGAAACTGTATTTGAAGAGTAAATGGTTAATGAGAAAGGGAACAAAAACCTCTTTCAAATTGAATCTTTTCTAACAAAAATCATCTGAATAAAATAAAATACAGAGATCACGAAAACTGAAGTGATAATTTTTAAAAAGGTATATTCATCCCTTAATATGTAAAATTCAGTAATCTCCTGTCACCATGGTCAGCAGTCCCTATTAAGGAGCTCTTAGAATCTCTGGAAAGCACTGGACTGCCCATGGACCTCACCACATTTCTTCATTACTGATCAACTCTGAGAAAGAAGTTTCAAACATATACAGGAAGATTACTCTCATTTTTTTCCTCTGAAAACACAATATTCAGGGAACAAGTAAGAATTCTCTGCAGCATTGTGTTTCCTTGGGCTGTGGTGACACTAGTGGCAGCTGGCCCCCTGTGCTGTGAGAGGTATAGGGTTCCTTTTTCTTTTATATCATTAGTGTTTGGCTTATTTAAATCAGATGCCAATGTCCTGTTATTTCTACAACAGATGCCATATATTGGTAAGCAGTATGTTATCATTTTCAACTCCACTCAAAAATATTTACACAAAATATTTAATCAAATTACTATCCATATGAAACAGACTTATAAATGTAAATGTGTAAGACGTAGTGCATGTCTTTTTTCCAAGAGCTAGTATTTCTTATAATTATGGAGTTTTCCATCAATGAAAACCTAAACAATGAAAACCATAGTAACCATAAGCATGTTACCTTGCTCTGATTCCTGGATTATTAGAAAAATCCTGCCAAACAACAGCACTAACTCTTCAGAGAATGTTTATAGAAGCTGGCAAAAGCATGCCAACACTGAAAACAGCATAAAACCTAGTAATTGCCTTTGGATATGTGACTGGAAAGTTTATCTTTCCCCTCAAAAAGAAAAAAAAAATGTAGAACTAGTTTAGACTTGGCAATTAACCAGCCACTAATGTTGGCATAGAATTAAATCCCCAAACATATCTCTTTGCCTTAAAGCTCTAAAGGAACCTGTCCATGAAGAATGGTCATTTCTGCTGGGTAAGACACTGTACAAGCGGAGAATTTCACAGTTAGCCAGAAGGATTATATCACTTTTCTTCTTTGGAAGAAGGCCAGATTTCATCATGAAGGCGCATCACATAGTTACACTGCAGAAAGCAACATATGACATGATGTGATATCTCTAAACATCTAAAAATGGACTTTCTACTGAAAAACTTACTTGTGACATAAACAGTATATGTTCAACATGTGCAAAGTTTATCAGTTCAGAGTATAAGAAGTCTATGGACTGTGAACAAATAAAAAAATATACATTTCTTTCAAACACCCTATAGTAGAAATTCAAAGTGTAATTTATCATGTGCTAGAAGATATCATTCTTTAACTGGTCAGGATATGAGACATAGCATGCTTTATATGTGATCAAAATATTGCCAAAATTTGGAAGAAGAGTAAACTGGCAATAACTTTGCAATGGTTTGTTGCATCCTTATGCAAAATTCCATTTTTAAAAGATTAAATAAAACAAGTAGTGGAGACAACAAATGCATCATTAACTGTAACAGTCATTTATATAACATTATGTTTATAAGTTGTATTAATTCTCTGGATAGTCAAGTATTATTGAAATCTGATAACCAGTTATAGAGAGCAACCCATATACTCATAGATTGATGAATTTAATTATAAAGGGCACATTTCTGTGATTGTTTTTTCCTCTGGTTCCTGCTGCTGGCAAAGTTGTCTATTATTTCATAGTTGCCTACAGGTGCAGTGTGATTTAGTGACTGATGTTCTTGTTCTATATCAGATATAAAAAGAATATGCTCAACAGTACCTAAAAATGGATAATTGTAGTTTGCCACATAACCTTCAAATTTCCACTTTTCTCTTTAAAGATAATGAAGACTGAATTGTGTGGCACTTCAAAATATTAAGGAAAGAAATGTATACACATGTGCCTCTTTTTTCATGCTAGAAAATATTTAGCAATATATTTTATTTTCAGGTGGTGTTTTCACTTAAAGATTATGATGAAATGTAATGATTTTCCAAGAAAGAAAAAAAAAAGTAACAACATATATTGATAACAGTTACTTTATTTCATGTGATTTCCTATAGTACGATGTAATGTTAAGTTTGGGTATAAATGTTGCTACTTTCTTAAATTGCTCATTCTTTAGTTACAGTTAAATATTTGCGCATTCTTTTACTGTGGATATGATGGATTACATCATCTATAAATCTGAATGGTAGCATAATCTGTATACACTTGGATTTCCTAGGACTTTGCATCTCATGGCCCATTGTATCATATGTGTTGTTAAACTTAACACCAAACAGATATCTAAATAAACTACTGTCAATAAATGATGATGGAATGCAAATATGGAAGTATATTCTTGTTTTGTGGAAAGTTCCTTAATATATCTGTTATTCTCACTACATTTACTCATTGACCCCATCAGAGATTTCTCCATTTTTCATATGCAGAGGCACCTGCTAGGCATCCTATCTAATAAAAGAGTAATATGCAAATTGACCATACCTCCACTACATTCACAAAAACACCCACCAGCCAATCAGAGCAAGTATGCAAATTAACCCAACCAAGATGGCTATAGCCACAGAGAGAGCAGGATGGAGGTTTAGGTTGCCCCTAGTGATGGAGGAAACCAAGCTTTCCACAAACCCTGGCGGGACCAGGCCTCTGCTTAAGGCAACAAAGTTTCAGTGGCAGCCGCCAGGGAGCCAGGCTTGGGTTGCCCCCTGGCAATGGAGGAAGCCAAGCTTTCCACACACCTTGGCCGGTCCAGGCCTGCGCTTAAGGCAACAAAATTTCAATGGCTGTGGGAGCAGAAGGCTTGGCTCCGCTCCAGGCTACAAAGTTTCAGTTGTAGAAGATAAATAAATCCCAGATACCAGGGCCTCCACGTGGGTCACCGGAGGTCATAGCCAGCCTGCAAACCACCAAAGGCCCCTTGCCCCAGGCCACCCTACACCCCAAGGAAACACCCACCCTGATCCAAGACACCCTTCAGAGCAAACCAGCTGGCCCCCACCATGCACCAGGCCTCTATCCTCTCTAATAAAAGAGTAATATGCAAATTGACCATCACTCCAACACACAAAATGACTGCCCCCATGTGTTCAAAAGATCCTACCCCCATGTGGACATAAGATGGCCACCACAAGATAGCCAGCAGGGGAGGGCAGTTGGCAGGGACCAGGCCTGCAAGGGAGGGCAGTTGGGGATGATCAAGCCTGAAGGGGAGGGCACTTAGAGGTGACCAGGCCCACAGGGGAGGGCAGTTAGAGGCAAACAGGCTGGCAGGGGAGCAGTTAGGCATCAATCACAGTGGCAGGGGCATGGTTAGGGGGTGATCAGGCTGGCAGGCAGAAGTGGTTAGGGACAATCAGGAAGGCAGGCAGGTGAGCAGTTGGGAGCCAGTAGTTCTGGATTGTGAGAGGGATGTCCACTGCCCGTTTAAGCCCAATCTTCCCTGGATCGGGCCTAAACAGGCTGTTGGACATCCCTCAAAGGGTCCTAGATTGGAGAGAGAGCAGGTTGGACTGAAGGACAACATCCCCATGCATGAATTTCATCCAATGGGCCTCTAGTTTCTTATAAAGCTGAAAGTGTGTCACCATGTCACTAGCAAGAAAAAAGATATACTGTATAAGAAAATTAGAATATAATTTCATTATGTGCCTTCACACTGGATATAAAATTGCAAAAGTGCACACACACACATTCTCTATGTGTGCCCAGAGTACTTTCCCAAATACCCTATTCATCAAACCCTAAATTCCAACTACTTTTTCTCCTCTTCAATATGTAAAAAAAACTTCTAGGCAATGCAGTACAATAACACAGATATTCAAATTCCCCTAGAATCCAACATTTTATCCATGATGGCATTTTTTATAAACTAGAAAGAATTAAACCAAAGAAACTGTGTTCTTGTTTGTAGTCAGACTGATGACTTTTCTGTACAGTGGTACCTCGAGATACGAGTTTAATTTGTTCCATAACCTTGAGTCCTGGGAAACTATGAGATGCTTGAGTCTCGGTAAACTGGTGAGTCCTGTGCAGCCGGCCTATTTGCGCGATTACTCGTTTCTCAACTGTTGCTCGTATTTCAAAGCAAAAATTGCTCACTCAAGGGCTCGTATCTCAAAAATCTCATATGTTAAGGCACTCATATCTCGAGGTACCACTGTATATTGTTTTAAATTCATGCAAGGTTTGTTATCCTGTGATCTTTCCAATAAAGGGTAGCATAATCTCTCTCTCTCTCTCTCTCACTCTCTCTCTCTCTCTCTCTCACTCTCTCTCTCTCTCTCTCTCTCTCTCTCTCTCTCACACACACACACACATACACAGATTGTTAGCTTAATAGTAGACTTTAGTTTAATTTATAGTTATATAATAGAACAAAGATTTAGTATTTCTAGTGACTTTTCTATACCTTCTATTGTGGTACTGTTTGTGACCTTAATTAATATTTATAAATGGGTATAAATGTTGTTACTTCCTTAAGTCGCTTACTCTTTAGTTACAGTTAAATCTTTAAGTGATCTCACTATAGCACTTCAGCTCCCTACAACCTAAAAATATCTTTCCTGCAGAACTCTCCAGGCAGTCCCCGAGGGACCAGTAAACCAAGAGGACTAGGCAGAGCTGAACCTATCTATCACATTTTTTATTGTGCTCTGTTCACCCTGTGTCTCCTTAAAAGCAAATGAAAAGACAGCCTACTGAATGGAAGAATATATTCACCAATGATACATATAATAAAGAGTTAACATTCAAAATTTATAATGAACTTATAAGATTCAACCCTGGAAAAACAATTCAATTAAAAAATGGAGAAAGAACCTGAATAGATCCTTCTCCAAAGTGGATTTACAGATGGCCACTTATATATGAAAAGATTCTCAGCATCACTAATTATCAAAGAAATTCAAATTAAAGCCAGAATAAGATATCACCTCACACCTTTCAGAAGGGTTATTGTCAATAAATGAACAAATAACAAGTGTTAGTAAGGATGTGGAGAAAAAAGAACTGTTGTGCACTATTGGGGAAAATGCAGACTGGTGCAACCACTGTGGAAAGCAGTATGGAGTTTCCTCAAAAACAGTTAAAATTCAACTGTTTTATGACCCAATGATTATACTTCTGGGACTATATACAGTGGTACCTCGAGATACGAGTGCCCTAACATACGAGATTTTTGAGATATGAGCCATCGAGCGAGCGATTTTTGCTTTGAAATACGAGCAACATTTGAGATAGGAGTAATCACGCGGATCGGCCAGCTGCACATGACCCACCAGTTTACCTCACCTCAAGGTTATGGAATGAATTAAACTCGTATCTCGAGGTACCACTGTATGAAGAAACCTAAAACATTGAATTGAAAGAAGATATATGTATCCCTATATTGCACTTTTGTTTACAAGGGCCAAGATGGAAGCAGCCCAAGGGTCCATTAGCAGATAAATTTATATAAAATCTGTGATAAATTTACCTAATGGAACACTATTTGGCTGGAAGAAGAAGAAGAAGAAGAAGAAGAAGAAGAAGAAGAAGAAGAAGAAGAAGAAGAAGAAGGAGGAGGAGGAGGAGGAGGAGGAGGAGGAGGAGGAGGAGGAGGA
>JAAGEH010002534.1:42513098-42526194 GCA_011751065.1 Lasiurus cinereus | reverse complement strand
GAGGAGGAGGAGGAGGAGGAAATATTATCTTTTGAAATAGCATGGATGGACCTGGATGGTATTATGCTAAGCGAAATAAGCCAGTCAGAGAAAAACAAATACCATATAAGTTCACTTATATGTAGAATCTAATGAGCAAAATAAACTAACAAACAAAATAGAAACAGAGTTATAGAGACAATGTATAGTCTGAGAGCTGTCAGAGGGAATGGGGTTTAGGGGATTGGAGATAAAAATAAAGAGATTAAACAAAAATAAACAAACTCATAGACAGAAAGAAAAACATCAAATTCAGTACCTGTTCACTATATTCAAATAAAACTTTTAAAGGACATATAGTAAAGTGAATTCATTCTATTTTCCCTTTTTATTTATAAAAATACCAGAACAAAGTACTTCTCTAAAGATTTGATTTCCACACCTCTTAATATTTTGCCAGGTATAACACCTGCATATGTTCAACCATGTTCTCCCTCCTAGTGATCTGTCAGTGTGCAGGGCACCAGCATGCCCAAGGCAGCTCACGTCAGGGTTTCCAAGTCATCAGCTACCTAAGGAAATTTAGTTTTCTTTCCCTGAGAGCAAATACCCCCTTTGCAGTAAAAAATCTCAGGAAGGAAGAAGCCATTGTATGGAATTTATAATTCTGCTCATAATCTACTTGCTCCCCATCCTTACTAGGGACTGAATAGTTGGAAACTCCTGACCTCCAGCTTCCTTCTTAAATAGCATCCCAAAACCTGTGATAACTGCAGAATATGTCCTATTATTGCTTAATGTTAGCATGAATAATTTATAATATACTGATAAGTACTTTACAATTGTTTGACCAGCTAAATTGCTGACTCAAACATACTTCCTTTTTAAAAGTAAGTACTAAGGGGAACGAAGATGGTAGCATAAGATATATACCTGTCTTTCGCAATCTCACCAAAACTACAACTAAAAGACAAGACAACTATCCTCCAGAACCACAGGAAAGCTGGCGGAGTGGAAGTTTTACAACTAGAAGGAAAGAAAAAAATGCATTCAGACCTGGTAGGATGTGCAGAGGCTTAGAAAGGCAGAGGTACGGAGATGTGCGCAAATCGGGCTGGTGAGTGCTGTTCTTTTTCAATTGGGAGGAAGTTACAAGTTCCCAACTCTCTGAACTCCAGTTTCTGGCAAGATTTTGGGGACCCAGACTCATAAGGGAGAAGATGGACTGTCTGCCATCGGGTCAGAAAGGGAGGGTGTCTGTTTCGCTGAGTTGCACACTGGAATCATTGTTTACTGTGCTGGGGTGCGGGACACAGGAAACTGAACAGAACGTGGCAGAGAAGGCTGACTGGCAGCCATTGCTGTTTGCCATACCCTAGTCTAGTGACTTCCTGAGACCCTGCCCTGCCCAATTTACAAATCCACCAGCTGTGCGGCGACTATTGCATATGAATGTCCTGCCCACTGGCAACTGAACCTAACAAATTACAATAGGGTCAGACAACTCCAAATCTTCCAAACTCCAAGCAAAGAGGAGATATGAACTCCAAAACTTCCAAACTCCAAGCAAAGAGGAGAAATCTGCAGATCTCCCTATAGCTCCTGCTGAGTGGCCTTAGACACTAGCTGACTTGTACCTCCTTGGAGATCCAGGAACCAGTGTACCTAGAGGTCAGTGTGAGATGATACCAGATTTCAACTCCTCACATACATAAGGAACACACTCAAGAGGCATACTCGGTGAGCACCAAAGACCCACTAAAGCAAATCTTGCCCCATAGGGGTGTCTCTAGCACAGCAGTTCTTCCATTAATAGACACAGCTAATCCTCATAGTCAATTGGCCTGAAGGTCAAGTCCTCACAGTGTACCAATAGCAATCAAGGCTTAACTACAACAATAATGTGAACCCAGCCCACAAAGGGGTGCACCAAGAGTGCCCATCTCAGGTGATTGGGGAGGCGGAGCTCCTGGGCACTAAGGACAATTATCACACAAAGCCACCCCATCAACAGCAGGAAGCAGCCAAAATGTGGAGACCAAGAAACATGTCACAAATGAAAGAAATGAAGGAAAGCAAATGACTGAACATAGAGTTCAAAACCATATTTATAGGATACTCAAGAATCTTCTACAAATCATCAACAAACTTATTGAGAACTCTGAGAAATTTCATGAGACCTTCAAAGATCTTAATGAGAATGCCGAAAAAAATGGAAAAGGACCAGTCAGAAATTAGGCATGCACTGTCTGAAATAAAGAATAATATACAGAAATCCAACAGCAGATTATTGGACTCCAAGAATCAAATCAAAGATTTGAAATATGAGGAAGCAAAAAAATATCCTACAGAAAAACAAAAAGAAAAAAGAGTCAAAAAATGTGAAGATAGTGTAAGCAGCCTCGGGACAACTTAAAGCATACTAACATCAGAATTATGGGGGTGTCAGAAGAAGAGAGCAAGATATTGAAAATCTATTTGAAGAAATAATGACTGAAAATTTTCCTTACCTGGTGAAAGAAATGATTTCATTACTTATCAATAATAATCAGCTATGCTATTAATAAACACACCCTAATGAGCAGACTAATGTAGAGATGAGGTTTGCCTTAAGAAGTATTTTTAAAAATATCTTTGTCATTTTTGAGTTATGAAAAAAGAAATAGGCATTCAATGTTCAGTGTAATTTTTTGAGCCTATGGTGAGGATAAAAATAAAATAACAGAAAATAAATTTTAATGTAATAAAACTGTAATGAACTTTTAGAATTCATACTTTCATCCTCATAAAAGCACTGAGGCTTCTGAAGTGCAAACTCCACTCAGTGTTGCACTAACAAATATAGGTGAGCTGTGGCAAGCAGCAAGAGTCCCATCATCACTACTCTTAAGAGATGGAAAGACATCTTTGCAACTGATACTTACCTATTACTAAAAGACACAAGTCTTTTGAAGATGACCAAGACTGTTTCTTGACATGGTTATATTGAGGAATCATAGTATCCTTGTTGCCAACATTGTAATACATCAGATAGTCTGCCAAGATTTGTTAAATGAATGGCCCATTCTCCATTTTTTTGAATTCACATGGAAATAAACTAAACATACCAATTTCTTTCTCTTGAATATATCAGAGGTTGTGAAAGTTCTAGACACAAATGCCATAGCAAGAGTGATAATACCTTGCTGAAGGAATGTTATTGAGGACATTGGTCATTAAAACTCAGAGAAAAAATATGAATCACCACATAATATATCTTTTCAGAATTTATGTTAAAGAAAAAGCTTCATGTTATTTTCACCAGTTTATTTTTAAGAATTCATTTAGGGAGAGAAGCATAAGAGCAACCTAAAATATTTGAAATAAATGTCAATTAAAAGGATAAACTAATAGATACTATGAATTAGAATTAAATTCAAGGCATTAAATTTGAAAGAACCATCTGTCAGATCTATAAGAGCAAGATTTTGCCATTCTCTCAATCCTTTGAAAGCTATGAAGCTTCAAAACTGCACATATTTAAACTGTGGCTAAATAACCATCCCTATGGCATGTTGACAAAAGTTACTGCATGAGAAGGAAAGTTAAAATATGAGACCTCAAAAATCTCTTCCACTCTATAATTCCATAATTAAGTATGATATACCTAATGAGCCATTTGTTATTTCCATAGGGGTAAGTGAATTATAGCATGTGTCTCCATGCTAGCTCCCTGCCAGATCAAGAAAATAAATTAAATTTCATCTATCACCACCAGAAATTAAAAATGGAGGAAAGATATGTCACAATGATTTAGAGTCTGAAGTCTTTGAATATTCACGTAAGAGCTTTACTGTTGATAAAACTTTGTATTCTATATCATATCATCATCCTAAATATGAGGAATGAAGAGAAAAGTAGCATTGATGTTTTCCAAATTAAAATATGAAAGGATTTTGATAAAATATACTTTAATTTCTAAATAATAAAAAGTAAATTATCTAAACAATCATCTTATAAGTACATTTTTCAAGTACTTTATATAACACTAAAGGCCCAGTGCACAAAATCCATGCACTCAAGGGTGGGGGGAGCCCTCATCCGGGCCTGTGCCCTCTTGCAGACCAGACCCCTTGGAGGAATGTCCAACTGATGGTTTAGACCTGTTCCCCTTGGGGAGTGGTATCCTTACCACTGCCACGGAGTCAGAAGAGGCTCCCACCATGGCTGCTGCCCTTGCCAACCGTGAGACCAGCTACTGGCTGAGAGGCATTCCCCCTGTGGGTTCGCACTGACCACCAGGAGGCAAGTCCTGCTTTGAGTATCTTCCCCCTGGTAGTCGGTGCGCATCATAGTGACCGGATGTTCTGCCATTCGGTTGATTTGCATATTAGCCTTTTATTATATAGGATAAAATATTTTAAAGGTTGCTTTCACTGGAAAGGTATAAATATTTGGAAGAGGTTTGAAAGACCACTGTAAGCCAGTAAACTAAATTGAAATGTCACATTTAATACCTATTCATATCTACCATTATATTTATATATTTAGGAAAGATAAATCCTGAAGTGATTAAATTATTTACTGAGGTAAATCATCTTATGTAGATAAATTGCTACATTACAAATATTTTAAATACACAAATATCTTTATATAGATTATTTTTATCATATTTTATATTCTCAGAATGGTGTTATTGTTTTGACATTTTTGCTTTGGATAATTTGAAAAAGTAAATATTTCAATATTCATTGCAATTCCTATTAAAATACCAATGGCACAAATCTAGAACAAATATTCCAAAAGTTTACATAGAACCAAAAGAAGACCCAGAATAGCCTTAGGATGCTTGACAAAGAAGGTTGGAAAATTGGAGTGATCAAAATATTGAATATTAAACTATACTATAAAGTTATTGTGATTAAAAACAGACTGGTACCGGCACAAGAAAGGCATATGGATCAATGGAACAGAACAACACAGAAACTGACCCAAACCATTACACTCTCTTAATATTTGACAAATGAGGCAAGAGCCTACAATAGAGTAAAAACAATATTTTCAGAAAATGGTGTTGAAAAACTGGACAGGCACATGCACAAAAATACAGCTAGACCACCAACTTATACCAGACACAATAATAAACTCAAAATGGATAAAGACTTAATTGTAAGTTGCAAAATCATACAAATCCTAAATGAAAACATAGGCAGTAAAATCTCAGTCATCTCTCATAGTAATATATTTTTGCTGATATAGCTCCTAGAGCAAGGGAAACAAAGAAATAGATAAACAAATGGATCTAAATAAAACTAAAAAGCTTCTGCACAGCAAAGAAAACCATCAACAAAAATGAAAGAAAACCCACTATATGGGAGGACATATTTGGCAATGATTACATCTGATAAGGGGTTTGTTTAAAAATATACAAAGAATTTATCCAACTCAATAGAAGGAAGACAAAAATCCAATTAAAAAAGGACAAAGAACCTAATAGACACATCTCCAAAGAAAACATGCTCCTGGCCATGAGACATATGAAAAAATGCTCAACATCTCTAATCATCAGAAAGATGCAAATTGAACCACAATGAGCTCTCACCTCACATCTGCCAGAATAGCTACCATCAAAAAATCAACCAACAACAAGTGTTGGTGAGGGTGTGGAGAAATGTGAGCTCTCATGTTGGTGGGAATGCAGACTGATGCAGCCACTGTATAGTTTCCTCAAAAAATAAAAATGGAACTGCCTTTTGATTCAGTGATCCTCCTTCAGGGAATATGTACTAAGAATCCTGAAATACCAATCAGAAAGAATATTTGCACCCCTACATTCATAGCAGTATAATTTATAATAACTTAAATCTGGAAATAGCCCAAGTGACCATCGTAAGATGAGTGGATAAATAAGATGTTGTATATTTACACAGTGTAAAACTACATAGCTATATAAAAGAAGGAAGTCTTATCTTTTGAGACAACACAGATGGACTTGGAGAGTATTATGCTAAGTGAAATAAGGCAGTCAGAGAAAAACAATTACCATATGATCTCATTAATATGTGTAATCTATTGAACAAAATAAATTGACAAACAAAGTAGAACCAGACTGACAAATGTCAGATGGAGGTAGGGTGCAGAGGACTGGATAAAAGGAGATGAAGAGATTAGTCAAGAACATATACCCATAGCCCATGAACCCAGACAATAGTGTAGTGAAGGCAAGAGGAAGGAGGGCAGGGGTTGGGTGGAGATGGACAAAGTGGGGACAAGGGGGAACATCTGTAATAGTGTCAACAATAACAATATTTTAAAGTATAAGATTGATTGTGGTAATAATGCATAACTGTGATTTTCACACTTTTAATAGTTAAATTATATGGTACATAAACTATATATTTCTATAGCTGTTGCCAAAACAACAACAACAACAACAACAACAAAAAAAAAGCAATTTACGGAAGTTACCTAGATAAGAACAAAATTTAAGAGGTAGTTTATGATTCAGGAAGACAATTTAAAAAAAAATTAGTTTCAAGCCAAAACTGATTTGGCTCCGTAAATAGAGGGTCAGCCTGTGAACTGAAAGATGCCAGGTTCAATTCCAGACAAGAGCACTTACCTTGGTTACAGGCACCTCCCCACTAGGAGGTGTGCAAGAGACAGCTGATAGATGTTTATGGCTCTCTGTCCCTCTCCCTTCCTCTCTGTAGGGAATCAATAAAATACATTAAAAATATATATATATTAGTTTCAAGGAGTTAAAAGAAAAACAGTGTTTAATATCTTCTTTTTAGACTTTTAAAAGTAACATTCTGAAAAAAATTAGGTCACTGATTTTGACTAATTGTATTTTCAGCTTAAACTCTTTTGAAGATATACTTACATTAATACTGCACTCTTTTCCAAGGGGATATATGCATAAATGTCAATTCACCTGAAGGTTTGAGGTCTCTTCAAATGATTTCTCTCTTTTTTATAATAATTGTTACATTTTTTCACCCAACAACAGAAACAAAAGTTTAGTGTACTTTCTTTATTGTTACAGACATCTCATTCTGGTTTTGAGTATGATCTATCTGTGACATAGCATCTATGGTCAGTGTGTTTGGGTTTGCTTATCTGACTGATTATATAGGGTTATTTTATCTCTCCATTCCATTTCAGCAGAGTACAAGTTTACAAGTGCAAACATGTACTCTATAGAGAAATATATATAGAAATATAGATTTTAAAGAATATTTAGTTTCAAAATGTCTTGAGTATAATTTAGCTATTATTTTATATGACTAGACACCACTAAAAATCACTGGAAATCAAGGTAAGTTTTGATCTATTCAATAGATATATATTGAGCACCTACAATTTGCCAGTCTCTGTTCAGTCAAAGTAGTGAGCAAAAGTGACAGATACACTCTGTCATGGAATCCACATTTTAGTGATGTGTGACAGAAAAAAAAATCAAATGAATAAATGAATTTATGAATAGTATATCAGGAAGAAAAAAGTGCTATCAATGAGAATTTAGCAGAGTAAGGAAATATGAGTAACAGTATTTATGGTGCTGTTTTATATAAATGAGTGAGAAAAGGTCTTTCTGATAATGCTACATTAGAGAAAATACTTGAAGAACTGAGCTACATGGATTTTTTTTTCTTCTTTTCAGAGAAAAGTATCACAAGCATAAGGAATAAAAATGTTGGTCAAGAGAAGTGAACGCTGGAAATGTATAGAAGTAGTGTAACAAAAATTCAAATGAGAGATGATGGTGACCTGAACAAGGGAACAGGGATTGGAGGGGGGATGTCATGGTTAGGATTAGGGTATATTTTAAGGATAAAACCAACAATTTATACTGGGCCATAAGATAAAATGAGTAGTTACTTCATGGTTTTTGGCTTAAGCAATTGGAAGAATAGTCCTATTTTTTAGACTAAAGATGACTGAAGTTTTCACAGTGAAAATTTTTTTAGATATGTTAAGTTTGAGATGCCTATAAGACTGCAAGTTGAATTTATGTGTTTGCAATTCAAAGAAGAGTACAAGAACATAAATTTGGGAGTCAGCAGCATGCAGATAAGATGTAAATGCCCATCATTGAATGAGATCAGTTAGAAAATTACTATCGACAAAGACAAGATGTCCAAGGATTGAGCCTTACAGTGCACTAACCTTTAGAGTCAATGAGAATGTCAGAACAATGAGGAACAACCATAGAAGACCAGAGGCCCTGTGCATGAAATTTGTGCATGGGGAGGAGGGTGTTCCTCAGCCCAGCCTGCATCCTCTCTAATCTGGGACTCTTCAAGGGATGTCCAATGGCCTGATTTGGCCCATTCCTAATGGACAGTCAGACATCCCTCTCACAATCCAGAACTTCTGGCTCTCAACCACTCACCTGTCTGCCTTCCTGATTGCCCCTAACCACTTCTGTCTGCCAGCCTGATCACCCCCTAACCATTCCCCTGCCAGTGTGATTGATGCCTAACTGCTCCCTTGCCAGCCTGTTTGCCCTCCCCTGTGGGCCCAGTCACCCCCAACTGTCCTTCCCTGCAGGCCTGGTCACCCCCAACTGCCCTTCCCTACAGACTTGATTGCCCCTCAACTGCCCTCTCTTGAAGGCCTAGTCCCTCCCAACTGACTTCCCCCTCTTGTGGCAGCCATCTTGTGTCTACATGGGGGCAGTCATCTTCTGTGTTGGAGTGATGGTCAATTTGCATGCTACTCTTTTATTAGAAAGGATACTTTAACATACCTTTTTTAATTAAATCTTTATTATTCAGATTATTACATTTGTTTCTCTTTTTTCCCCTCCATAGCACCCCTCCACCCAGCTCCCACCCCTCCCTCTGCCCTTAGCTCCCTCCCATTGATCTCATCCATAGGTGTATGATTTTTGTCCAGTCTCTCCCTGTACACCCCTCACCCATTTCCCCCTGAGAATTATCAGTCCACTCCCTTTCTGTACTCCTGATTCTATTATATTCACCAGTTTATTCTATTGATCAAATTTTTAATTCACTTAATTTTTTAGATTCACTTGTTGATAGATATGTATTTGTTGTTCCTAATTTTTTGGCTTTTACCTTTTTCTTCTTCCTCTTCTAAAAGAGTACCTTTCAGCATTTCATATAATACTGGTTTGGAGTTGATGAACTCCTTTAGCTTTTTCTTATCTATGAAGCTCTTTATCTGCCCTTCAATTCTGAATGTTAGCTTTGCTGGATAGATTATTTTTGGTTGTAGGTTCTTGCTATTCATCACGTTGAATATTTCTTGCCATTCCCGTCTGGCCTGCATCGTTTCTGTTGAGAAATCAGCTGACAGTCGTATGGGTGCTCCCTTGTAGGTAATGAACTGTTTTTCTCTTCCTGCTTTTAATATTCTCTTTATCTTTTGCTCTTGGTATTTTAATTATGATGTGTCTTGGTGTGGTCCTCTTTGGATTCCTTTTATTTGGAGTTCTGTGTGCTTCCTGGACTTGTAAGTCTCTTTCTTTTACCAGATGTGGGAAGTTTTCAGTCATTAGTTCTTTAAATAGGTTTCAGTATCTTGCTCTCTCTCGTCTTCTGGCACCCCCACAATTCTGATGTTGGTACGTTTAAAGCTGTCCCAGAGTCTCCTTACATTATGTTCACATTTTTGGATTCTTTTCTCTTCTTGCTTTTCCAGTTGAATGTTGTCTGCTTCTTTATATTTCAATTTTTTTACTTGATTCTTGCCTTTCTCTAGTCTGCTGTTAGGACTCTGTATAATATTTTTTATTTCAGTCAGTGTATGTTTAATTTCTATTTGGTCCTTTATCATCTTTAGTTGGACCTTTTCCATCTCTAGTTGGCTCTTTTGCATCTCTAGTTGGTCCTTTTTCATCTCCTCTTGGGTCTCACTAAATTTATCCAATTTTTCTAGCATATTCTTGAAAAACCTTATAAGCGTGGTTTTGAACTCTATATCCAGTCATTTTTTTTCCTCCATTTCTTTTGTTTGTGATCCCTTCCCTTGTCTCGGCATTTTCGCTATGCCAGGGAAACTTCTGTGTTGGATTCAGCCTTATGATACCAGATGCAAAACCGAAGAAGCCTCTGTTGAGCTTGGGAGGGGTGGAGTCTCAGGGCTTAAGGGACCACCTTGCCTTCCAGTTGGCCCCACCCTTCACGGCCCCTGAGTCTCACGTGACTGGGTAATTCCTGGAGCAGTCCTTGGGCGCGCATGCACCCACAGTGCCTCTAACCGCTGCCTTTCCAGCTCCCCTGGGCACTAGGACTACACGAGTCTAGGTCCCCAGGGTTTCGTCCGAAACAGGGGTTTAGTGTAGTTAGAAGTGGCACAGTTCGGAGGGTCTGTCTCCCGCCCACTAGCGAAAGCCAGCGGCACAATCGGCAATCTGTCCTGCGTGTAGCACCGTGCACGTTTGAGACTAGACCTGATCTTCTGCGACTCCCCTAAATTTCCGTGCACCTCTCCCTTTTCACAGTCCAATCTCCCCCCGTATGAGTTTCGGCTGGATCTGGGGTGTAGTGTTGTAAGATAAGGGGTTCAATGCCGTTGGGAGTCTCCGTTTCCCTCCCGCCAGAGAAAACCAGCCAGGTACTCCGGCACCCGCTCTCTCAGCGCGCGCGTCTCAGTACCTCGGCTTTTTGCAGCTCCTTTGGATCTCCGTGAGCCCCTCTCTTTCCTTCTAGCTGTAGAACTTACACTCGGCCAGCTTTCCTGTGGTTCTGGATGATGTCCGTTCTGTCTTTTAGTTGTAGTTTTGAAATTGTTGTGCGAGGCAGCAGTGTAGGTGTTTACCTATGCCGCCATCTTGGATTCTCTAACATATCTTTTAAGAAAGCACTCAGAGAGGTGTAAGAGAAGCATAAGTAAAGAAAGTGTATCAAGGAGGAGTTGTAATAGTCACTTCAAGTTTAAAGATTTTATCATTAGACTAGAGACCTGGTGCATGAATGCATGCACCAGTGTGGTCCCTCAGCCTGGCCTGTGGGATTGGGCTGAAACTGGCTCTTTGACATCCCCCAAGGTTCCTGGATTGTGCTAAGACACACACCAGGCCAAGGGATCTCCCTGGTGCATGGTCAGGGCTGGGGAGGTATTCGGAAGGTTGACCAGCAAGTGGGAGGGTGGGGGGTGACCATGAGAGGGCTCCAGGGCATGTCCAGCCCATCTCTCTCAGTCCCAATTGGCCAGACCTCAGCAGAAGATAACCTACCAGTTGGAGCATCTGCCCCCTGTTGGTCAGTGCACATTATAGTGAGTGGTTGAGTGGCCTTAGCATATCACTAGCATATCATGCTTTGATTAGTTGAATAGACAACTAGATGAATGGACGACCAGATGACTGGATGACAAGACACTTAGCATATTAGGCTTTTATTAGATTGGGCTTAACAAAATGGAAGCTATTGATGATACAGAAATCAGAAATTCTTGTTCATGGATAAACATATAAGCATAGATAAATTATGTTTAGTGATAGTGAATATAGACATTTTAAGGAATTGGGGAGTAAAAGTAAGCAAAGAAATGAGGAGGTCATTGAAGAGCTAAGACAAATGTATGCTAAGAGCTATTATAGCAATTAGAATGTTCCAATATGAAGCGAATTCCTGATAATGAAGAAGAAACAGAACAATGGACCCCTTGAGGCATGTCAGAGAACCAGTTTCAGTCTGATCCCACAGGCCAAGCTGAGGGACCACACTGGTGCACAAATTCATAGAGACAAATGAAAATGCCAGAGCAGAGTGTGAGTTGTCATGGGAATGTGATTATAACTAAATGTTGGCTGTGCTTTTATCTTTTAAAAAGAAACCTCTTTTTTTAATGTATTTTTATTGATTTCAGAGATGAAGGGAGAGGGATAGAGAAAGAAACATTGATGACAAGAGAAAATCATTGATTGACTGCCTCTTGCATGGCCCCTACTTGGAATTGAGCCTGTGACCATGACTTCCTGGTTTATAGCTTGATACGAAACCACTGAGCCAGGTCTGCAGAGCTAAAAAGAAACTTTTTTTAAGTTAAACTCCTCTAACTCCAAAAAGAAAAAAAAAACTATAAGGTACTTATAATAGAACTAAAGTCCCAGTGCATGAAATTCATGCACTCAGAGGAGTCCCTCAGCTTAGCCTGCACCCTCTCACAGTCTGGGAGCTCTCAGGGGATGTCCAGCTGCTAGAGTAGTCCTAAACCAGCAGTCAAACATCCTTAGCACTTCTTCTGAGTCGGGAGAGGCTCCTGCATCACCACTGTGCTCACCAGCCTTGAGCCCGGCTTCTGGCTGAGTGGCACTCTCTCTGTGAGAGTGCACTGACCACCAGGGGGCAGCTCCTGCCTTGAGTGTTTGCTCCCTGGTGATCAGTGTGCATCAGAGTGACGGGTCATTTTGGAATTGGTCAATTTTCATATTAGCCTTTTATTATATAGGATAGTATAAGCTCTCAAAATATCTTCACTTCATTCTATTTATGGAAACATTTTTAGTATAAGAGACTCTTTTTCAACATACTATATGCTCTTGTCCTCTGGTTTGTCTAATCTAAACATGTTTCTATTAAAAGCTATAATAAACACCAACAGAGAATCCAATGACATTTAGTCAAGCCTCATAGCCAGATTAACATGCCAATAGTTATGCTGATACCCACGAAATATTGCTTTAGCCCTACAGGTGTTGGTCAGAGGCAGAAGATAGACCCATGTACCAAGAGGTCACTAGTTTGATTCCGGTGAGGACACATGCCCAGGTTTCAGGCTCAATCTCCAGTGCAAGATGCAGCCCATGGATGTTTCTCTCCTCACTGTTTATATCTCTCTCTCCCTCTCCCGACTTCATTCTCCAAAATCAATAAAAACATATATATATATGTGTTTTAATTTATTTTTATTGATTTCAGAGAAGAAAGGAGAGGGAGAGAGAGATAGAAATATCAGTGATGATAGAGAATCATTGATCAGCTGCCTCCTGCATGTCTTACATTAGGGATCGACCCTGCAACCTGGGCATATGTCCTGACCAAGAATTGAACCATGACCCCTGGTTCATAGATTGATGCTCAACCATTGAGCCATGCCGGTAGGGTAAAACATTATATATATATGAGAGAGAGAGAGAGAGAGAGAGAGAGAGAGAGAGAGA
>JAAGEH010002534.1:42497952-42513088 GCA_011751065.1 Lasiurus cinereus | reverse complement strand
GAGAGAGAGAGAGAGAGAGAGAGAGAGAGAGAGAGAGAATGTTTTATATATATGTTTAAAGGTTACTTTACAATTTTCCCCTGAGCTTTTCAGCTTCAAAATTTAGCTTCAGGCAATCAAAGCTTATTGCTCTTCTAGGTTGATTTTCCCAAAAGCAGCTGTTGGTAGTCTAAATCTATATTTGTGGGTAGTCATTAGCACTGTGTTTACAAGTTTTTTTTTTAATTTTTCTTTTCAACATGGCTTCTGTAAAACTATATCACAGTTTATATTTTATTTCTTAATATTCTCCTATGTTAATCAATTGTCTAGTTTAGGAATATATGAAGCATGAATTCAATCATCTGCCAGTCAGACCTTCTTGGTGTTTTAATAATAAATGCTTCAAAATATATCACTTCCCCTTTTACTGTATTTCACATGTACTTAATGATGCAATATCTAGAGCAATTTTTCAGACCCACTGGAAATTAGTTGGTATATTAAACAATAACTGATGAATTTAATTACTTAAGACTTAGGATTAACTCCAGTCACTATCTTTTTGTTTGTTTGTTTTTAGTATCACATCATTCATACCACTGAGTGAGCAAGCATAGTTAAACCTAATTGCCAATTTTTCATCCTTTTGATCTGACTCTCACTATGTTTCATTTAAAATATCTAGAGTCAAATTCCTACTAATTTGATACTCTTAGATAAAAAATAAATGGAAAGTGACATTAGAGAAATGGCAACATAAGGATCTATCCTCTCCCCTAACATTTCAACAAAATAACCACCTATATTTCAACAAAAAAATCCCTGCTCAAGACATATGCATGCCTCAGAGACCTGCACACAAGAATAAGTAAACTGGGCTCCTTGGAATAAGTGGGGAGACAAGAGATGGAAGGGAAGCTGAACAGGGCTACAGCACAGCTGGCAATTGGAGGAAGCCATCAAAGGCATTTTCCTCAACCAGTCTGGACCAACAGTGAGCTAAACCAACAAGTGGCTGGCTATAGGAATAGCCACTGGAGTGGCAGCATTGTGTGGTCCTGCACACAAACAGTGAGAGTGTCTGAACCTTGGGGGCGTGTTGTGAATGGGATCTGAGATGCAAGTCGGCAGACACTCTCCCTACAAAATCGCTCCCCATGACAGGGCCTGGCTGCTGGCTTTCAGGCAAAGAAAGTAGATTCCAGACCCCTACCACAGATTAGATTTTCAAATCTAATTATTTCCAGGAGTGTATTTTCTATAGGTCAAGAGCTCTTGCAATAGAAACAGTTTCCCTCTGAGATTGCACCCCAGAAGGGTTGGTAGGACTAGACCCTTGGAGGTCAAGGACTGCCATTACTGTGATGGAAAAACAAACCCCCAAATAACAGAGGCAGCACAGCCACATGGAAGCTTCAAAAGCTCAAAACTGTGAGACCACAAAGGAAATAAATCTTGCAAGTCAGTGCCATCTCCTGGTGCAGAGTAGAAAGACCACCTCAAAGATAAATGGGAAAACAAAGGAGAATAATGAACACCATGAAAACCACCACAACAAGGAATACCAAAAAGAAAATGAAAAATCCCCAGAAAACAGGGGGGAACACAGGGAATTATGTGAGTTGAATGACAGAGATCTCAAGATTGTAGTTCTGAAAATGCTCAATGAGATGCAAAAAAAAATACTTACAGGTAATTCATCTCACTTATAAAACAAATAAATGAACAAAATGAATATTTCTCCAAACAAATTGAATTGTTAAAAAAGAATATAGCAGAAAACTTGAAAATGAAGCAGGTAATTAAAGAAATTAAGTGTGAACTGATGAGCATAGATAAGAGAATCAACCAGTTAGAGGAAAGAACTAGTGATATTGAAGATAGGAATCAAGAAATAATTTAAAAAAAACAGACTATAATAAAAGTTATTATACTAAATGTGAAAAAAAAATGATGTAGAGGGAAGAAGAGAAAGACCTAAGAATAAAAAAATGCAAAATACCCTATGAAACCTCTCTGATTCCCTTAAAAAAATAATAACATCAGATTCATAGGCACATTGGAGGAGGAAGAGAGAGACAGTATGGAATGGAGAGTTTATTAAAACAAATAGTCGATGAGAACTTCCTAAATCTATGGAAAGAAGTAGATCAAAGAAGCAAACTGGACACCTAATTACCTCAATCCATGGAGGCCCTCTCCAACGCACTTGGTAATGAAGCTGTCAAAAATTAGTAACAAAGAAAAAATATTCAAAGCATCCAGGGAAAAGAAGAAAATGACCTACAAAGGAAAACCCATCAGAATTTTACCCAACTTCTCAGCAGAAACTCTAACAAAGAATGTGAAAGACCTATATACTGAAAATTACAAAACATTATTAAAAGAGATTGAAAAAGACACAACAAAATGGAAAAATATCCCATTTTCATGGATTGGAAGAATCAGCATAGCCATTTTAACCAAAGCAATATACAGATTTAATGTAATTCCCATCAAAATCTCAATGTCATTTTTAAAGAAATAAAACAAGCAATCATTGGATTTATATGGAACCACGAAAGACCCATAATAGCCAACGCAATCCTGGGAAAAAAGAACAAGGCTGACTTCAAAATATACCACAGAGCTACTTTAATCAAAACAGCAGAGAAACAGATACACAGATCAATGGAACAGAATAGAGAGCCCCACTATAAAACCACACATATATGGACAGATAATTTTTGACAAAGGAGCCAGAAATCCACATTGGAGTAAGATAGTCTCTTCAATAAATGGTACTGGGAAAATTGGAAAGCCACATGTAAATGAATGAAACTAGATTGCAGTTTGTCTACATGTACAAAAATTAATTCAAAATGGATCAAAGACTTAGACATAAGACCTGAAACTATAAGTCATATAGAGAATAATAAAAGTACCAAACTATGGACCTGGGTAGTAGAGAACATTTTATGAACTTGACCCCAAATGCAAGTTAGGTAAAGGCAAAAATAAATGAATGGGACTATATCAAACTTAAGAGCTTCTGTAGAGCAAAAGAAATGGACAACAAAACAAACAGGCAGCCAACAAAATGGGAGATTATATTTGCAAACAGTAGCTCTGACAGAGGTTTCATTTCCAACATATATAAAGAATTGATAAAACTCAACACCAAACAAATAAACAATTCAATCAAAAAGTAGGCAGAGGACCTGAAAATACACCTCTCCCAAGAAGACATACAAACAGCCAATAGATACAAGAAAAGATGTTCAACGTCATGGCAATCAGGAAAATGCCAATTAAAACCACAGTGTGACCTTAAACCAGTTCAAGTGGCCCTTATCAATAAGACAAGTTACAAGTTTTGGAGAGGTTGTGGAGGAAAAGGGAACTGCTAGAGGGAATGTAGACTGGTAAAACCACTATGGAAAACAGTCTGGTGATTCCTCAAAAAGTTAAAAATAGAGCTACCATACAACCCAACAATCCCACTCCTGGGTATATACCCAAAAAAACTTGAAGTAATTTATATGCAAAAATATATGCACCCCTTTATTCATTGCAGCATTATTCACAGTGACCAAGTGTTGGAAACAGCCAAAGTGTCCCACAATAGAGGACTGGATAAAAAAGATGTGGTATATATACACAATGGAATACTACATGGCCATAAGAAAGAATTAAATAGCATCATTTACAACAACATTGATGGACCTTGAGAACATTATGCAAAGTGAAATAAGTCACTAAGCTAAAAACTATATAATTTAACTCACATGTATAATATAAAACTAAAACTTATGTATACAAACAGCAGTGTGGTGGTTGCCAGAGGGAGGTGGAGGTGGGAAGAAAGGGGTCCTAATATGAGATGGAAGGAGATTTGACTTTGGGTAGTGGGCACATGGACATATATACAGATTTTATAAATTAGTAAGTAACCCACACATGTAACATATATGTTCATGTAGACTAATGTCACCCCAATCCTATATAATAAAAGCCCAGCAACCAAACAGTGGAACATCCAAAACAAGAGACGAGATGACCAAGGTCTCTCACCCCAGCTGGCCCTGACCCCCAAGGAACAGTTAAGGGCAATGAGGCAAGCAGGCAGAGTGGTTAGGAGTGATCAGTCAGGCAGGTGAGCATTTAGGAGCCAGCAGTCCCAGATTGTTAGAGGGATGTCCGACTGCCACCAGTTTACGCCTGATCCGCAAGGGCAGATTCAGGCCTAAACCAGAAGTCAGAAATTTCCTGCAAGAGACTGAATTGTGAGAGGGTGCAGTCCAGGCTGAGGGCCTCTGTCCCCCTCCCTATGCATGAATTTCATGCACTGAATCTCTAGTAGAGTATAAAATAAATAAATACATCATATCTAATAAAATAATAATATGCAAATTGACCGTACTTCCACTATACCCACAAGCCATGCCCACCAGCTACGTCATTCAGTTAATCAGAGCAAATATACAAATTAACTCAATTGAGGAATCCAATATGGTGGAATAGGTAAACACCTACACTGCTGCCTCGCACAACAATTTCAAAACTACAACTAAAAGACAGAATGGACATCATCCAGAACCACAGGAAAGCTGGCTGAGTGAAAATTATACAACTAGAAGTAAAGAGAGGGGCTCACAGAGACCCAGAGGAGCTGCAAAGAGCTGAGGTATGGAGACTCATGCATGTGGAGAGAGCAGGTGATGGCGAACCTGGCTGGCTTTCTCTGGCAGGAGGGAGACTGAGACTCTCAAAGGCATTGAACCCATTATCCTACGACACTAAGCCCCAGATCCAGCTGAAACTCATATGGGGGGAGTTTGGACTGTGAAGGGGGGGAAGTGCTCAGAAATTTAGGGGAGTCGCAAAAGATCAGAAGTTTGGTGGCGTGCACGGCATTGCGTGCAGAGGACCGACTGCTAATTGTGCCACTGGCTTTCAGGACTGGGCTGGAGACATGCCCTCCCAACTGTGCCACTTATAACTCCACTAAACCCCAGTTTCGGGCAAAACCATGGGGACCCAGATTCATGTGGTCCCGGAGTGCAGGGGAACCGGAAAGGCAGAGGTCTAGAGGCACTGTGAGAGTGAGTGCACGCACACAGGGACCATTCCAGGGATTACCCAGTCACGTGAGACTTGGGGGCCATGGAGGGCGGGGCCGACTGGAAGGCAAAGCGGTCCTTTAAGCCCTGAGACTCCACCCATCCCAAGCTCAACAGAGAGGCTTCTGCGGTTTTTCAAGTCTGGTATCATAAGGCTGAATCCAACACAGAAGTTCTCCCAGCATAGTGAAAATGCTGAGACAAGGGAAGGGATCAGAAACAAAAGAAATGGAGGAAAACAAACAACTGGATATAGAGTTCAAAACCACGCTTATAAGGTTTTTAAAGAATATCCTAGAAAAGATGGATAAATTTAGCAAGTCCCAAGAGTAGATGAAAAAGGACCAACAGAGATGCAAAAGATCCAATTAGAGATGGAAAAGGACCAATTAGAGATGATAAAGGAACAAATAGAAATTAAACATACACTGACTGAAATAAAAAATATTATACAGAGACCCAACAGCAGACTAGGGGAAGGCAAGAATCAAGTCAAAAACTTGAAATATAAAGACTCAGAAAACACTCAACTGGAAAAGCAAGAAGAGAAAAGAATCCAAAAATGTGAAGACAACGTAAGGAGCCTCTGGGACAACCTCAAGCATACCAACATCAGATTTGTGGGGGTGCCAGAAGAAGAGAGAGAGCAAGATACTGAAAACCTATTTAAAGAAATAATAACTGAAAACTTCCCACATCTGGTGAAAGAAATAGACTTACAAGTCCAGGAAGCACATAGAACCCCATATAAAAGGAATACAAAGAGGACTACACCAAGACACATCATAATTAAAATACCAAGAGCAAAAGACAAAGAGAGAATATTAAAAGCACCAAGAGAAAAACATTTGATTATCTACAAGGGCACACCCATTCGACTATCAGCTGATTTCTTAACAGAAACAATGCAGGCCAGACGGGAGTGGCAAAAAATATTCAACGTGATGAATAGCAAGAACCTACAACCAAGAATACTCTATCCAGCAAAGCTATCATTCAGAATTGAAGGGCAGATAAAGTGCTTCATAGATAAGAAAAAGCTAAAGGAGTTCATCAACTCCAAACCAGTATTATATGAAATGCTGAAAGGTACTCTTTTAGAAGAGGAAGAAGAAAAAGGTAAAAGATAAAAAATTCTGAACAAATACATATCTATCAACAAGTGAATGAAAAAATTAAGTGAATTAAAAATTTGATCAACAGAATAAACTGGTGAATATAATAGAATCAGGAGCACAGAAAGGGAGTGGACTGATAATTCTCAGGGGGAAAGTGGGGAAGGGTGTACAAGGAGTGACTGGACTGAAATCACACCTATGGACTCATCAATGGGGTGAAGGTAAAGGTAGAGGGAGGGGTGGGAGCCGGGTGGAGGGGACCTATGGAGGGGAAAAAAGAGAAACAAATGTAGTAATCTGAATAATAAAAATTTAATTTAAAAAAATTAACTCAATCAAAATGACTGTGGCCACAGAGATAGCAGGAGGGAAGCTTGGGTTGCCCCTGGTGATGGAGGAAGCCAAGCTTTCCACAAACCCTGGCAGACCCAGGACTCCATTTAAGGCAACAAAGTTTCAATTGCTCTGCAAGCAGAAGGCTTGGCTTCGCTTCAGGCTACAAAGTTTCAATTGTAGAAGATAAATAAATCCCAGATAACAGGGCCTCCACTTGGGTTGATGGTGGGGGGTGGAGGGGGCTGGCCAGACTGCAAACCACCACAGGACCCTTGCCCAGGCCACCTCACGGCCCAAAGAAACACCCACCCTGATCCAGGACACCTTATAGGGCAAGCCAACTGACCCCCATCTATGCACCAGGCCTCTACCCTATCTAATAAAAGAGTAATATGCAGATTAACCATCATTCCAACACAAAAAATGACTGCCCTCATGTGGTCAAAAGATCCTGCCCCCATGTGGACACAAGATGGTCACCACAAGATGGCCAGCAGGGGAGGCAGTTGGGAGGAAGGGACCAGGCCTGCAAAAGAGGGCAGTTTGGGGATATCAAGCCTCCATGGGAGGGCAGTTAGGGCTGACCAGGCCAGCAGAGGAGGGAAGTTGGGGATGATTGGGCCTTCAGGGAAGGGCAGTTGAGGGGTACCCAGGCCTGCAGGGGAGGGCAGTTAGGGTTGACCAGGTCCACAGGGGAGGGCAATTAGGGGCAAACAGGCTGGCAGGGGAGCAGTTGGGCATCAATCAGGCTGGCAGGGGAATGGTTAGAGAGTGACCAGGCTGGCAGGCAGAAGTGGTTAGTGGCAATCAGAAGGCAGGCAGGTGAGCAGTAGGGAGCCAGCAGTCTTGGATTGTGAGAGAGGTGTTCAACTGTCCATTTAGGCCCGATCCAAGTGTACATCCCTCAAGGGGTCCCAGATTGGAGAGGGAGCAGGCTGGGCTGTAGAACACCCCCCTATCTTGCACAAATTCCATGCACTGGGCCTCTAGTAAATAAATAAAATCCTATATAATAACAACCTAATATGCTATATGCCTAGTCATCATTCAACTAATCAAAGCATAATATGCTAATGATATGCTAAGACAGCTCAACTGCTTGCTATCACATGCACTGACCACCAGGGGCATTCTATCAATGAGTTGACCAGTTACTATGATGTGCACTGACCACCAGGGAACAGACTCTCTGACTGGTAGGTTAGCTTGCTGCTGGGGTCCCACCAATCAGGACTGAGAAATATGGGCTGGACACACCCTGGAGCCCTCCTGTGGACCTTCCCTGGTTGACCAATCTTCCACTTCCCTTCCTAGTCCCAGTCATACACCGTTGGGGTCCCTCGACCTGGCCTGTGCCCTCTCGCAATCCAAGACCCCTTGGTAGATGTTGGAGAGCCAGTTTCAGCCCAATCCCTCAGGCCAAGCTGAGGGATCCCATTAGTGCCTAAATTCGTGCACCAGGCCTCTAGTAAATAAGTAAGTAAGTAAATAGAGATTCCAATCTTACCTAATAATAAACATGTAAGTTGACCTTACTTCCACTAAGCCCATAGCCAATCAAAGTGATTATGCAAATTAGAAGGCCAAAGATGGTGGCTGCCCAGCTGCTTCAGGCATGGAGTGGCCAGGTGGGGCAGGATGCCTGCTATGAGAGGAAGGGTGAGGGGTGAAGGGATCTACAGGAGCTGAGTGTGGCAGCGAACACAAGACTGCAGACTCTAGAATCTGCAGCAAATACAAAAATGGCAGTCTCTGACCTGAGTGAGCAAAGATGAAGAAAGCAGATTCCAGCTGGAGTGAAAGCCTGGGTCCCAGGTGCCAGAGGAAAACTGGTGCTGGAAGCCAAGGGAAGGAAAACCTATTGCATGAATCTCTTCATGCAACGGGCCTCTAGTCTTATATAATAAAAGCCTAATATGCAAAATTTCCCCTTGACAGGGAATTGACCTGGAGTTCCACCAGGGGGCGGGGCTAGCTGGCCAATTGCCTGCAGCCTCTCCCCTGGGCCAGCCCTGCTCTGACCAGCAGTGCAAGCAGCCAGGGAAATGGAGGCCATGACCAGTAGCCAGCAGACATTAGGGACTCTACCTGTGCACAAATTTCATGCATTGGGCCTCTAGTATAAGTAGAATAGCTTTTAAAGTGTGGTTATTTACCCCATATGGAAGCTACTTTCAACTATAGTGTTAGAAAAGCATCAAGCATTCATAACCCTTGATCTAGAGACCTAAGACCACATGAAATGTTCCCATGTACCCAGTATACAATGGAGAAATAGAGACAGTATTACTACAATGGAGACTTCAATTTGGAAAGTGGAAGAATGAAAAATATATGCAATGCTTTCTTGTTGTAAAATTCTGAAATCCCTCTGGGCACATATTCAAGGTCTCTCTCCTGAGGATGAAAAACATCCCATAATTAGTTTATGATTCCACTCCTTCCCATCCATGGTTTTGTTTGATCTTTGGTTCTGCTTCCTGGGTGAACGTTCCATTCCCATTATGCTATTTAGACATACACTGGAGATATATATATATATATAAAGTCATCTTCGTAGGCTGAACAGCCTTTGCCTCCTATTTAATACCTTGAAAATGCTGGAGATTCAGTAGTCATTTTAAGTTTTAAAGAGACAATTTTAGAATTTATTAAACTATCTTATAGTTTATTTGGCAGTATAATACTCTTAGAAAATTCATAGGCTGCATATTTAGTAGAATCCAGCCTATTTAATGTACCAAGTACTGCTCACACAATCTTTTCTAGTTGTCTTAGATGTTTGAAATATCTCTTTACTTTCTCATATGTCTAACTTTTTTTTTATTATTGGGGTAACATTGTTTAATAAAATTATATAGGTTCCAGGTGTACAATTCTACAATATATCATCTGTATGTTGTATTTTATGTTTGCCACCCCAGTCAAGTCTTTTTGCATCATTTATTTATCCCCCTTTACCTTCTTTACCTCTCCCCACCTACGCCTGATTTTTTTATTTCCAAATTCATTGCAGTTCTCTGCAACCTATATCTTTTGTGGTGAAACCACATAATTAGTCTCTTTTCCTTGAAATATGTTTTAATTAAAAATATTTATTGAAACTGCCTTTATACTGAATTGGACCTTTACATTAAGACATCTTAGTTGATTTAGAGATTTTAACATAATAGATATATCAATCATTCTCTTGATTTAAGGATTACCTGTGGCTGAGATTTAATCTGTATTTATTGATCAAAACCTTTCTTCAGTTTCTCCTTTCCATTTCTACAAGTCTCTAATTTTTAATATTTCTCTATTCCCTTTCATACCAATCTTTGAGACAATGGCAGAAAATTCTGGGCTCATTTATTCTTTATAATTTTTGTCAAATGCAGTGAACAGCTAATATGCACTAACATACTACTATTATGTTTAAGTTTATTTTCTTATAGTTAAATGTTCATTAAGTACATTGTCTACTTTCTCGAGTTACTTGAAGGTTGCAGTTTTCCAGCTACTTCTTCACTGAAAATTATAAAATGCTAGTTATTCAACGTCCAGCAACAACAAAAATTAAAGTCACCATAAGTGCATACTAACATAATGAAAACCTATGGTATCCGTCACTTATAGCATCTTTAGGTATTTTTCACGGACTAAAAAAGAGATAGACAACAAAGGTTATGATACAGTAAGAAGTAACCCTGAAATACACATAAATAAAGATTTGTTTTGGACACAGATTACATTCAATGTGGTTCATTAGGAGGATTTACGCCATCAGGGACCTTACTTAGCTAATAGAAACTCAATATTCTCACACGCTTTAAGGATTCCCAGGGCATGAGAAGGGATCAAGTCAATCACACATTGCTCTAAAAGCCTTCAGCTGCTGATAACCCAGCTGAAGTAACACTTTCTCTTACACTTCTTTGTCAAAGCCATTCATATTCTAATAACTATACCCACCTTAGAGAGGGTGCAATCCATGCCCGGAAAATGACACTAATGATTTCTATACACACATATCAGCTTTCTGCATGTCCTGACTACAAATTACTAAACTATATTTTATGAAGCAATATTAGTTTATGCCCAATATCACTACCATGTTTTATGTAACTTAATGAGAATCTAATTGTAGGTTTAGTAATTTATGTTCTGAACAATTTGAAATATAGAGTTTTATAACAAACTAGAGGCTCAGTACATGAAAATTCATACACTCAGGGGAAAGGGGTCCCTCAGCCTGCTCTGCACCCTCTTGCAGTTCGGGACCCCTTGCTCCTTATGGCCCCCCTGCTTGCTCCGCCTTACTTCTCAACTCGCTTCTCCTTAGTGCTGCCTCAGAAGTGGAAGAGGCTCCTGCCACTACTGCTATGCTTGCCCAGTTTCTGGCTAAGTGGCTCTCCCGCTGTGGAAGCGCACTGACCACCAGGGGGCAGCTCCTGCATTGAACCTCTGCTCCCTGGTGGTCAGTGTGTGTCATAGCAACCGGCTGTTCCACCATTCAGTTGATTTACATATTACCCTTTTATTATATAGGAATATTAATAATCATTGTTACCTTTTGTAAGTGAAAAAAGCTTTTCTCCTACAACATACATTTCATGGAGGGTAGAAAATTTGCAGTGCATATCCAAAGAAAACTTTTTGGTCTCTATCTGTTCACTTTCTCCTATTCACAGGAGGAAAAGTGGCTCTAATGAACGAGATCCTAGTACCATTGTCTAGGTTAACTAGGTTAATCTGTTGAGGATAATTGTTCTACTACTAAGCTTTTTGTTCTCTCTCTCTCTCTTTCTCTCTCTCTCCCTCTCCCTCTCTGGCTCTCTTTCTCTCTCTGAAGTGCCTACTTGCAAATAATGTATGCCCCTCTGCAACTTCCTATATATTAACTTCTTTCTATGTACAAAATTATCATACTGTAAAGATGTTGAATTTTCTTCCAGTGACAAAATGAGTATAAAAATTCAATTTATGCTGAAAGGTATATGAAGCTGAATTTTTGGCTTCTAGTTCCTGCTACATTCATTATACAATCTGGGCTTTCACTAATTCCTACCTATCTTCTGTTCCTATTTTCTATTGGCACAGCACTCAGAGGAAGTATGGTTATTTAGCCTGACCCAGGATGACCAAAATGTGGCAAGCAAAAACAAAAACAAAATCTTTACAAATAGGATACATTTAGAAATTAAGTGACCAAATAACACAAAGAAAAGACAAAATACCTTTTGTGATATAATAGTAGGTTTCTGCAGCACTGAATCTGGTTTTAGTAGATTTGTGCCTGAGAAATAGTGGCTATTCATGGTGGAAAATCAAGCATGATCTTATTACACTCCTGACACAACCTGACCTTATCTTACATTGAAGGCTAAGATAATAGTTATTTACTTTCACTGGAGACCCACACACATCAAAACTGGCAGAATTACTATATATAAGTACTGTATACAAGCTTAAATTTCAATTGACATATAAATTCCTCACAGACCATAGAGCTCTAGTCATAAGTTATCATCTATTACCATATCTTATCTAATAAAAGAGTAATTTGCAAATTGTCACTTCAACACACAATATGGCTGCTCCCATGTGGTCAAAGATGGCTGCCACAAGATGGCCAGCAGGGGAGGGCAGTTGTTGGCAATCAGACCAGCACAGGAGGGCAGTTGGAAGAGATCAGGCCTACAAGAGAGTGATCAAGCTTTCAGGGGAGAGCAATTAGGGGTGACCATGCCAGCAATTAGGAATGACCAGGCCTGCAGGAGAGAGCAGTTAGGGACAATCAGGTTTGCAGGGGAGTAGTTAGGCATCAATCAGGCTGGCAGGGGAGTGGTTAGAGTGTGATAGGCTGATAGGCAGAAGCAGTTAGGGGCAATCAAGAAGGCAAGCAGGTGAGCAATTGGGAGCCAGAAGTCCTGGATTGTGACAGGGGTCCCAGATTGGAGAGTGTGTAGGCTGGGCTGAGGGACACCCCCCCCCATGCACAAATATTATGCACCAGGCCTCTAGTATAACAAACTACACAAAGTCAATGGCTTAACACAGTAAATATTGAGGTTTAATGTGAATCTGTAGGATTTTAGAAGTTTTTATGGCAGGCTTCCCTAGTTTAATTTATGTCTGTATCAGTACAGGTCAAACATGTCTCTGATTGTTGACTGAGTTTTCTCAGATGTTTGGGGATAAGTTGACCATTGGCTGGTCCATGATGAACTCTTCTCTCTCAGATGCATCTCTTTCACCCTCCAAGTAAGTGAGATTATTCTCATAATAGAGGCAGGTTCAAGTAATCAAGCGACTCAGAATTTTTACAATTAATTCCATAGTATTCTATTGGCCAAAATAAGTTATAAAGCAAGTCCAAATTCAAAGAGAAGGAAAAGGAAGTCTACCCCTCTAGTAAAAAAAACTGAAAAATCAAAGTAGGTAAATATAGTAAGAGGTGAAGAATTTTGGTCATTTTTCAGTCTTTCATCACTTTTAAACTTTAATGTACTAAAAACATTGCTGCAGCTGTTCCTCTGTAGATAAATTAAATTTCACCTAAGAACAAAGAGGAAGCTAAAGATTATAACTTCTAAGATTCATTTGGTTTGCTATTGACTTCTAGACAATAATCTCAAGTTCTTAGTCATAGTTAATTAATTAAACCCTGACAAAAGCTTTTGATTTAGAGACCTGGGCATTGCAGCCATTATAGTGAAATGATAATTTTTGTTAGCCAGCTAAAAAGCAGAGAATCATTTTTTGATTGAGATATAATTCTTAGGTTGAATAGAAGGAAAGTAACACCATTATTAATGATTATAAATTTTAATTCTCGAACAATAATATTCAGGTTTGCTCAGAATATCAGTGACAAACCACATTAGTTTTTTTTAATAATATATTTTTTCATGTTTTTAAATAATTTTTAGAGAGAGAAACATTGATATGAGAGCAAAGCATTGATTGGCTGCCTCCTGCATGCTCCCTACTGAGAACTGAGCCAACAACCAGCATGTGCCCTGATTGGGAATTGAAAAGCAACCTTTTAGTGCATGGGGCAATGCCCAACCAAATGAGTCACACTGGTGAGTGTAAAATCATATTAGTTTTAAAATCAAGTTCAATCTTGCTATCAGAACAAGAACAGTGAGATGTTGAAATCAAATTAAAGAAAATAGCCCTAGCTCAATTGGCTTAGTGATAGAGTGTTGGTCCCAGATTTCATTCCACTCAAGGGCAGGTACCATGGTTGCAGATTGCCTGGCCCTGGTTGGGTACATGCTGGAGCAACCAATGAGTGTGTCTCTCTCACATCAATGTTTCTCCCTGTCTCTCCCTTACACTCTCCCTAAAAATCAATGGAAAAAATATCCTCATGTGAGGATTAACAATAAACAAACAAAGAAATAAATAAATGAAAGGAAATAAAGGAACACTTATGTACACTATTTTATTAATAGACTAGAGGCCTGGCACATGAAATTCATGTACTGGGGACGTGGGGGGTCCCTCAGCCTGGTCTGCACCCTCTCGCAGCCTGGGACCTGCCAAGGGATGTCTGACTGCTGGCTTGTGGTTGCCTGATTTTCTGCTGCTGCACAGCCTGCTGCTTGAACTTCAGCAGCTGCTGTAGGTGCATGGGCTGGGCCACTATGGTCTGTCCTTCGAACATCATTGAGTGGGTGAGTCAAACACTGAGGCAGGCTCGCTCTGAGTTCCCTGCATTTCACTGAGTCACTGAGTTATTCAGACTGACTATCTTCTATAGAGTACGGCACCAGGATCCGGCCTAAGCCAGCAGTTGCACAACCCTCTCATAGTCCAGGAGCCTTCAGGCAATGTTCTACTGCCTAAATTGGCAGTTGAACATCCCCTGAGGTATGTAGCAATGCTCCAAGTGGCAGGTGGCCAGGGAGAAGCCTGAATCAGAAGCCACTCATGCTCATCTCAACCCACTGCACCTGCTGCTGCCACTTGGTAGTGCTGCTGCAGAGTTGGGAGAGGCTCCCACCATGGCAGCTGCACTCACCAGCCTTGAGCCCGGATTCTGGCTGAGCAGCGCTTCCCCTGTGAAAACACATTGACCACCAGTGGGCAGCTCCTGCATTGAGTATCTGCCTCCTGTTGGTCAGTGTGCATCATAGTGACCAGTTGTTCCATTCATTCTGCCATAATGGTCACTTAGGCTTTTATTATATAGACTGGAGGCCCAGAGCATAAATTCGTGCACTGGTGGGGTCCAGTTAACCTGCCCCGATGAGGACTGATCAGGGGTGGGGCTGGCCGTGGCAAGGGGCTGTGGTTGTTCCTGTTGTTCATTTGTTCTGCCATTGAGTAGCTGGGTTTTTATTATATAGGATTAGTCCTCTCAGACAGCCATAACAAAATATCATAAATTTATGTGGCTTAAACAACAGAAATATATTTTTCTCACAGTGCTGGAGGCTGGAATTTGGGGTTAGGGTACTAGCATAGCATCGTCCCATACACCAGAAAGTGGTGGATTAATTGCCAGTCAGGACACATGCCCAGGTTGCAAATTCAATATCCAATCCAGGGAGTGCAGGAAACAATGGAATAATGTTTCTCTCTCTCTTCTTTTCTCCTTCTTCT
>JAAGEH010002534.1:42451763-42497942 GCA_011751065.1 Lasiurus cinereus | reverse complement strand
CTTCTTCTTCTTCTCCTCTCTGAGACCAATTAAAATGAATGATAAATAAATAATGTTCTATAAGTATGATTTTAACAGGAAAGATATTAATGATCTATGAAGTGAAAAACTCATTATAACACATATATACAGCATGACCTCACTTTTTAAAAAAATGTATTGATTTCAGAGGAAGGGAAAGGGGGAGATAGAAACATCAATGATGAGAATCATTGATTAGCTGCCTCTTGCACACCCCTATTTCACGATCAAGCCTGAAATCTGGAGAGGAATTATAACATGATCTCCTGATTCATAGACCGATGCTCAACCACTGAGTCCCATCAGCCGGGCCCCATTTTTATCAATACCAGACTTATGAGTTACATTGGTAAGATCTCACTCCTAACCAAAAGTCTGAAATTGCCCAAACTCCTTTGCAGCTAGGTTTCTGGATATGAATTTGTTTGATGATTGAATGCACTTGCACAATATTTTGATGGCAGAAGTGGGGCAGAGGCATCTTCCCACAGTTTGGGCTGTTTGCTGATGATGATCATGTTTGCAGAGATGTGGAGGTTTTCTGCAGCAGAATCCAGGCTGTGCACAGACAGTTGTGGCAGAGGCAGTGCCCAGTGACCTGTTTTATGGGAGCTGGAGGGCACTTGCAGAGGCAGCAGTTTCCTGATCCCCGGGTCACAGCTGTGCCAGAGTGTCCTAGAATTCAGTTGTGGCTGAGGGGGCAGCTCCTCCCACTGGGAAGGGAGTTTTTCCTGGGGCCCAGACTAATACAGACAGTCCTCGGGTTATGTCAGACTCTACGTATGTCATTTTGAGATTACATAGCCATCTCCCATTTATTTATAAAAAAAAATTCTGTCATTTCGACATATGTACATATGTGCTTTATGATTTTTATTATTTAGTTAACAGTAGTAAAGCTTAGGAATTGCTATCTTTCTTTTAACTTTTTTTTTACTGTTTCACTTTATTACTGCTGTGTATGTGCTTCATGTGAGTGACATAGGTGCTTATGTATGTGGGTTTTGATTTACAGTGAAAATCATCTTATGTCATGCTATAGGAAGGTATCTCCAACATAACCTGATGACCTACTGTACCCACTCCTCCAGCTTTCAGATGTTTTCCCAAGCATCAATTTGCTGTGCTAAATTCTTTCTTGCCTAAAATAGCGAAGATCTAAAAACATGTTGGATCTCCTACTTTCCATGAAAACAATGCTACACAAGGTCAGGTCTGAGAAGTGGGTGAGGTGTTATGAAAGGCTCCCTGTTGAGTCTCAGCTGTAGAAGGGAGACTAAAGATTATCTGTTCACAGTTACTGAAGATCATGGCAGCTATGTTTCCCAAAAATGGCCCTAGCATTTCCCATCCCTCTTGTGGCCTTGCTATTTTCCACCATGTCCTCTCTCTTGAAGCAGGTCTGACTTTTGACATGCTGGTAGCCAGTACACTTGTTGCCCCCAGAATTCCAAGGCCAAGGCTGAAAAGGTGAGGGGCTGCCCACTCCACCAGGGTTTACAGCTCTAGCCCCACCCACGCTGCTCGGGGCTCTGGCTGCTGAAGGGCCTTGCCCTCTTGGTTTACTTTCCTCTGGTTAGTGGCCTAGTGCCTCACTGCACACCATGGCCCACCTGCTGGTGCTTCTGGACCCAGCAGGTAAGGTAAGAGCTCAGGTTGGGCCTCGTGCCTCCTGGCTCCTGTGTGCTGCCACCCCCTACACCTCACGGCCCCTGTTTCTGCCACTGCTCTGACCAGGGCCAGATGTCTGAATGCTGTACATGGACCATGGGTACTTCTGTGGCCACCAAGAAAGCTTCCCAACCCCATCCCTGACTCCAGACCCTGATCCTGGCTCCACTTCCACCAAAGGAGAGCTTTGTCCACGCAGCTGCCTGAGACCAAGCAGCTCCAAAATCCCTGAACCCCAAATTTCTGACAGCCAAGGTGGTTGTAGAGCTGGCCCCACCCTGATTGAGGTGTTGAGGGGATCTGGCCCAGATCAGGTTGGTCGTTCTGGTTGTCCTAGTCATTGCCCTGGGTTTAAATATATATATAGAAGATAATAGAGGATGTGAAGCCCCAAAGAGACTTAAAGAAGAAAGAGAGGTAAGATTATGAATAAAATCAATTAAAATTATGGTCATAGGGAAAATTTAGATACAAAAAAGCATTCAAAACTGCAGGCACAGTCTATAATGAGTACAACTGGGAACCCTCAACTTGAAAACAGAAGCAACAGAAGGAAATTCAGAAATATTACAGAAAGGAAGATAAGAAGATCAGTAAAGTATTTTAATCAATATTTGATTATTTCAAGGTAATTATTGTCATTGTGTGATAGTTTTGTTTTGCTTTTAGGTAAGAAAGCATATCTATGTATTTGTAGGGGGAATGTAGTCAGAAAATTTATGGAGTTAAATCTCTAAAGAAGACACACTGAAGGTAAATCATCCTAAAAAGACCCATAATAGATGAAACAATAAAAATTCTGGTCTAGGTTATATTCTATGTAGAATTCTACAATATAATGATCACAGGGCTGATGTGATTTCATAGCTCACCATGGAACAGTCTATAAGGAAGAATCTAGAGAAATATATTTGAAAAACAAATGTTTGGGCCGAAGAGCAAAAAGGTAAAAAAATGAAAACAGACATTATAACCTAGCTTTGCATATGGTAAAGAAAAAAAAAATCTAAAAACACATAAACTATTTAAAACCTAAATTGGCCTACTGTAATGATTAATAGAATACAAAAGACATAAAACATACAGGGAGCACATTCCTCTATTACATAGAAGTGATGAATAAAAGTAATTCAACTACTCTATGAAATAATCAGTTACATACACATTGGAAGTTGAAAAAATGAATAAAACTAAGATACTAATAAATATATATTTCTATACACTGGGATCATGAGAATATTGTCTCAGAAAAGAAATATTGACATAATTTCCAACTGAGACAAAAAAATGAACAAAAGGAGAGATTGTCACCAGGAAGTAAAATTAATAGCTTCAAACATTTCTAGATCTGAAACAAAGACACAAATATTGTTACAAACAGCTAAAATGATTCATAAAATGTTTAACAAAAAATTCCCCAAAACTGTGTGGATCTCCAGTAAATTGGTCATTTTAGTAATCTTGTTGCTATCAAAAATTTTAAACTCTACTTCTAGATAGTAAGAATTAATGAATTGAACTCCAACAAAATATGTAATCTTATGGCTCTTAGTTTTTTATCTCTAAACTAGAGGCTCTGTGCACAGAATTTGTGCACAGGAGGGGGGTTCCCTCAGCCCACCTTACCACCTTTCACAGTCTGAAAGCTCTCAGGGGATGCCCTACTGATGGCTTAGGCCCACTCCCCATAGTCTGGCCTCCCTCTGATGGCTGATCAGGAGAAGGCACTACCCCATCACCCCATTGCTGCTGCCACTGCCTCAGCCGCCAAGGTGTTTTCATCAACATGAATTCCAGGTCCTTCACCACAAAAAAATATTAACTTTCTTTAGACATTTTTAATATGTTTCTTTTATAAGATATGACATTTTTTTTTATCCTCACCTGAGGATATGTTTCCATTGATTTTTAGAAAGTGTGGAAGAGAGACGGAAAGACAGAGAGAAACATCAATGTGAGAGGAACACTTTGATTGGTTGCCTCCTGCATGAGCCCTGACCTCAGCCCCAGTCAGGGAGGAACCTGCAACCTAGGTACATTCTCTTGATCAGAATAGAACTCAGACCCTGCAGTGGCAGCCTGAGGCATTATCCACTGAGCCAAACCACCTAGGGCAGGATATGACATTTCTTAATCCCTTCAGCAGTGGACCTTCGTTTTTTTTCTGCAAAAGTGAGGCGGTAAAACCCTAGATCACCTTCTTGGATTCTTATTACCAAAGTTATCAAGAACACTGTGAGTGGTGTACAGGGAGCTTAGCCAATGATCTCTAAGAAAAGGTCTTTTTTTTGTATCTCATGCCAGAGGTGGGTCTGCTAGGGTACTGTCTGCCAGAGACAGTGGTCTGGGCATGCCCCCCTCCTTCTTGCCTCCTGCTACCTCTTCAGGCCTTCTCCACCCTGCTCTCTCTGGACCTAATCATCACTACAATGACTGGAAGTCACTGCTTCCTCTTCTCTGTGGGCCCTACTCCACCCTGCTCTCTGTGAACCTGCTCATTGCTGCAGCACTGGTAGGCGCTGTTCCCTGCTCTCTGAGAGCCTGCTCATTGCCTGTTGCCTTACCACACAGAGGTCCCCTCACTCTCCCACCTGCATGCACAGCCTATAAAGAGGTAATATGCAAATTTGTCCAATCATGATTGTTATGGTGTCCTGGACAAATTTGCATATTACCTCTTTATACATGTAGATGGCCCAAAAAATACCACCTATATTTTCTTTATTTTTTAATAAATTTTTATTGTTCAGATTATTACATTTGTTTCTCTTTTTTCCCCCTTAGTTCCCCTCCACCTGGCTCCCACCCCTCCCTCTGCCCTTACCTCCCACTGCATTTTTCTCACCCATAGGTGTATGATTTTTGTCCAGTCTCTCCCTGCACCCCCTTCATCCTTTTTCCCCTGAGAATTGTCAATCCACCCCCTTTCTGTGCTCCTGATTATATTCACCAGTTTATTCTGTTAATCAGATTTTTGACTCACTTAATTTTTAGATTCACTTGTTGATAGAAATATATTTGTTGTTCATGATTTTTATCTTTACCTTTTTCTTTCTTCTCTTCTTAAAGAGTACTTTTCAGCATTTCATATAATTCTGATTTGGTGGTGATGAATTCCTTTAGCTTTTTCTTATCTGTTAAACTCTTTATCTGCCCTTCAATTCTGAATGATAGCTTTGCTGGGTAGAGTATTCTTGGTTGTAGGTTCTTGCTATTCATCACTTTGAATATTTCTTGCCACTCCCATCTGACCTGCATAGTTTCTGTTGAGAAATCAGCTGACAATCAAATGGGTGCTCCCTTGTAGGTAATTAACTGTTTTTCTCTTGCTGCTTTTAATATTCTCTCTTTGTCTTTTGCTCTTGGTACTTTAATTATGATGTGTCTTGGTGTGGTTGTCTTTGGATTCCTTTTATTTGGGGTTCTGTGTGCTTACTGGACTTGTAAGTCTATTTCTTTCATGAAGAGGGGGAAATTTTCAGTCATTATTTCTTCTAATAGGTTTTCAATATCTTGCTCTCTCTCTTCTTCTGGCATCCCCATAATTCTGATGTTGGTATGCTTGAAGTTTTCCCAGAGGCTCCTTACACTATCTTCACATTTTTAGATTCTTTTTTCTTCTTGTTTTTCCAGTTGAGTGTTTTCTGCTTCTTTATATTTCAAATCTTTAACTTGATTCTTGCCTTCCTCTAGTCTGCTGTTAGGTCTCTGTATAATATATATGTTTTTATTTCAGTCAGTGTATGTTTAATTTCTAGTTGGTCCTTTTTCAGCTCCTCTTGGATCTCACTAAATTTATCCATCTTTTCTAGAAAATTCTTGAAAAACCTTATAACTGTGGTTTTGTATTCTATATCCAGTCATTTGTTTTCCTCCATTTCTTTTGTTTGAGATCTGTTCCTATGTCTCCACATTTTCACTCTACCTTGAGAACTGTGTTGGAATCAGCCTTATGATACAAGACTTGCAAAACTGCAAAAGCCTCTCTGTTAAGCTTGGATGGGTGGAGTCTTAGAGAGCCTTTGCTTTCAGTCAGCCCTGCCCTACATGGCCCCTGGGTCTCAAGTGTCTCTCTATAATCGCTGGAACCTTCTTGTGTGCATGCTGTGCATGTTTCTAGACCACTGCCTTTCTAGCTCCCCTGCGCTCCAGGATCTGTATGAGTCTGGCTCCCAGGATCTTGCCCAAAACTGGATTTTAGTGGAGTTAGAAGTGGTGCAGTTGGGAGGCTCTGTCTCCTGCCCACTAGAGAAAGCCAGACGTACAATCAGCAATCCGTCTTCTGGGCACAGTGGTGTGTTTGCCCCCAGACCTCTGCCCTTTCATGACTCCCCTAAATTTCCAGGCATTCTTCTCTTTTCACTGTCCAAACTCTCCCCGTATGAGTCTCACTCGGACCTGGGGTTCAGTGCCATAGGATAAGGGGTTCAGTGCAGTAGCGGGTCTGTGTCTCCCTCCTGCCAGAGGATGTTACCCAGGTGCTTTGCCACCCACTCTCTGCATGTACATGTCTCTGTACCTTAGCTTTTTGCACTCCTCTGAGTTTCCGTGAGCCCCTCTCTTTCCTTCTAGCTGTAGAATTTCCACTCAGCCAACTTTCCTGTGGTTCTGGATGATGTCCATTCTGTTTTTTAGTTGTAGTTTTAAAATTGTTGTGTGAGGCAGCAGTTTAGGTATTAGCCTATGCTGCCATCTTGGTTTTTTTCTCCACCACCTGTATTTTCTTAATATGTTTTTATTGATTTCAGAGAGGAAGGGAGAGAGAAAAAAAGATAGAAACAGCAGTGATAAGACAAAAGCATTAATTGGATGCCTCCTGCATGCTCCACACTGGGGATCAAGCCTGCAACCCAGGCATGTGCCTAGATCAGGAATCTAATTGTGACCTCCCAGTTCCTAGGCCAACACTCAACCACTGAGAAACACTGGCTGGGCCTATTTTCTAGTACTTTTATGAGGAAACTAGAATTCCAGTGCATGAAAGTCGTGGATGGGTGAGATCCCTAAGCCTGGCTGAAGATCAGAGCTGATCAAGGTCATATGCAGACCAGCAGGGGCCTTCCTTCTGAATGCTGGCTGGGGCCTTCCTGCCAGTCACCAGCTGCCCACCTGAGCCTTCATGGAAGCCACTGGCTATTGCCTGGGGCCTGTTGAATGAGGGAAGATACTGCAGGAAGTTGGCTGGCCAGGGGGTTTTTGCTGTAGAAGTGCACTGACCACCATGGGACAGCTTTTGCATTGAGCATCTGCCCTCTGGTGGTCAATACACATCATAGTGACTGGTTGTTCTGGTAGTTCCAATCATTACAACATTCCAGTGCTTAGACTTTTACATATATACTAGAGGCCTGGTGCATGAAATTAGAGCACTGGGAGGGATGTCCCTCAGCCCACCTTGCACTCTCTGAAATCTGGGACCAGTGTGGAATCAGGCCTAAACTGGCAGTTGGACATCCATCTCACAATCTGGTACTGCCGGCTCCCAACCACTCTCCTGCCTGCCTGCCTGATTTCCCCTAATCACTTCTGCCTGCTAGCCTGATCACCACCTAACTGTTCCCCTGGCAGCCTGATTAACACCTAGCTGCTCCTCTACCAGCCCGATCACCCTCAGCTGCCCTCTTCTGCCAGCCTGATCTCACCCCCAATTGCCCTCTTCTGCTGGCAATTGGATTCCCATGAGTAACTCGAGGTTAACTAGATTTAACTCTGTAAGTACAAACTACATCCATTCAAAAGGAAGGAAGACAGTCCAAGCTGTGGCTGCTGATAGATATTCATCTCCATCCAGGTATCTGAATGAAATATGTCCAACAGCAAATGAGTAGAATATGAAATTGGCAAAGGTGGGACTTTATGCTATAATTTTATTAGACTTAATAAGAGATTTTTTTTTTACTTTATCTCTTTGAAATTGTGTGAGGAGTTTAATTTTATACATAGGTATAGATTTGAAGACATTTGGGCTAATTACCCAATCTCAGCTCATTATACTGGAAAAAAATGGCTGAGCATAATTTAAGGTGGAAAATAAAATAAGCAGCATGATTCTAGTTAATAATAAAGTATATATTTTATTTTATTTATTAATGTCTTATACTGACTCATTTCAAAGATTTCTGGAGGAAAAACAGAGATTTTTACCCTGGATCTTACAGAAGCAGATAAAGAGCAATAAGTATTATTGAGGAAGCATTTTAATAAAAATAGGCTCAGGCACACATAAGCTGGTCTGGGTACTACTAAGGGGAAAAAACACACAAACATTGGTTGTACATAGATTTGACTATTAGGTTCAATGAGGTGATAGAAAAAAAGGTCTGGGGACTTGTGGAAAACATGTTTGATAGAGAGAAGGAAACTTCCACTCCACTCCAGGGGAAGAAATAGATTTGAAGTATCCTTTATGGTTTCCCCTTATTTCTCTTCAACAGAGTGCACAATACCTTTATTAGAGTCGATGTGTAAACAGCCTCTGCACATACATGATTAGGCTTTGGCTCACTCTCTTTCTCTTCAAGCTGCCTTTTTCATGCAATGTGCATTCCTCATGGGTCAAGAATTTTCAGGCAGAGACTTCCTACTCTATGGAGAAATCCTAAAATTTTTCAGTTCCTCATACTATTACTGAGAAGGTTGATGAAGTATATTATATTATTTTTCAAAGAATGTTTCCAGTTCATTTCAGAAGCAAATTTTCTGACCAATAGGGCACTGGAGTAAACTATGTCATTGTGAAAATACTAGAGGCCAAGTATACAAATTCATGCACCAGTGGGGTTCCACAACCTGGCCTTAGGATTAGGCAGAAACTCTCTCTCTGATCCCCTAAAGAGTCCCAGGATGTGAGAGGGTGCAGGCCAAGCTGAGGGACCCCACTGGTGCATAATCAAGGCTGGGGAGGGACCCTGGGGGCTGACCAGCAAGGAAGGGACTGCCAGAGGACTCCAGGACATGTCCAGCCCATTTTAAGCAGTCCTCATTGGCTGGACCCCAGAAGCAAGCTAACCTAACAGTTGGAGTGTCTGCCCCCTGGTGGTCAGTGCACATCATGGTGAGTGGTTGAGCAGCCTTAGCATATCATTAGCATATTACCTTTTGGTTGAACCAAAATCCAGGACTGCTGGCTCCCTACTGCTCACCTGACTGCCTACCTGATTGCCCCTAACCAATTCTTCCTGCCAGCCTAATCACCCTTAACCACTCCTGTGCCAGCCTGTTTACCCCTAACTACCCTCCCCTGCAGGCCTGATCACCCCTAACTGCCCTCCCATGGAGGCTTGATCACCCCCAATTGCCCTTCCTTGCAGCCTGATCACTGCCAAATGCCCTCTCCTGCTGGCTATCTTGTGGTGGCCATCTTGTGTCCACATGGAGGCAGTCATCTTGTGTGTTGGAGTGATGGTCAATTTGCATATTACTCTTTTATTAGATAGGATAGAGGCCTGGTGCACAGGTGGGGGCCAGCTGGTTTGCCCTGAAGGGTGTCCCAGATCAGGGTGGGGGTTTCCTTGGGGTATGGGGTGGCCTGGGCGAGGGGCCTGTGGTGGTTTGCAGACTGGCCACACCCCCAGCATCCCAAGTGGAGGCCCTAATATCTAGGATTTATTTATCTTCTACAATTGAAACTTTGTAGCCTGGAACAGAGCTAAGCCTGTGCTCACTCGGAGGCGGCAGACATTTCTGTTGGAATTTATCTTCTATAATTGAAACTTTGTAGCCTTAAGCAGAGGCCTAGGCTAGCCAGGATGTGTGGAAAGCTTGGCTTCCTCCATTGTCAGAGGCAATCCGAGCCACCCTCCTGCTCTCTCTGTGGCTGTAACCATCTTGGTTCGGTTAATTTTCATATTCACTTCAGTAAGCAATCTAAAATTTGTGGCATTAGCTCTGGGACTGAAGAGTCTACATTTAACCAACTATAATTAGAGCCAAGAAGATGGAGACTCATTCTCTGCAATGGCAAATATTTCCTATTAATAACAGTATCTAATGAACTTGTAACATGAGAAAACCCAATTTGGTGGTGTGATTTAGTTTTTGTGACTGAATTTCATATATATTTTTAAAATCTATAAGAAAGACATAAGCTCACAAAAGAAATGGCTAGTTTGCAAATGAATTAAAATGGAGTTTAAAAATTATTTGATCTACAAAATTAGAAAATGCAACTGGTTTTTCTTTTTACCATAGAAGAGAAAATCTGAATTATACACATTTCCACAAAATATCAACTTAATGACAAGAGCAAATCAAAGAGAAGCTATACATTTTATTTTAAAGCATCTAAATTGGTTAATATAGCAGCCATTAAATTATTTTAGTTGGACAAATGGCTTGGCAGAAAGAAATTAAGGTCTGGCTCTTTCATAGAAGACCTGATAAATTCAAGTTGCCCTTAATTAAATCTAAAGAAAAAGGCTTTATTTTATATATATATATATATATATATATATATATATATATATATATATATAGAGAGAGAGAGAGAGAGAGAGAGAGAGAGAGCTATGTGTACAGCTCTGGGCAAAGGCTAAATGGTATTAAATAGATCAGGAGTTTATCATGTTTTTCAGAGTGTTTTACTTCCAAAAGTGCTATATGTCATATTGAAAATGATAGCCTTCTAGAGAACAAGGGCCTAATCAGGTCTATTCAACATATCCTAAGTAGTGGGGGCCCTTATGGCATCTACACAAAAGAACTTCAGAGTTGTGGAACCATGATTACTGAGCACTTTACAATCTTCCATTTTATAAATTGTAGTATTTACAGGAGTTACTCAGGCCCTCTCCACTACACAAAAAGATTGAAGGGGAAGCAAATAAATTCAAGCAAAGCTATATCCAGAGCTAATGCAAAGGTAATCACTCATTCCATGATTGATGTTATACTTGGGGAGAGGATGAATGTGCTTTGATTGTGGAAGAAAAGATAATAAATATTTACACCCAAGATGTGAACTCTTAAAGATTGTATTCCTGTAAAAATGTCGATAACTTCTTCCAAAGACATAGATTAAACATCTCTGCCACATTGATATGAGTCTTGTCATATGACTTGTTTTGGCCAGTGAAATATCTGTGTAAGTGACATGGGCTACCTCTATGCAGTTGTATTGCATAACTCAGCCATTTATTTATCTGTGATATCAGCCTAATAATGTCCTAAATGGTGTCCCTCATTGATGATCCTAACTAAAGAGGATATAGAGAAGAACCTAAGATGACCTACAGCAAACATGTATGGAAGCAGGAAATAAATCTTTGTTTTTGTAAGTCACAGATATTTGGAATAGTTTGTTACCACAATATCAGCTAACAAAACCTAATTAATACAATGAACTGGTGCAATTAAATAAGAATACCACTGTGGCCTTTTGTTTAAGTTGATTTCTCCAATTCAAATAGCAATGTCAAAGGAGGTAATTATTTAATTCTAATCTACTACAGACATCTATATTTTTTTGGTTGAAAACTTAGAAAATCTTCTGATATGATATTTTTATTCATTTCGTTGTCCCAGACACTCTGTTAACTATTTCATATGTCTTATCTCATTAAAATTCACCAACTTCTATTGCTCTCCCATTTAAAGATAAGGCATCTGAGTAGAAGTTATGTAATATTTCCAATATTGCCTGGATAGTAAGTAGCTCTGGTACTGTATAGCCAACCACTATTCTCGAGTACTCAGGATAAACTTTCCCCTTTAAGATTTGATCTCTAACTCTTAACCCCTGACAATAATCAGTGTTCACTATATGAAATTAACATATTATTTAAAACTAGGGGCCTAGTACACAAAATTTGTGCACTGGGGTGGAAGTTCCTCATCCTAGCCTGCCCCCTCACATACTGGGAGCCCTCAGGTGATGTCCTACTGATGGGTTAGGCCTGCTCCCTAAGCCACAGTCAGGCCTCCTTTTGTGGGAGGCGACCAGGCTGATCAGCAGAAGGCACCAGCCCCATCCCCCCGCTGCTGCAGCCACTGCCAGTAACTGCAGCCACCAAGGTGTTTTCATTAACACGGACTCTAGTCCCTTCACCACCATAAAAAATGACAACTTTCTTTAGGCATTTCTAAAGTGTCTCTTTCATAGAACATGACATTTCTTTCTTTTCTTTTCTTTCTTTTTTTTTTTTTTTATCCTCACCTGAGGATATATTTCCATTGATTTTTAGAGAGTGTGGAAGAGAAAGAGAGAGACAGAGAGAAACATCAAAGTGAGAGGAACACTTTGATTGGTTGCCTCCTGCATGAGCCCTAACCTGGGCCCCAGCCAGGTAGGAGCCTGCAACCCAGGTACATGCCCTTGATCAGAATCAAATCTGGACCCTGCGGTCAATTGGCCAAGGCATTATCCACTGAGCCAAACTGGCTAGGGCAGGATATGACATTTCTTAGGCCTCCAGCAGAGGACCTTTGTTTTTTTTCTCCAAGAGTATGGTTGAAAAACCCTAGATCACCTTTTTAGATTCTTACACTCAAGTTACTAAGAATATTACCATTGGCATACAGAGAGCTTAGCCAATGAGCTGTCAGTAAAGGTATTTCCTGTTCACATCCATCACTGATCATCTCCAATTGCTGGCTTTGCCCCTGCCAAGGCCTAAAGCCTCTGGCCCAGACCTGGGGCCTGGGGAGAGCCCCTCCAGCTCCCTCTGATAGCGGGCTTTGCCCCTACCAAGGCCTTAAACCTCAGGGCCCAGGCAGGGCACTCCCAGCTCCTTCTGATCTGGCTGAGGCTTTAGGCCTAGGCAGGGGCCCCCTCGACTCTGATCTTAGGCTCAGCTCTGCCCAGGAGCCCCCTGGCTCAGGCCCTTCCCAGGTTGCTCAGGACCCACATGGGGCCTACCTCAGAGTGACCTGGGTTCCAAGAAAGCTCCCGGGACCCAGGCCACTGGGCAACTACATATGCAAATCAACTGCCATCTTTAGGGGGTTAATTTGCATACTCACTCTGATTGGCTGTGGACATAGCAGAGGTAAGGTCAATTTACATGTTTGTCTATTTATAGTGATAATATGCTTACAATGATCCTCTGCACAGACCAAATATCAGAACATATTCTGGCCACATATTTTTTGATAAAGAGAGTCTTTAAAATGACACTGTCCCCGAAACTGAGTAACTAAGTAAAAGTAATTTACTTTTCTATTTGCCTCCCTATGACAGAGGATTTATCACTGTTACCTTTTAAACCTAAGACCAAGCAAACCCTTGTCAGTCAATTCAGCCGGTTTTATCCTTCAGTCTAAGCAGCCACCTACGGAGAGCTCCTCCAACAGCTGTGGCAGAAATGAATATGGCAGATGTTTTTTCTTTGGATAGACTAAAACTGAAAACTAAAACCACTGCAGCTTTGCTTACTGCTTTTCTTGAATTGTTCTTTGTGTAAACATGTGTCACCTAGCAAACTTATATAAAACACAATGCAGCTGCATTTTACAATCATCTTCATAGTGCAGGTGAAATAGTAGGAATTGTATCAGATTTGAAATTAGGTCCCATCTATTAACTTTAGAGGATCAAAATCCTTCAGAAATGTGTCCTTTCGTTTATTATTTTATTTAGGAATTAGTCCAAAAAATATTTTTAGAGTTTGTGTCTTTGCAAAAGTAGAGTAATATTTTCCATATCTGTGCTGTTTAAATTAAAGCAATTAAAAATAATATGCTCTGTTAACAACTTTGGAATTTCATCAGCTTAAGGTAGTACAAGTTTATTATTATTTTCTTTTTTTTCTTTTTTTTTTGCATGTGCAACTTGGTTGGTGAGAGGTAGGGGCAGAAGACTAACTCACAGACAATACAAGATATCACCATCTTATAGCTGCATCATCTGGCATTTCTGACCTCTTTCACTGTTGGCAAGAAAGAGAGCACTAAAGGGTCTCATCCCAGAAATCAAATGCCTCTTTCAGAAGTGAAAATAACACTTCTGATCACAGGTCATAGCTCCAACTAATTTTAAGAGTACAAACCTTCCTACGTCCTCAGAAGGAAATGAGAATAATAGATGGATGAGTTCTTAAAGCCTCTTCTATAACTAATTCGGCAAATACATGTCATATGTTTGTACCAGACATTATCAGTATAAAATAATATTATCTGAATAATTCTTTTTATCTTCACATTTATTTTTACCCTCTACACACAATCATAAATTGAAATAAGTTCCATTGTTCATGTTTTTGACGTTTTTTAACAAAATGGAGTATCAACTAAGAACATATGAGCATTTCCAGAACTTTCTGAGGATATATTGTAAGTTTTTTTTAATAAATCTTTATTGTTCAGATTATTACAATTGTTCCTCTTTTTTCCACCCATAGCTCCTCTCCACCCGGCTCCCACCCCACCCTCTGCCCTTACCTCCCCGACTTTGTCCTCATCCATAGGTGTATGATTTTTGTCCAATCTCTCCCTGCACCCCCTTCACCCCATTTCCCCTGAGAATTATCAGTCCAATCCCTTTCTATGCCCCTAATTCTATTATATACACCAGTTTATTCTGTTAATCAGATTTTCAATTCACTTGATTTTTAGATTCACTTGTTAATAGATATGTATTTGTTGTTCATGATTTTTACCTTATTGTTTTCTTGTTCTTCCTCTTCTTAAGGAATTTCTTTCAGCATTTCATATAATACTGGTTTGGTGCCGATGAACTTCTTTAGTTTTTTTCTTATCTGTGAAGCTCTTTATCTGACCTTCAATTCTGAATGATAGCTTTGCTGGGTAGAGTATTCTTAGTTGTAGGATCTTGCTATTCATCACTTTGAGTATTTCTTGCCATTCTTATCTGGCCTGCATAGTTTCTGTTGAGAAATCAGCTGACAATCAAATGGGTGCTCCCTTATAAGTAATTACCTGTTTTTCTCTTGCTTCTTTTAATATTCTCTCTTTTCTTTTGCTCTTGGGATTTTAATTATGATGTGTCTTGCTATGGTCATCTTCGGATTCCTTTTGTTTGGGGTTCTGTGTGCTTCCAGGACTTGTAAGTCTATTTCTTTCATGAGATGGGGGAAGTTTTCAGTCATTATTTCTTCAAATAGGTTTTCAGTATCTTGCTCTCTCTTTTCTTCTGGCATCCCCATGATTCTGATGTTGGTATGCTTGTAGTTGTCCCAGAGGCTTCTTACACTATCTTCACATTTTTGGATTCCTTTTTCTTTTTGCTTTCCCAGTTGAGTGTTTTCTGCTTCTTTGTATTTCAAATCTTTGACTTGATTCTTGCATTTATCTAGTCTGCTGTTAGGTCTCTGTATATTTTTTATTTCAGTCAGTGTATGTTTAATTTCTAGTTGGTTCTTTTTCATCTCCTCTTGGATCTCATTAAATTTATCCATTTTTTTTTCTAGGAAATTCTTAGAAAACCTTATAACCCTGGTTTTGAACTCTATATCTAGTCGTTTGTTTTCCCCCACATCTTTCGTTTCTGATATGTTCTTTTTTGTCTCTTCATATTTTGCTACTTCCCTGAGTTGGTAGAGTAGCTTTGTGTGCTAGGTGTCCTATATGGCCCAGTAGGTCTGCCTCCCCAGTTACCTGAGGTGGACACTCTTGGTTCACCCCTTTGTGGACTGTGTATACAGTGTTGTTGTAGTTAAATCTTGATTGTTGTTAGTATCACTGGGGGAATTGACCTCCAAGCCAATTGGTTGTGAGGATCAGTTGTGTCTGTGCCCAGAGAACTTCTGTGCTGGACTCAATCTTAAAACTTGCAAGATTGCAATAGCCTCTTTGCTGGGCTTGGATGTGGTGGAGTCTCGGGGCTAAACAGACAGCCTTGGCTTCCTGTCAGCCCTGCCCTGCAGGGCAGTTCCTAGGTCTCAGTGCCTCTAGGTAATCACTGCAGCTCTCTCTGTGCACACATGTGCATGTCTTTAGACCTCTGCCTTCTGCACGCTCATGAGCTTCCAGACTTCTGCCTTTCCAGCCCCCCTGAGTTTCTATGCACTCTAGGAACCTGTATGAGTCTGGTTCCCCAGGGTGTCTCCCAAAACTGGGTTCAATGCAGTTGGATCTGGATTTCAGTGCTGTTGGGAAGTTCTGTTTTCTTCCTGCTAGAGAAATCCAGCGGCACAATCAGCAGTCAGCACTCTGTGTGCACTTTTGTGCACCCACAGACTTCTGTCTTTCATGGCTCCCCTAAGTTTTCCTGCACTCCTTCCTTTTCACAACAGTCCAGACTCCCTCTATAAGTCTTGCCTGAAGCTGGGGTTCAGTGCAGTTGGGATTTTCCGTCTCCCTCCTGCTAGAATAAGCCAGCCAGACCCTCCTCTGCCCGTACTCTACATGAGCGGGTCTCCACACCTCAGCTTTTTACAGCTCCTCTGAGTCTTTGTGAGTCCCTCTCTTTTCTTCTAGTAGAATTTTCACTCAACCAGCTTTCCTGTGGTTCTGGATGATGTCCGTTCTGTCTTTTAGTTGTAGTTTTGAAATTGTTGTGCAAGGCAGCAGCTTAGGTGTTCACCTATGCTGCCATCTTGGTTTCTCCTGTAAGTTTTTTTTTTTTTTTAAGAAACTAACATAGTCTTGTGAATGTGGTTAGACTTGAACATTGACTAATTCAAAGATATTATGGGAGAGAACACAAATAATGTCACAGGGTAATTTCTAGTAGAGGGTCAAAGTAAAGAGATAATTAAATCTGCTGATATTTAAAATTCTTTAGTTTGAACTATTTCATCTTATGGCCCTGTCTCATAACTAATTAGAATTTGCAGTGTTGATTTGGTTTCTATTAGCATTTACAATTTGAAAACTCAAATGTTATATAGCAGATAATTTCAATGTTATAAAACTTTAATTTTATCAACCTATATAATAAAACCTAAATATGCTATCTGGATGTCCAATCATCCATTCAACCAATCAAAGCATAATATGCTAATGATATTCTAATTTTTCTCAACCATTCACTATGAAGTTTACTGACCAACAGGAGGCAGACAACCAGTTGACCAGTTATTATGATGGGCACTGACCACCAGGAGGCAGATGCTCCAACTGGTAGGTTAGCTTGCTGCTGGAGTCCAGGTGATCAGGACTGAGTGAGATGGGCCAGACAAACCATGGAGTACTCCCATGTTCCCTCCCTGCTGGCCAATCTCCCACGTCCCTCCTGGGCCCCTATCCTGCACTGGTGAGGTCCCTTAGCATGGCTTCCATCCTCTCACAATCTAGGACCCCTCAGCAGATGTCAGAGAGCCAGTTTTGGCCTGATCTGGCTCAATGCAGAAGCTGACCCCTGGTGGTCAATGTATTCCTATAGGGAGAGCACCACTCAGCCTCTCCTGCCTCCAGTGCAGTACTAAAGATGTCCGACTGCTGGCTAAGGCCTGCTCCCCATCAGTCAGACATTCCCCAAGGGCTCCCAAACTGCAAGAGTGTGCAAGCCGGGCTGAGGGCCCTCCCACCCCAGTGCATGAATTTCATGCACTGGACCTCTAGCTTTAATTATAATTGTTCCAGTGGCTAAATACTCTGTTTTCCAACTGCTTTACTAATAGAAACTCTAAGTTTGACCTTACAATATGATATTTATGTTTAAAAATAGGTTTGTTTAATTTGAGGATCCTTAAAAACTTAAAGGACTTGGGAAAGTCATTAAGACTATTGGAAGATTAAAATTCTTTGTAAATACTATCATCTTTTTATTGAATCATAAGGAAATTTTAAAGGTTGTTCTATTTTTATAGCATGGGGAGCTTAAATTTACAGAAAAACATAGGTCTATATGCTCAATACTTTTTAAGGATGTCTATTGAACTTTAATTAATTTAATTGTTTAAGAAAAATCATTATCCCTACATTAAGTGATTTGGGTAATAAGAATAGATTTATCATATATAGAATAACTTAATAGAGCAAGCTAGATGATAGTCATGCAGAAAAAGAGGAAATCCTCCTGCCATTAAACAGCACATATATGACAGGTCTTCCTTGTTAAGAAGAAACATGAACATAGAGTCAGAAATATAACATGTTCAGTTATGTTTGATGCACACAGGAGAAAAGAATCATTTTTTACATGCTTAAGCCAGAAATTATAATCTTAAGTTGAGCAAGAGAACCTGAAATGTCTGGAGAGTGAAAATAAAGAAAGAGAAAAGGCTTAAAAACATGAATTCACGTAAAGTCTGATACAGAGTAGAAGCACCAAACAACATTTGGTGAAGACTCAACAAATCTAGACACATAGATGTTTCTAATCAATTAAAGCTAGCACAAAATTAAGCCATACATTGAAAGCAGCCAGCCTAACTATACTTAAGCTTAACTGTACTCAGACTTAGAGCTGAAAGGGAGGACTGAGTTTTAAAACAAATTTGACATTAAAGCTACTCAACTACCTTTATTGAGAGATAAGAAAAGTTAAAATATAATACCCTACTGTGTTTAAACCAAATATTTTTAAATTATTTTAAAATAGGTATTCATTGTGTATAGTTTCTACAAGCTCAACTAACAATTATACTACTTTAATAAATAGCTTATTTAGATAAAATCTAGGTTCTGATTTATCCTACATTTCATGAAATAAATATAGCCTATTTGATACATGAGATATTCATATCATTTTACTTGCTAACAAATATTTGAAATGCAAGCACATATCCTAAAGAAATATCCAGGATTCAATCCTAAATCAAGAAATAAAATTTAAAAAGTGCTATCATTGCCAAAACCGGTTTGGCTCAGTGGATAGAGCATTGGCCTGTGGACTGAAAGGTCCCATGTTTGATTCACGTCCAGGGCATGTACTTTGGTTGTGGACACGTCTCCAGTAGGGGGTGTGCAGGAGGCAGCTGATTGATGTTTCTCTCTCATCGATGTTTCTAACTCTCTATCCCTATCCCGTCCTCTCTGTAAAAAAAATCAATAAAATATATTTAAAAATAAATAAAAATAAGTAAAAAGTGCTATTGTTTAATTTTATAGTGTTACTAGAGGCCTGGTGCATGAAATTCTTGCATGAGAGGGGTGTCTTTAAGTCCAGCCTGCTCCCTCTCCAATCTGCGATGCCTTCAGGGATGTCCGACTACCCATTTAGGTCCAGCCCTACTGGATCAAGCCTAATGGGCAGTCAGACATCCCTCTCAAAATCCAGGATGGCTGGCTTCCAACTGCTCACCTGCCTGCCTTCCTGATTGCCCCTAACTGCTTCTGTCTGCTAGCCTGATCACCCCCTAATCACTCTCCTGCCAGCCTGATTGATGCCTAACTTCTCCCCTGCCAGCACGTTTTCCCATAACTGCCCTCCCTTGCAGGCCTGGGTCCTCCACAACTGCACTTCCCTGTAGGTCCAGTCACCCCCAACTTCCCTCTTCTGCCAGCCTGGTCACTCCTCACTGCCCTCCCCTGCAGGTTTGATCACCCCCAAATGCCCTTCCTTGCAGGCCTAGTCCCCCCAACTGCCCTCCCCTACTGGCCATCTTATGATGGCCATCTTGTGTCCACATCGGGGCAGGATATTGTGACCACATGGGGGTAATTATCTTGTGTGTTGGGTCAATCTGCATATTACTCTTTTATTAGATAGGATAGAGACCTGGTGCACTGGTGAGAGCCAGCTGGTTTGCTCTGAAGGTTGTCCCGGATCAGGTGGGAGTTCCTTTAGGGCATGGGGTGTCCTGGGCAAGGGACCTGTGGTGGTTTGCAGACCAGCCACACCTTCTGGTGACCCAAGCAGAGGCTCTGGTATCTGGGTTTTTTTATTTATCTTCTACAATTGAAACTTTGTAGTATGGAGCAGAGCCAAGCCTTCTGCTTGCCCAGCCATTGAAATTTTGTTGCCTTAAGCAGAAGCCTGAGCTGGCCAGGGTGTGTGGAAAGTTTGGCTTCCTCCATTGTCAGGGGCAACCCAAGCCTCCCTCTTGCTCTCTCTGTGGTTATAGCGTTCTTGGTTGGGTTAATTTGCATACTTGTTCTGATTGGCTAGTGGGCGTGGCTGGTTGGTATAGTAGAGATTAGATAGGATTTGTTTTAGCTGTTTCTTTATCCAAAGATAATGAAAATCCTAATGTTTTACACTCAATGGCAATGAAATCCAATTTTACTAATCAATCTTGAACAATTGAGTTTAATATAAATATAGTTGGCGAGGAGGCATGATCATTGTCTCATGTTGATCCCTGTTGTCTCTTTCTTTATTCTTAGATTGAGTTTTCTAATATGGTACCTTGTCATTTCAGGAAATAAAGTGATTATTTTTGCACTAGTAACCCAAAGGTCAGCCTCTAGCCTTTTCTAGGGCAAACCTTTTCTCTACTCTGAAGAAATCGAGCCATTTGAACATCCCTGAGCTATCCCACTTAGCAGCTTTGTCTTTACATTGAATGTGCTCTCCATTGCTCTTAGCTCTGTCATCAACACAACTGGTTTTGTTTCTCATCAACCTTCAGTACTCTTTCCATAAAATACTGCACTGGCTGCAGTTGAAGCATCCAAAGCAGAGGAAAGATCAGCACTCCAACACCAGAAGCATTTCTTCCCTTCAAAGCCCCAAATATTCTCCAAACTAGTAATAACAATTACATAAAGCATAAAAGGCCTCTGGAGTAATCTTTAGGGTAAGTAATTACAATTACTTAAGAATAACTGGCCCAGAAATTCCACATGGCAGCCAACAGAATGTGAGTGAGTGAAGGAGTGAGAGGGAAGGGTGTGCACATGTGTGGTGTTTTTGTGGGTGTATGAGGAAGAGGTAAATTTTCCAGGAGTCTTGTGGACTGGCGGATCAGGCTGCCCTGGAGAAGGAGCCCCAGCTGCCACCACAGGCACTCCAGGGCCAGGCATGGCACTGGAATAGGGCTCATGCCATCTTGAAGGGGGAAGCAGTAGATACTATGATCCCAGCCTCACCAACACTCAGATAGGCCTCAGATACCACCCCAACCCCAAGCAGTGAGCCATTCACTTGCAATGAATCACCTCTATACCTCTGAAGTGAGTGGCAACCTACCTCACCATGATTCTAAGACATCTGCAATGAGCGTACTTCAGAGATACCTACCAAGTTTCACCTCTCCACTTGGGCTCCTGGACCCCTCACTGCCATAGCTATGTTGTGAGTGCAAGCCAAAGAGACCCCACATGCCTCTCTGCCCAGGACCTAGGACCACACTGTGTGTGTGAGCCAGAGTCACTGGACATGACACTGCACAAGGCTAGGATCCAGGACCTTGCCGCAATTGACAGAGTGTCCTAGGATACTCTACCTTCTCATGGGTGCCAGGGCCACACAGTGAATTGCATACCAGAGGTTTCTGGGACCTCAGAGGGAGTCACACACCAGAGCAAATGTGCATGCACCCCTATCAAACCCATGCATCTACAACAGACAGTTGAGGGACCATATCCATTGGGGGAAGTGAGTACAACTCAGAGCAGAGACATTAAAAGCATTTGTCTTAAGTCAGACCTAGCCTCTGGGCTGAGTCCTAGAAAATTGGAATGCTAGGGGCTTCAACTTCTCAGACCTCAAGCAAGTTGCACAGGGATAGAAAGAGACAGCAACTCACATTACATAGAAACAAATACAAAGGGACAGTAAAATTGGGGAGACAAAGAAACGCCCCCCCAAAAAAATAATAAAAGGTAACACCAAAAAAGGACTAAATGAAATGGAGGCAAGCAATTTATCAGAGAAATAATTCAGGGTAATTTTTATAAGGATGCACAAAAGTGTGGATGAGAAATTCACCAATATGTATAAGAATTAAGAGGAAATGAAGAATGATAGAGCTGCAATAAAGAACAAAATGGAATATTTCAACAGTAGACTAGTAGAACAGAGTTGGAAGACAGTGTAGGAAAAACACAAATCTGGAAAAAAAAATAACATAAAAGCAGGAGGAGAGATTAAGGGAGCCTTGAGTTAATATGAAATGAAGCAACATCCACATATAGGGCTGCCAGAAGAATTAGAAGCTAAGCAAAAATAGAAAATCTATTTGAAGAAATTATGACAGAAAACTTCTTTAACTTGGGAAAGAAAAAAGCCCACAATCACAGTCTCAAGCAACACAAACACAAAAGAATTCACACCAAGACAAATCATAATTACAATGGCAAATATTAATGACAAAGAAAGAATTTTAAGGGATGCAAAAGAGAGAGAGATAGAAGGTTACCTACAAGGGAACTCCCATTAGACTATCAAATGAGTTCTCATTTGAAACACATCAGGCCAGAAAGAATGGAATAAAGTATACAAAGTAATGAACATAAAGGAACTATATTTCAGAATACTCTATCCAGCAAAGCTATTATTGAAAATTGAAGGTGAAAACAGACTAAGGAAATTTATTACAACCAAACCAGCAATGCAAAAAACCCTATGGATTAGTATAAGAAGAAGAAATAGAAAGAGAAGGAGAATTCAAAAATAAAAATGGCAATAAACAAGTACTTATCAAGAATAACCTTACATGTAAATGAATTAAATGCTCCAAACAAAAGACATAGGGTGGCTGCATAGATAAAACATGACCCATATATATGGTGTCTACAAGAGACTCAACTCAGAACAAAGGACTCACATGGACTGAAAGTGAAAGAATGGAAAAAATATTTTCAGGCAGATAGAAATGCAAAAGAGCTGGGGTAGCAATACTTATATATGACAAAATATATCTCAAAGTAAAGGCTATAACAAAAAATAATTAAGGCCTCTTCAATACAAAAGGGATTGATTCAACAGGAGAATATAATTCCGGTAAATGTATATGAACCTGATACAGGAGCACCCAAATACATTAACAAAAAAAACAGAAACAAAAAAACCCTCTGAAACATATCAAGAGAGATTTTGACAGCAATATAATCATAGTAGCAGACTTTAATTCCCCAATGACACCACTGGATAAATCATTTAGACAAAAAATCAGCAAAAAAACAGAAATCCTAAGCAACTCACTAGATCAGATGGAATTAATTGATATCTTCAGAACATTTCAACCCAAAGCTATAGAATATACATATATTCTCCTCAAGTGCACATGGGACATTTTCAAAGATAAATCACATGTTAGGTCATAGGCTAATTCTGTACAAATTCATGATGATTGAAATCATATCAAGCATCTTCTCAGATCACAATGGCATAACATTAGAAATCAACTACAATGAAAACAATACAAAATTAAACACATTGAGGCTCAATAGCATGCTATTAAACAATGAATGGAATACCAAAGAGATAAAAAAAAAGAAATAAAAATACCCTGGAAATAAATGACAATGAAAACCCAACAATCCAAAATGTATGGGACACAATGAAAGCAGTCCTGAGAGGGAAGTTCATAGCACTACAGACCTACCTCAAAAAAATGAGGTAAACTTATAATAAGTTATCTAATCCTACAACTTAAAAAATAAAAAGAGAACAAGAAGAAAAAAAGGGCAGAGTAAGTAGTAATTAAGAACCATATGATTTCACTCATATGTAGGATATAAAACTGAAACTTGTGGACACAGACAGCACTGCAGTAGTTGCCAGAAGGTAGGTGAGGGAGAGAGATTAAAAGGGTTAATATATGGTGCAGAAGATTATTTGACTTTGCTTAATTCAGTCCAATATACAGATCTTGTATCATAGAATTATACATTTGAGATGTATATGGTCCTACTAACCAATATCACCACAATAAATTTAATATTAAAAAAGATTACTTCTGAAACAGCAGCAACAAAAAGAAATAAAGCTATCTAAGTTTGATTCAGCATAATCATTGATGCATAATATAAGAGCATATAAACTCTGGAAGAAAAAATCATAGGTTATTTTAAATGGAGCATTAGGAGATGTGAGAAGTTCTTGCACTATTTAATGGCAGGATACAAATCCTATTTAATAAAGAGAGAATATGCTGTTGACCCTCATGCCATCACAAAGATGGCAGCACCCACAGCCAATAAGGAGGGAATATGCTAATTGACCACTCTGCCCTCAAAGAAGCCAGCATCCACCCACAAGATGGTGGCGTTCTGTCCCTTCAGCCCCACTAGGGTGGCAGGCATGCCACAAGGCTGGGCCCTGGCAGGCCCTGCCACTCCATGTGCCTGCCACCAGAGTCCCCCAGACCCCTTAACCCTGCAGGCACCCAGGGCCAGCCCTAGGCACAGGGAAGCCTCGGGTGACAGCTGCCCAGCTGTTTAGGGCCACCTGAGACTCAGGTAACCAGGGCCAGCAAGACTTGTGCTGCCGGCAGTAGCAGCACAAGAGATGTGATGGGAGCATCACCTTCCCCTGATTGCTAGATTACCTCCCACCCCTCAGGGCTCCTGGACTGTGAGAGGGGGAAGGCTGAACTGAAGGAACCTCTCTCCAGTACATGAATTTTCATGCACCAGGCCTCTAGTATGAAATAAATCTAAGCAATCATAAAAATATAAAATATAAAGTAAATATTTTAACATTTTAATTGTAATATGTAAACACAGTAATAGAAAAGAATAGTAATAGCAATAGAATGTGCAACCTGCATTCAACCACAGGGAAAAAATGAAATCAATACTTTAATAGTTCATATATAGAAATAAAATACTAACAAAATAAAAAATAAAAAATGATAAATTGAGAAAAAGAATATGGCAAAAATAAATGCAAAAGTACAATAATCATTTAAAAATGAGAATGAGATAAACCTCCTATTTTAAGGCAGATTCTCTAAGATTTGGAGATTGCCCATTTTGACATATACTGACTCATAAAGATCCATTAGTCCTCCTATATCTGTGTTTTGCTTTCCACAGTTTCAACTGAGATCCATAAAATGCTAAATGGAGAATTTCAGAAATAAACAAGTCATAAGTTTGGACTTGCATATGTTCTGAGTGGCATGATAAAATTTTGCACCATCCTGCTTAGTCCATCCCAGGACATAAATGACCCCTTTGTCCAGCTTACCCTCCTCACTGTACATACTACCCACACATTAGTCACTTAGTAGCCCAGTGGGTTACCAGATGAGCTAGCAGAGAGAAAGAAAGACCACATTTATATAGCTATTATTACAATATATTGTTGTAATATACTATTTTATTATTAATTGTTGTTAATCTCTTACTGTATCTAATATACAATCAAAATTTATGAAAGATATGCATGTATAGGAAAAAAATTATACTATGTATGGAGTTAGGTAGTATGGTGGGTTTAAAAGATCCACTGGGAGTCTTGGAACATATTCTCATGAATAAAGGGGGGTGTGCTGTATTTGGGTCAAAGTTAAAATAAAATAACCCCTCAAAAGTGGATTAAAAAATGAATTTAGAAGGACTTTGGTTAAATACATTGAGTTAAAAACAAACTTCTTTCTAAAACTCCACTGAAGTGAGAGCAAAGGAATAACAAGCTTCCACTAACAAGGCAAAAAAGGAGAGTAAGATTGATGGTGTTCGGTAATCTTGCAAGCTGAAAAGCAAAAGGTTGAATAGAAACTTTACAAAGCACATAAAACATATACTTCAATTTACAAGAGTAATCCAGGGGGGAAATTGTTGATGATGCTACAGATTCTGGCTTCTCCAAGTATTCCTGCTCACAACTTGAATATTGGCAGGTCTAACTCACTATGATCCTCTCTATTTCAGTGATATAAATTATAATGTCTCTTCTTTCTTTAATAATTTTATTGATTTGAGTCCTTGTTTTATTCTTTGTTAGTCTAGCTAAAAGTTTATTTATTTTGTTCACCTTTCAAAGAAGACAACTCTAATTTTATTAGTCATTTCTATTCTCAATTTCACTTATTTCTGCAATAATCTTTAATATGTCTTCTTTTCTGCTGTGTGCTTTATTATTTTTATTAGTTTCTTAAGGTATACTGTTAGATTGTTTAAACTGTTTATTTTTTATTTTTTCTGTTTAATTTAAATAATTGTTTATTTTTAAATTAGAGTTGTCATGCAATATCATATTAGTTTCAGATGTACAACCCAGTAGACATAATGTAACTTACTAAGTAATCATCCTGGTAAATCTCATACCCAAATGACATCATACATAGTTATCAGAATATTACTGACTATATTTCCTATGCTGTACTTTACATCCCCATGACTGTTGTAACTACCAATTTATACTTCTTAATCTCTTCACCTTTTTTCACCCATATCCCCAACAACCCTCCTATCTGGCAATCATCAAATTATTACCTGTACCTATAAATCTGTTTCTGTTCTACTTGTTCACTTATTTCATTTTTTTTTAGATTCAGTTGTTGATTGATATGTAGTTATTGCCATTGTATTGCTTATACTGTTATCTTTTTTCTTCTTCATAGAGAAAATCTTTTATTTTATTTTATTAAATATTATTTTATTGTTTAAAGTTATACAAATAGTAGTGCACATGTCTCATTTTTTCTCCATTGACTTTCCCCCGGCTCATACCCTCACCTCCCACCCTCAGTGTCTTGTGTCCATTGGTTATGCTTGTATATACACATACAAGTCCTTCAATTGATCTCTTACACCTCCCCCAACAATCTCCTGCCTTCCCATTGTAGTTGGACAGTCTGTTAAATGCTTCTTTGCCTCTATCTATTTTTGTTCTGTTCTGGACTGCAAACATTGCACAGCTCCTCTGTTGCCTAGAGAAAGGATGCCTTAATACAAAGGGAGGTAGAGTAAGTCACAGAACAATGGGTCAGTTGGAGATTGGAGAAAGGTGGTAGTTCATGTTCTGGCCAAGTGTGCCCAGGCACTGCACCTGTGCCCTGAGTTCCTTGGAAATGGCTGAAATAACTTTTGTAACCTTTAAGTTGTCATTGTAAGTGTCCTAACTTCCTCTTGTGGTTTTGGAGTATAAATTTGCTGTAACACCTGTGGGCTGCACTGCAGTTTACCCTTTGCTGCTGTGAAGTGCTGCAACTGTAGTCTCTGGCCAGCTTAATAAAAGCTCATAAATTTTTATCTCTGTCTCTGGTGGTCTTCTCTTGCAGGTTGTCCTATAACATTTTGGAGGCCCAAGCGAGATACACTCTGCCAGTGGATGCCCCAGTTAATGACACTCCAGTCTCCATCTCGGATTCCAGGGAGGCAGAGTGTCTCCTCTAAAATTCACAATCTGAAAGTAAGAGCTACCTGGACCTCCAGTGGGGAGGTAAGCACCTGGTTTCTGATTGTGGAACATTCCCGTGCTGGACTATAGGAGGGCTGGACACAGTGGAGCCTCCAAGTCTGGACACCCGGGTGCAACGGCATCTGGAGTCCCTGTTACATGTGACTTTAGTGTGCACATGTCTGGTTTGTCTTGTTTTTGCTGTCCTTGTCTTTGTTAAAATGGGTGAGGGCCGGTCGTCTATCTCTGTTCTCTTATAATGTTTTTTTTTTTAAGAATTTTCAGGACTTCAAACAGCACAGAGGAGACTACGGGATATCAGATAATAGTTCTGATTTGCAGAGATTGTGTGAATTAGAATGGCCCACATTTGGGGTTGGGTTGCCGTCCACCAGGACCTATGACTTAGGAACAGTTTATAGGACTCATCATATTGTTTATGGCTGTCCAGGTCACCATGACCAAATTCTTTATATTCAAATTTGGATTGACATCCTCACTGAAAAACCCCAGTGGTTGAAAAATTGCCAGGGCCAAGAAAGGAAATTGGGACAGAGGCAGACTGTTTTATTGGCTTATCCCCCAAAAGGAGACAAGAAGGTAGACCCTCAGGTCTTACCAAATGATCTGGAGGATGGGGTCCCTAACCACAGGCCTCTCTTTTATGTTCCCCTTTAGAAGCCCCAACTGGAGGTGGGCCTCTCTGCCTCATGGGAGGCCCCAGTACCCTCACAAATGCCTCCTAGTTCTGTTGCCCCACTGCCTTCAGCACCCACATTATCAACAAGACAGACAGGAGGAGCCCTTGGGAACCCCACCCCAGCGACACCCGTCTATCCTGCACTCCCACAGGCGCCTCTGCCCAGAGTGAGATTAAATCCAGACCCATATCCAGGGCCCCTGGGGGGCCCAGACAATTGGCGTCCCTCTCAGACTCTGTTGAACAACCCTTTCAGTCTGCCCCACACCTGGACCTGGACCCCTTATGGCCCAACGGACCTGACCAGCAGAAGGGAGAGAGAGACGGTTTTCGGTGGCCCTGCTCCCATATTCCCTCTATGCCAGGTGGGTTCCCCTGATTTAGGATTTGATGGTCAACCAGTGACCTATAAAACTGGAAGAACCAAAACCCATCGTTCTCCCAGAATTCCCGAGGTTTAGTTTTGCTCCTAAAGTTGGTCTTTTTCACCTACCAGCCAACCTGGGATGACTGCCAGCAGCTACTTTAGAACCTTCTCACATCAGAGGAGAAAGAGAGAGTAAAAGGGGAAGGGAGGAAGTTAATCCTTGGGCCAGATGGCCAACCCACCATAGACTCAGGGAGGACTGAGGCTCTTTTTGCATCTGGGAGGCCACAATGGGATCACAACACTGATCGGGGAAGGGAGGCTCTCGACAGGTATTGCCAGACTCTCCTGAGGGGTATCCGAGTGGCAGCTCGGAAGCTCACCAACCTTTCCAAGGTAACAGAAACAGTCCAGGGATCAAACAAGAGCCCCACCGCCTTCCTTGAGAGGGTCTATGAGAGGCATATTGGTTGTACACCCCAATAGACCCTGATGCCCCAGAGAATCGGCGGGCTATCAATGTAGCTTATGTGTTCCAGTCGGCCCAAGATATTAGAAAATAATTACAGAAATTAGAAGGCTTTGAGAGGAAGTCACTTTCAGAACTAGTCGAGGTTGCCCAGAAGGTCTTTAACAAGCAAGAAGATCAGACTGCTAACCTAAATTACAGAATGGCAAAGGTCCTTCTATCCATAAATGAAGTAAAAGGACAGGAAGAAAAGAATGGGAGAAGAGAAGACAAAACCAAAAGAGCTGGCTGGGGAAAAACCATTGTGCCTGCTGTAAGAAAGGACACTGAAAACAGGTGTCCTGTGCCCCCAGGGAATAAGGCAGTCCCGGTGTTATTTGAAGAAGTGGACTAAAGGTGTCAGGGCTCTGTGGGCCTCCAGGAACCCCAGATAATGCTAAATGGGCAGGGGGCAGGGGGAAACCAGTAGATTTTCTGGTAGACACCTGAGCCACCTTCTCTGTACTATAACACCCGGATAGGCCAGTTTCTAAAGAGAGAGCTCCCATCCAGGGGGCCACAGGACTAGTAAAGTCTTACCCCTGGACACAAGCCTGGATTGCTAACCTCAGGAAAAAGGAATGTTACCCAGTCCTTCCTCATTGTGTCTGAATGTTCCTATCCCCTCCTAGGGAGCGATCTGCTCAGCAAACTCCAGGCCACAATTTCTTTTGAAGGAGGGGAGCCTCAGGTGCTTCTTTAGGCACCCACAGACAAACAAACAAACAAAAAAAATCCTCCTCCTCACTTGTCCCCTAGAGGAGGAATACAGGCTGCATGAAGGACCTTCAGAGGCTCCTCCATAGGATCCTTCCCTCTGGAGGCTCCAAAAGGAAATACTGGGGGTCTGGATGGAAGGGAACCCATTTGGATTAGCAGCTCACAGACGCCCTATAGTGATCCAATTGACCAGTATGGCCACCCCAGTTAGAGTGTGGCAGTACCCTAGGAACCAGAAGGTGAAAATAGGGATAGCAAAGCACATCCTAAGATGAAGAGAGGCCGGGATCCTGATTCCCTGCCAGTCGGCATGGAACACCCCTTTACTCCCTGTCCAGATGCCTGGGACAGAGGATTTTAGGCCAGTACAGGACTTATGAGAAGTTAATAAAAGAGTAGAGACTATCCACCCAAGAGTACCCAATCTGCACACCCTCCTGAGCCTGCTCTGGCCTGAGCATTGATATTATTCAGTCTTCGACTTAAAGGATGCCTTTTTCTCCCTCCCATTGGTGCCACAGAGCCAGCCAATCTTTGCTTTTGAACGGACAGATCCAAAAGAGGGGGAATCAGGACAGTTAACCTGGAGAAGGCTTCCCCAGGGATTCAAGAACTCCCCTTTCCTGTTTGATGAGGCTCTGAACCAGGACTTAAAGGAGTACCGTCATAGTCCCCAGGGCATCACCCTACTCCAGTATATCAATGACCTCCTACTTGCTACTGGGTACCAGGAGAAATGTCAACAGGAAATCTGGGACCTGCTGGTGGATCAACTTGAATACTGTGTATCTGCCAAGAAGGCCCAGCTCTGCTTAACCAAGGTAATGTACCTAAGATACAACATCGAAGAAGGTAAGTGAACCCTCTCAAATAGTAGAGTTCAGGCCATCTTCTCAATACTCATCCCAAAGATGAAGAGTCAGGTACCCTGGGAGCTGTAGGGTACTGTAGACTTTGGATCCTGGGTTTTGCTGAAATAGCCAAGCCCCTAAATTCAGCTACAGGGAGTAAGAACCTAAGCCTCTCCTGGACAGATGTAGAGGAAAAGGCATCCCAAAAGTTAAAGCAGGCCCTCAAGAGTGCCCCAGCTCTGGCATTGACTGACCTCACCAAGCCCTTGCAGCTTTATGTGGCAGAATCTCAGGGATTGCAAAAGAGGTACTAACATAAACTCTGGGGCCCTGGAAGAGACCAGTTGCCTCCTTGTCTAAGAGGTTGGACCCAGTGGCCCCAAGATGGCCGGGCTATCTGAGGGCTATAGCAGCCACGGCCATACTGGTTAAGGAAGTCTCTAAACTGACTTTGGCCAAGACTTACAAGTGGTTGCATCCCACACAGTAGAAACCCTACTGCACAGCCCACCTGAGCACTGGTTATCAAATGCTCGTATTACCCAGTACCAGGTGGTCCTGCTAGACCCCCCGAGGGTAAGCTTCTTGAAGACTACAGCCCTAAACTCGGCCACTCTCTCCCCGATGAGGGAGCTAAAACTCCCCTCCAGGACTGTGAAGAGACCCTGACTACCCTACCCTCCTTGAGGGCTGACATAGCAGACCAGCCCATCTTTAACCCTGAGGAGACCCTGTTCACTGATGGGAGCAGCTTTATGGAGAACGGTATCAGGTGTTCTGGGACAGCTTTAGTTACACAAGAAAGAGTCATATGGGCACAATCCCTAGGACATGGGACTTCAGCACAGAAGGCAGAACTCATAGCCCTCACTCAGGCATTATGGTGGGGAAAGGACAAGAGAATCAATATCTACACAGACAGTAAATATGCCTTTGCCACAGTACATATACATGGAGCCTTATATCAGGAGAGGGGCTTCCTAACCTCAGGGGCGAAAGATATTAAAAATGCTCCAGAGATACTAAATCTTCATTAAGCCATTTGGGGCCCTAGAGAAGTTGCAGTCATGCACTGCAAAGGGCATCAAAAGGCCAATTCCCCTGTGGCAAAGGGGAACCAATTTGCTGACAAAACAGCTAAAGAGACTGAAAAAAGACCAGTAGGGTCCCTAGGAGTGCTGGCAGCCATACCTACTCAGAATCTGGAGCCCACTCCCAGATATACCCCTGAGGAAAAGGATACAGCCAGGAGTTTACAGGCGAAGGAAGCCACCAATGGGTAGCTACAGTTACCAGATGGGAGACCATTAGTCCCAGAAGCCCTTGGACGGACTATTGCCTCCCAAGCACACAGGAGCACACATCTAGGAGGAACAAAGTTAGCTGAGCTGTTAGGAAGCGAATACTATATCCCTGGATTGCATAAAATAGCCCAGGATATAGCCAGGAGATGCCAGATCTGCGCACAAATGAACCCAGAACCTCCAATAACCGCCCCACCAAGAACCCGGTTTCAAGGTTCAAGCCCTGGTGAACACTGGGAAGTCAACTTTACTGAATTGTCCAGTGGACTGGGAGGATACCGATATCTCCTAGTATTTGTGGACACTTTCTCCGGTTGGCCAGAGGCATACCCGAGCAGGGCTTGAAACAGCACAGGTAGTAAAGAAACTCCTCTCTGAAATTCTCCCCCAGTTTGGCCTACCTTTCTTTATTCATAGGATCCAACAATTTTCCAGCATTCTTCGCTAAAGTAACCCAATCTTTAGTTAAGGCCCTTAAGGTCACGTGGAAATTACATTGTGTTTATAGACCTCAGAGTTCTGGACAGATAGAGAATGAATCGGACACTTAAGGAAACTTTAAACTAAAATTAGAGACTGGCAAGAACTGGGTAAGTTTCCTCCCCTTTGTACCCTACTAAGGGCTTGTTGCACCCCATATGTAAAGAGGGCTGACTCCTTTTGAAATCACATTTGGCTATCTGCCACCTCTTCTCCCATGGCTAAGGGAGGAAGAGCTAACTGTGTTATCTAATAGAAATGTCAAGTCTTTGCAGGCGCTCCAGAGCAGTACCCGGATAGCCCACCTGTGTGTACTCCTAGCGACCTACTCTGGGTGAAGAGGCATAACCCACGTACAGTGACTGTAAGGTGAATATTCAGGGCAGCACACCAGAAAACCCACTCACCAGACCAGCAAATCCGTGGGGAAATAGGGGAGGGATCTGAATCAACGATTTGATTCACTATAAAGACCAATAGGGAATGTTCTGAGCTGCAAACATTGCACAGCTCCTTCATTGCCTGGAGGCAGGATGCCTTAAGACAGAGAAAAATGAGTAGGTCACTGAACAATGGGTCTGTTTGACTTTGGAGGGAGAGAGTAGTTCATGCTCAGGCCAAGCATGCCCAGGCATTGCACCTGTGCCCTGAGTTTCTTGAAAAAGGCAGAAATAACTTTTGTAACCTTTAAGTTGTCATTGTAAGTGTCCTAACTCCCTCTTGTGGTTTCGGAGCATAAATTTGCTATAACACCTGTGGTCTGCACTGCAGTTCAGCCTTTGCTGCTGTGAAGTGTTGCAACTGTAGTCGCTGTCCAGCTTAATAAAGGCTCATAAATTTTGATCTCTGTCTCTGGTGGCCATCTCTTGCTGATTGCCCCATAACAGTTCATCAGTTTATATTGTTCTTTATATTCAAAAATGAGAGAGAATATGTGGTATTTATCTTTCACTGACTGGCTTATTACACTTAGAATCAGGTTCTCTAGTTCCAGCCATGCTGTTGCAAATAGTAAGAATTTCTTCTTTTTTACAGCAGTGTAGTATTCCATTGTGTAGATGTACCACATTTTTCTAATACACTCATCTCTTGATGGGCATTTAGGCTGTTTCCAATCTTAGCTATTGCAAATTATGCTGCTATGAACATAGGGGTGCATATATCTTTTCTGGTTGGTGTTTCTGTTTTCTTGGGATATATTTCTAAAAAATATTACTGGGTCAAGTAGCAGTTCCATTTTTAACTTTTTGAGGAAATACCATGTTTTCCACAGTAGCTGAACCTTTCTACATTCCCACCAATAGTGAGAATGCATCCTCTCCAGCACTTGTCATTTGTTGATTTGTTGATGATAGCCATTTTGACAGGTGGAAGGTACCTCATTGTTGTTTTGATTTGCATGTCTCTGATGATTAGTGACTTTGAGCATGTTTTCATGTATCTCTTGGCCTTCTGTGTGTCTTCTTTTGAAAAGTCTCTATTTTGGTTCTTTGACCATTTTTTGATTGGATAGTTTATCTTCCTTTTGTTAAGTTGTATGAGCTCCTTGTCAATTTTGTAGATTAAACTCTTACTGGTGATAACATTGACAAATATGTTCTGCCATGCAGTGGACTTTCTTGTTGTTCTATTAATGGTTTCTTTTGCTGTGCAGCAGCTTTTTATTTTGATAAAGTGCCATCTGTTTATTTTCTTCTAATTTTACATTGCCTTAGGAGCTATATATGTAAAGATATTGTTATGACAAATGTCTACTGTTTTGGTGCCGATGGCTTCTTCTAAGATTTTTATGGTTTCTCATCTTACATTTAACTCATTTATCTATTTTGAGTTTATTTTTCTGTATGGTGTAAGTTGGTGTTCTAGTTTCATATTTTGCAAATATCTGTCCAATTTTTCCAACATCATTTATTAAAGAGACTGTCTTGATTCCATTGTATGCTCTTGCCTTCTTTTTCAAATATTAATTGAGCATAATGGCTTGAGTCGCTTTCTGGGTTCTCTGTTCTGTTCCACTGGTCTATATGTCTGTTTCTGTGCCAGAACCAGGAAGTTTGGAAAACAGTGGCTTTGTAATACAGCTTGGTATCTGGTATTGTGATCCCTCCAACATTTTTCTTCTTTCTCAAGATTGCTGCAGCTATTCAGGGTATGTTTTTATTCCAGATGAATGTTTGGAGAGTTTGTTCTAGGTCTTTGAAGTATGCCATTGGTATTTTAATGAGGATTGCATTGAATCTATAAATTGCTTTGGGTAGTGTGGATATTTTAATGATGTTGATTCTACCAACCCATGAACATGATATATTCTTCCATTTGTTTATGTCTTCCTTTACCTCTTTTTCAACCTCCTGAAATTTTCTGAGTACAAGTCTTTTATCTCCTTGGTTAAATTTATTTCTACGTATCTTAATTTTTTTGTTGCAATGGTAAATGGGATTGCTTTTTTAGTTTCTCTTTCTATGAGTTCATTATAGATATATAGAAAAACCATAAACTTCTGGGTGTTGATTTTGTATCCTGCTATATTACCAAATCCATTTATTACGTCTACTAGTTTTTTATGGATTCTTTGGGGTTTTCTATATACCATATCATGTCATCTGCAAATAAGTACAGTTTTACTTCTTCTTTTCCAACTTGAATGCCTTTTTTTTTCTTATTCTTGCCTGAAACAATGGTTAATACTTTCAGTACTATGTCAAACAGGAGTGGTAAGAGTGGGCATCCCTGTCTTGATCCTGTTCTTAGGGAAAATGTTTTTAGTTTTTGTTCATTGAGTATGATGTTGGCTGTGGGTTTGTCATATATGGCTTTTATTATGTTGAGGTATGATCCCTCTATTCCCACCTTGCTGAGAGTTTTTATCAAGAAAGGCTGTTGTATTTTGTCATATGTTTTTTCTGCATCAATGGAAATGATTATATGGTTTTATATCTCAATTTATTTATGTGGTATATTATGTTTACTGATTTGTGGATATTGTTCCTTCCTTCCATCTGTGAAATAAATCCCACTTGGTCATAGTGAATAATCTTTCTAATATAATGCTAAATTCAATTTGCTAGAATTTTGTTGAGAAATTTTTATAACATATATATTTTTATTTATTACAGAGAGGAAGAGAGGGAGAGAGACTTAGAAACATTGATGAGATAGAAACATAGATCAGCTGCCTCCTACACAACTCCAACTGAGGATGTGCCCGCAACCAAGGTACATGCCCTTGACCGGAATCAAACCTGGGACCCCTCAGTCCACAGGTTGATGCTCTATCTACTGAACCAAACCGGTTAGAGCTGTTGAGAATTTTGATATCTTTGTTCATGAGGGATATTGGCCTATAATAGTCTGAGGAAGATAGGTTTTACTTCTTCTTTTAATGTTTGATAAAACTCCCCTGTGAAGCCATCTGGTCCAGCATTTTTGTTTGTTGGAAGTTTTTTGATTAATGCTACTATTTCCTCCACAGATATTGACCTATTCAGATTTTTTTTTTTATTTCTCCTGGTTGAGTTTTGAAAGGTCATATTTTTCTAGGAATATGTCCATTTCTTCTAGGTTGACCAATTTGTTGGGATAGAGTTGCTCATAGTATTTTTTCTTATGTGTCTTCATACTTCTAAGGGGTCTGTAGTTATTTCACTGCTTTCATTTCTGATTTTGTTTATTTGAGTCCTCTCTCTTAGCTTCTTGGTGAGCCTAGCTAGAGGTTCATCAATCTTGTTTATTTTTTAAAGAATGAGCTCTTGTTTTCATTGATCTTTTGTATTATTGTTGTTCTCTATGTCATTTATTTCTGCTCTGATCTTTATTTTTCTTTCCTTCTGCTCACTCTGTTTGTTTTTGCTTGTTTGTTTGTTTTCTTTTTTTTAATCTCTTTCTAATTCTTGAAGTTGCAGAGTTTGATGGTTTAATACCAGTTTTGTTTTTTTTTTTGAGGTAGGCCTGTAGAGCTATAAATTTCCCTCTTAGGATTGCTTTCACTGTGTCCCAATTATTTTGGGTTGTTTTGTTTTCATTATCATTTGTTTCCAGGATGGTTTTTATTTCTTCTTTGATCTCTTTGCTAACCATCATTGTTTAATAGTAGAGTATTCAGCTTCCAAGTCTTTGAATTTTTGTGATTTTTTATTGTAGTTGATTTTATGCCATTATGATATGAGAAGATGCTTGATATGATTTCATTTTTCTTGAATTTTGAGAGGTTTTCTCTATGTCCCAGTATGTGGTATATCTTTGAATATGTCCCATGTGTGCTTGAGAAGAATGCACATTCTGCAGTTTTGGTTGGAATGTTCTAAAGATGTTGACTAAGGCTCTCTGATCTAGTGAGACATTTGGGATTGCTGTTTCTTTGCTAATTTTTGTTTAGAGGATTTATCCAGTGATGTTAATGGGGTATTAAAGTCTCCTACTATTATATTGCTATCAATCTCGTCCCTGATATCTTCCTTCTTTGTATTTGCATGATTAATTAATTAATTAATTATGATTGAATGGGGTGACAATGGTTAATCAAAGAGGTACAGAAAGAAAGAAAAAAAGGTTTCACATACAAGGTTGATCAAATTCAATGCTGAAAGTGTTTTACAGAAGTATGGTGTTAAAAGGTTTTCCATAATAAGTACTAGTGTCATTAACACAAAAAGATAAAAGTCTAAAGATAAAGGCAAAACTATGAAGTTTAGCCTGTCATCTCATTTCAATTTTTGAATAATCAATTTGTCCGCAGAGTAGAAAATGTATTACAAAAAGACAAGTCTCAAAGAAGAGAGATGAATTTTGATACTACTATAGTAATTCAGACACAATAAGATAGATGCTTTAATTATCAACAGCTCTAGAGTTAGAAATAAAAGCATAGATATGATAAATGATATGGGAGTTAAATCTATAAAAATTTTTTATTGAATGGGAAAAAGAATGAAGGTTACAGAGGTACCTTTATGAATATAGAAAGTATAGTTATCATTTTTAACTAACAAGTAAAAGAACACAACTCATATCCCTTAAAATAACATTCTGAAGAATGGATTTGACAAAGAGAAGAAACTAGAGGCAAGGAAACAAATTAAGAAACAAATGTAATGTTTCAGATAAAACTTGTTGATAAGCCAAAATATATAAATGAATCAAAGCAACATATTATAAATCCTTTGCTAAGACTCATTAATTCTCCTAAACCCAGCGTTGGCAAACTGCAGCTCATCAGCCACATGCAGCTCTTGGGCCTCTTGACTGTGGCTCTTCCACAAAATACAGTAGCCTGGGCAAGTCTATTTTGAAGAAGTGACATTAGAAGAAGTTTAAGTTTAAAAAAAATTGGCTCTCAAAAGAAATTTTAATCATTGTACTGTTGATATTCGGCTCTGTTGACTAATGACCTTGCCGATCATTGTCATAAACTGTTCAGCACTTTAAGTAATTCACATGGAATTTAACTGCAGAATGTATATCTAATAGTATCAAATAGTTGAAGAAAAATCTGAAAATTTTAGGCAGATGTGTAAACCAACTTGAAATGAATTACTTTGGAAGAAAATGTACATAATATTCAAAGCAGAAATTTTTAATTTTGGTTATGAGTGATTACTTCACAAAACTTAAAGTAGCAAAAGTCATGCCTAGGAAAACTGTGTTTGACAAATTATTTTAAACTAGAGTCCTGGTGTATGAATATGTACATGGGCGATGTCCCTCAGGCTGGCCAGCAATTGAGGCCTAAAAGAAAGCTGGCTGGCCCAGGGGAGGGACCGTTGGAGGTTGGCTGGGGAATGGGGAGGGGCCATGGGAGGTTGGCTGGGGAATGGGGAGGGGCCATGGGAGGTTGGCTGGCCATTCCCCCTGATGGGGATTTACGGAAGGGTGGAAAGCTGGCTGTGTGGAAAGGCCACAGCAGCTTGGCCAGCTGAGAGGGAGAGGCCATGGGAGGTTGGCTGTGGGAGCACACTGACCACCAAGGGAGCTCCTGCCTTAAGCTTCTGTTGGTCAGCATGCACTATAGTAACTGGTCAACCAGTTATTCTGATCATTCTGTCATAACAATCACTTAGGCTTTTATATATAGAGATAAGTAATTTATTACATTAAGTTCTATGTTTTGAATCATAGTATTTTGATTCCTGGATACCTCTAAATTGTGGGATCTGGCATTAAACACTGACAGTAAAACCTATAGAGCTAAACTTTTGTTTTCATTACTAATTTGACTTACACTCCAGGGAAATGGCTTTCCATATCGTTTGGTTTATACCAATGATACAAAAGAAGCTTGTTTCTGAATATCACACATTTTTGTGTATTATCATTTAACCAGCTCCAAATAAAAGCTTTAAAAGCATGAAGTGTTCACTAAGGGGTGGACCACAAGTGTCCACCTCAGGTAACTGGGGAGGCAGAGCTACCGGGCCACATAGGACAGCTAGCACACAAAGCTGATCTACCAACTCAGGGAAGCAGCAAAATATGTGGAGACTAAAGAAAAGATCAGAAACTAAAGAAATGAAGGAAAACAAACATCTGGATATAGAGTTCAAAACCAGGGTTATAAGGTTTTTTAAGAATTTCCTAGAAAAAATGGATAAATTTAGCAAGACCCAAGAGAAGATGAGAAAGAACCAACTAGAAATTAAACATACACTGGCTGAAATAAAATATATTAGACAGAAACCTAACAGCAGACAGAGGAATATCAAGAACCAAGTCAAAGATTTGAAATACAAAAAACCAAAAACACTCCACTGGAAAAACAAAAAGAAAAAAGAATTAAAAAATGTGAAGATAGTGTAAGGAGCCTCTGGGACAACTTCAAGCATACTAACATCAGAATCATGGGGGTTCCAGAAGAAGAGAGAAAGCAAAAAGCAAGATACTGAAAACCTATTTGAAGAAATAATGACTGAAAACTTCCCCCACGTGGTGAAAGAAATAGACTTACAGGTCCAGGAAGCGCACAGAACCCCAAACAAAAAGGAATTCAAAGATGACCACACCAAGACACATCATAAGTAAAATGCTAAGAGCAAAAGACAAAGAGAGAATATTAAAAGCAGCAAGAGGACAAATAGTTAATTACTACAGGGGAGTACCCATTCGACTGTCAGCTGATTTCTCAATAGAAACTATGCAGGCCAGATGGGAATGGCAAGAAATATTCAAAGTGATGAATAGCAAGAACCTACAACCAAGATTACTCTACCCAGTAAAGCTATTATTCAGAATTAATGGACAGACAAAGAGCCTCACAGATAAGAAAGGACTGAAGGAGTTCATCAACACCAAACCAATGTTATGTGAGATGCTGAAAGGTATTTTTTGAGGGGAGGAAGAAGAGAACGGTGAGGGTAAAAATTATGAATAACAAAGACATACCTATCAACAGGTGAATCTAAAAATCAAGTGAATTGAAAATATGATGAACAGAATAGACTGGTGAATATAATAGAATTAGAGACATAGAAAGGGAGTGGACTGATAATTCTCAGGGGGAAGAGATTAGGGGGAGTGCAGGGAGAGACTAGACAAAAATCATATTGGAAACAGTGTGGATGAGGATGGTGGGGGGGTAAGGGCAGAGGGTGGGGTGGGAACTAGGTGGAGGGGAGATATGGGGGGGGAAAGAGGAACAACTGTAGTAATCTGAACAATAAAGATTTATGAAAATTTAAAAAAATCATGTAGTGTTTATATCAGTTCTCAGTTCTTTCCATTTTGCCATGAAAACAGCATTTTCAAAAAAGGGCTGTTTTGTTGTTTTTTTTTAATGGGCCCAACAATAATAGGGAGAAGAGCCAAAGCAGCAAAACATCAAAGGCTGACATGTAAAATGAACCAAAAATTTGTATTTGTTGTTATAATCTACTTGGATTTAGGGTTATTTGTTACTGTACAAAGCTGACTGATAAAATTAGAAAGAAATGTAATGACAGAAAAAAGAATGAATACAAAAAAACACTCTTTTATATAAATGTTATTGTTGAGAGTATTATAGATGTCCTCTCTTTTTCCCATTGCCCCCACCACCCAGTTCCTGCCCCACCCCAGTTCTTCATCATCTGATTGTGTTCATGGGCACTGCATATATGCATATAAATTCTTTGGTTAATCTTTTTCTACCCACCCTATCCTGTTCCCTCTGAAATTCATCAGTTTGTTCCGTGTTTCCATGCCTCTGATAATTGTGATCATTAGATTTCACATATAAGTGAGATCATGTGATATTTGTCTTTTTCTCACTGACTTATTTTGCTTAGCATACTCATCTCCAATTCCTTCCATGCCATGAACATAGGGGTGCATATGTTATTTCTGATTGGTGTTTTGGGATTCTTACTAGGATATATTACTAGAAGAGGGATCCGTCGGTCAAATGGCAGTTCTATTTTTAATTTTTTTCAGGAAACTCCACACTGTTTCCACCCGCAATGTAACCTAAATTAGAGAATAAACTCTAATTTAAGGAGAGTTGGGAGAGAAAACACATATATATTTTTAATTAAAGCATGCTAAAATATTGACCTTGTGGAGGGGCAAGGACCAGACTGTGTTTCCCCATAAAGAATGAATCAGGGTCAGGGTGACCTCAGGCCCTGAGGCAGAAGGAACGGGGGTGGGGGGTGGGGTGTTTCCCAGCTGACATCCTGTGACATAGAACACCAGGTGCCTGAAGGCACTCCTGGCCTTGAGAAGCCATAAAGTTTGACAAACAACTCCTGCAAGGACAACCATTATCTAGACTGCTTACTTGCATAACCAAAAAGCTTAGAGAAAGAGTCAGTATATGAAATTTAGAAATGCTTAGCCAATTAAAATTTGCCAAGTCCTCCTGCGCTGAGGATAAAAGGCACTTGCTGCAGAGGTTCGGGGCTCTCGTGCGTCCCTGCTGTGTCAGTGGAACTGTGAGCCCAGGCTCGAGTTTGTAATAAAGGCTTCCTAAATTTTCTAATTGACTGTCTGGTGGTCGTCTGTCTCGGGTCGCCCCATTACAGACCTGACATAAGATGCTGTTAACAAGGGGATATTGTGTGTACAGAAAAAGAAATAATACAGAGAAATCCCTGAGAAAGTGGGAAAACATACATTTCAGAACAGTGACAGAGCATTATCTTTCAGGGGTAAGGATCATGTTTTTCTTTGTAACTCATAATCAAGAAGAATACTGGGTAAGTTAGTAGGTGGGTGAAAAACATACACTCCATTTACCTATATGCTTACCCTACCAGCACACTCTTAATAATTTTGACACCAAATGTATATAGGCTTTTCACACCAAGCAATACTGACCCTAACTGCCTGGAGTTAGTGCAGATCCTATAGATTAAAGGCTCAATCTCACAAAACTGCGTTCCACTTTAGATATCAATCATAAGAATTAAGTTCCCAAGATCCTCACAACTTTTATCTAACTTGGCTCCAAATCAAGGGTTTAGACCCAATCCTTGGATTCAATAATTTGCTAGAGCATTACACAGAATTCATAAAAACACTTGTATTCATTTGCCAGTTGATTATATAATAAAATTTATGATAAAGTATGCAAGTGAACAGCCAGATGAAGAAATGTATAGGGCAAGATCTGGAAGGGTCCTCAGCAGAGGAGCTTCTGTTTCTGTGGAGTTGAGGTATTCTACCCTCCCAGCACATAGATGTGTTCAATAATCTGGATATTCTCTGAAACACATACTTTAGGGATTTTTATGAAGTCTTCCATTACATAGGCACAATCCATCTTTAACACAATCTACAGCTTCGATTCTTTCTTTCCCAGAGGATGGGGGATGGGGCTGAAAGTCCCAAGCATCTAATCATAGTTTGTTCCTTCTGGTGACTAATCTCCTTCCTTAAGTTATTCAGGAGCCCACCAAGAGTTGTCTCTTCAGAACAAAAGACAATTCAATAACACAAGAAATTTCAAGGAATTTAGGAACTCTGTGTGAAAATCAGGATCAAAGATTAAATGTAAGCCCAACCAGCATGGCTCAGTGGTTGAGTGTTGACCTATGTGAATCAGGAGTTCACAGTTCAATTCCCTGTCAGTGCACCTGCCCAGGTTGTGGGCTCAATCCCCAGTGTGGGGCCTGCAAGAGGCAGACAATCAATGATTCTCTACATAAGAACAAAAGTTACTTCTACTGCTCTTATCACTTAGAAATGTACAAGAATTTAATGAGCTCTGTGCCATATTTTCTATTATCCCACAGGGGGAAGCCAGAAATTGAGGGAATTTTTTCAATAAAGAGGTGGGGATGACTGAGGCTATAAGAAGGCAAAATAAGAAAAAGTCCTCAGTTTGAAAAAAATAGATAATCTGTCTAAGAAATATATAAAAAAATGTCTGGGCACACTAAAGAAACAGATGAAGTTGGAGACATTCATCTAAAGAGGTAAAAATCTGGAGAATCCAAGATGGTAGCATAGGTAAACACCTACACTGCTGCCTCACACAACAATTTCAAAACTACAACTAAAAGACACAGAACAGACATTATCCAGAACCACAGAAAAGCTGGCTGAGTGGAAATTCTACAACTAGAAGGAGAGGGGCTCACAGAGACCCAGAGGAGCTGCAAAAAGCTGAGGTACAGAGATGCGTGCGTGGAGAGAGCGGTGCCGGAGTACCTGGCTAGCTTTCTCTGGAGGAAGGAGACGGAGACTCTCAACAGCACTGTACCCCAGCATTTAACCCCTTATCCTACGACACGAAACCCCAGATCCAGCCGAAACTCATATGGGGGGAGTTTGGACTATGAAAGCGAGAAGAGCATGGAAATTTAGGGGAGTCCCAAAAGATCAGAGGTCTGGTGGTGTGCATAGAACTGCGCACTGAGAACCTACTGTTGATTGTGCCGCTGACTTTCATGAGTGGGCAGGAGACAGACCCTCCCAACTGCATCACTTCTAACTCCACTAAACCCTGGTTTTGGGCGAAACCCTGGGGACCCAGACTCATATGATCCTGGAGTGCAGGGGAGCCGGAGGGGCAGCAGTCTAGAGGCACTGCGAAGGAAGGCACAGTCCTGCACACATGCGCATGTGCACAGAGACCGCTCCAGCGATTACCCAGTCACATGAGACTCAGGGACCATGGAGGGCGGGGACAACTGGAAGGCAAGGTGATCCTTTAAGCCCTGAGACTCCACCCATCCAAAGCTCAATAGAAAGGCTTCTGCAGTTTTGCAAGTCTGGTATCATAAGGCTGAATCCAACACAGAAGTTCTCCTAGCATAGTGAAAATGCAGAGACAAGGGAAGAGATCACAAACAAAAGAAATGGAGGAAAACAAATGACTGGATATAGAGTTCAAAATCACACTTATAAGGTTTTTCAAGAATATCCTAGAAAAGTTGGATAAATTTAGTGAGACCCAAGAGGAGATGAAAAAGAACCAACTAGAGATGGAAAAGAACCAACTAGAAATTAAACATCACTGACTGAAATAAAAAATATTATACAGAGACCTAACAGCAGACTAGAGGAAGGCAAGAATCAAGTCAAAAATTTGAAATATAAAGAAACAGAAAACACTCAACTGGAACAGCAAGAAGAAAGAAGAATCAAAAAATGTGAACACAATGTAAGGAGCCTCTGGGACAGCTTCAAGCATACCAACATCAGAATTGTGAGCGTGCCAGAGGAAGAGAGAGAGCAAGATACTGAAAACCTATTTGAAGAAATAATGACTGAAAACTTCCCACATCTGGTAAAAGAAATAAACTTACAAGTCCAGGAAACACACAGAATCCCATGTAAAAGGAATCCAAAGAGGACTACACCAAGACACATCATCATTAAAATACCAAGAACAAAAGACAAAGAGAATATTAAAAGCAGCAAGAGAAAAACAGGTAATTACCTACAAGAGAGCACCCATACGATTGTTAGCTGATTTCTCAACAGAAACGATGCAGGCCAAATGGGAATGGCAAGAAATATTCAACGTGATGAATAGCAAGAACCTACAACCAAGAATACTCTATCCAGCAAAGCTATCATTCAGAATTGAAGGGAAGATAAAGAGCTTCACAGATAAGAAAAAGCTAAAGGAGTTCATCAACTCCAAACGAGTAGTATATTAAATGCTGAAAGGTACTCTTTTAGAAGAGGAAGAGGAAGTAAAAGATAAAAAATTATGAACAACAAATACGTATCTATCAACAAGTGAATCTAAAAATTAAGTAAATTAAAAATTTGATCAACAGAATAATCTGGTGAATATAATAGAATCAGGAGCACAGAAAGGGAGTGAACTGATAATTCTCAGGGGGAAAGAGGTGAGGGGTGTACAGGGAGAGACTGGAAAAAAATCATACACCTATGGATGAGGTCAACGGGAGGGAGATAAGGGTAGAGGGAAGGGTGGGAGCCAGATGGAGGGGAGCTATGGAGGGAGAAAAAGATAAACAAATGTAATAATCTGAATAATAAAGATTTAATAAAATAAAATAAAATAAAATAAAATAAAATAAAATAAAGAGGTAAAAATCTGCCACAGTTTTAAAGAATGTTGAGATTTGGCATTAGTTCAGAAGCTTCCCCTCGGAGGAATCCAAGATGGCGGCATAGGTAAACACCTACACTGCTGCCTCGCACAACAATTTCAAAACTACAACTAAAAGACAGAACGGACATCATCCAGAACCACAGGAAAGCTGGATGAGTGGAAGTTCTACAGCTAGAAGGAAAGAGAGGGGCTCACAGAAACCCAGAGGAGCTGCAAAAAGCTGAGGTACAGAGACGCGTGCGTGGTGCCGGAGTACCTGGCTGGCTTTCTCTGGTGGGAGGGAAACGGAGACTCTCAAGGGCATTGAACCCCTTATCCTACAACACTGGACCCCAGATCCAGCCGAAACTCATGCGGGGGGAGTTTGGACTGTGAAAAGGGAGAAGTGCACAGAAACTTAGGGGAGTCGCAAAAGATCAAAGGCCTGGTGCCTCGCATGGCACTGCACGCAGGACAGACTGCTGATTGTGCCGCTGGCTTTTGCGAGTGGGTGCGGGATAGATCCTCCCAACTGTACCACTTCTGACTCCACTAAGCCCCTGTTTCGGACGAAACCCTGGAGAACTAGACTCCTGTGGTCCTGCTGCGCAGGGGAGCTGGAAAGGCAGCGGTTAGAGGCACAAGGACGGTTCCAGCCATTACCCAGTCATGTGAGACTCAGGGGCCGTGGAGGGCGGGGCCGACTGGAAGGCAAGGCGATCCCTTAAGCCCTGAGACTCCACCCCTCCCAAGCTCAATAGAGGCTTCTTCGGTTTTGCGTCTGGTATCATAAGGCTGAATTCAACACAGAAGTTTCCCTGGCATAGTGAAAATGCCGAGACAAGGGAAGGGATCACAAACAAAAGAAATGGAGGAAAAAAAACGACTGGATATAGAGTTCAAAACCACACTTATAAGGTTTTTCAAGAATATGCTAGAAAAGATGGATAAATTTAGTGAGACCAAGAGGAGATGAAAAAGGTCCAACTAAAGATGATAAAGGACCAAATAGAAATTAAACATACACTGACTGAAATAAAAAATATTATACAGAGTCCTAACAGCAGACTAGAGAAAGGCAAGAATCAAGTCAAAAATTTGAAATATAAAGAAGCAGAAAACATTCAACTGGAAAAGGAAGAAGAGAAAATCCAAAAATGTGAAGATAATGTAAGGAGCCTCTGGGACAGCTTCAAGTGTACCAACATCAGAATTGTGTGGGTGCCAGAAGAAGAGAGAGAGCAAGATACTGAAAACCTACTTAAAGAAATAATGACTGAAAACTTCCCACATCTGGTAAAAGAAATGGACTTACAAGTCCAGGAAGCACACAGAACCCCAAATAAAAGGAATCCAAAGAGGACTACACCAAGACACATCATATTTAAATACCAAGAGCAAAAGACAAAGAGAGAATATCAAAAGCAGCAAGAGAAAAACAGTTCATTACCTACAAGGGAGCACCCATACGACTGTCAGCTGATTTCTCAACAGAAACGATGCAGGCCAGACGGGAGTGGCAAAAAATATTCAACGTGATGAACAGCAAGAACCTACAACCAAGAATAATCTATCCAGCAAAGCTATCATTCAGAATTGAAGGGCAGATAAAGAGCTTCACAGAGAAGAAAAAGCTAATAGAGTTCATCAACTCCAAACCAGTATTATATGAAATGCTGAAAGGTACTCTTTTAGAAGAGGAAGAAGAAAAAGGTAAAAGACAAAAAATTATGAACAACAAATACATATCTGTCTACAAATGAATCTAAAATTTAAGTGAATTAAAAATTTGATCAACAGAATAAACTGGTGAATATAATAGAATCAGGAGCACAGAAAGATAGACTGATAATTCTCAGGAGGACAAAAATCATAAAGCATCAAACACTGTGAAATTACAGCAGAAAGATTAAAGTTAGGTGAGGTAGATAAGTGATCAATCAAAGGACTTGTATGCATGCATATAAGCATAACCAATGATCACAGACACTGGGGGGT
>JAAGEH010002534.1:42357556-42451663 GCA_011751065.1 Lasiurus cinereus | reverse complement strand
ACTATTACTATTGATTTCTACTTCTTTCAAGCACAGCATAAGTTTTACTGATGATAAATAGATTAGCTTAGAAAAGTATTAACTTTGATGAAAAACTCAAAAACAGACCAGAAACAAAATAAAAAGCAACTTAGTACGTTTGTTGTAATTGATTTTATCACTCATATTTTTCTTGACACATTGTCAAGATTAAAAGCAAACATGCTGACATCCTTGAGTTCTTCTTTTATGGCAGGCATGGAATTTTTAAAGGAGATTATCACAGGGAGCCCACTTTTCCATTCTTCTTAACCTCAAAAATCCAGAATAAGTCACTGAAATTTAAGACTGTACTAAATTGGGCTCTTATTGAGAAAACCATTTTATAGCTCATTTGCTAGGGAGAAAAACTTTTGAGATTCAATGATAACCTTCTATCATTTCTATTCTTTTGAAATAATGTATTTTCCACCTCCATGCACACAATGTTTCCCAATTTCACTCTAAAAGTTCAATCTATAGTGAAGCCCTTTTTAGAGGGTAGGGGGGAGAGGTTTTAAAAAAGATCCAAGAAACTGCAGATATCTATTTAAACCCCAACCTAATATGCATCTTTAATTGTGGAAATCTCTGTATAACTCTTCTATTATTGTGGGTTTTCAAATACACAAAGATAAAAATAAATGGAGTCCATATTTCAAAATCTAGAAAATACCCTGGAATACCTAAAGCTAGATAATTTTTATTAATTGGCGTTCACAGTATGTTATTAAAAAGAATTCAAGTAAAGAATTCACTTTAGCTATTACCTCTAATCTTGTCTACAATTACTCATTAGTTCCTTTATTCAAACTACTTAGAAATAGAATCCATCTTTCTCATTTTGGTTCCTCATCCTTATTTTTTTTTTTTTACTTTATTTTATTTTAATGTGAAGCATCCATCTTATATAGAAACTGCTGTTTGAAATTTTAACCCTGCTATTTGGCTACTGTGAACTCTTGCTTGCTTAAATAATAAGAAAAAAAGACTACTCCCACTTCAGAGAGGTCATTAAACCTTTACCACAAAAAATTATCAGTGCTGGTACCATGCTAGGCCTTTGGTTGAGGTCTCAAAGCCCCAGCACATAGAGGCCCTTTAAGAACTTGCAAAAGGGGCCAAAAAACATCCAATATTTGGAAGACAGAAGGTAAAAACATATAAATAGGAAAAATTCTTCCATGTTGGGGCCCAGAATTTGAGATATATTTTCCTCTGGACCTGTGCTTAATAAATTTAACTTCCATCTCTCTAAGTATTGCTTGGTTCTTCTCTGGTTTTCTGTAACATTAATGGTTCCCTGAGCTGGCAAACAACTGTGCTTGGCATTTTGGCCTCTGGTGAATGGGCTGGGTTCGAGGCTCAGGGGAGTCGGATAGGCCTCTGGGAGGTGCCACTCTGCTGATTTAGCAGAATTGAACCAGGGTACTCTGGACACTCCTGGACCTCAGCCCAGGACCCAGCCAGCATTTGGAGAGAGTGGACAGACACTTCTGGACCTGTCTACAGAATCAGTAAGGTAAGAGCTCTGTTAGGCCCACTCTGAGTGAGTGGAAGGGGAGTTTGATTACCTCCCCAGAAGTCAAGGAGTTCCTCAGGGACTAGCTGAAACCCCATTTAGTTAGGAGGGCAAGGAATCAAAAGGACTGTTTAAACTCTGGGTAAATATCTGATACTAGTCAAAAACTCAGACTACCTAGTATATAAATGTGGGAGTCTGGAAGTGAATGAATTCAGATTCAGTTAAGGAATTATGAGTTCACTCTGCTGTTTGTTTTTGTGGGACTGGCCAATTTGCTACTGAGAAGGGGAAATGTAGTCTTAACTCCTCTGGTAGAGTCTCACCAAGAGGTTATTTGAGAATTCTATTATGGGGCCTGGGTGCCGGGAGTGCCCCAAGCCTGTCTAGGGAATTAGACATTGTTTTGTTTATCTGTTGAGCTCCAGATGAGCTAGTCTACTGAGAGAGTGTGAGTATGGATGTTCGTCTGTCTTGGTATAATTATCTGTTCATTGACTGGTCTGTGTGAAGGGAAAGCCACTTTGTGCCTTCTGGCTGTACACAGGAGAGTATTTGTTATATATCTTTCTATTGTTTAAAGATAGGGTGGACCTTCTGTGATGGAATGCAAAAGTCTTTAGCAGCTGCTGAGATTTCTTTTTCTCAGAGTCTTTTGCTCTTTGTCAGAGAGGGAATCAGCCCACTTAGCTAATAAAATTTTCTCTCTAATTTTGTATAAGTAAGGGTTTCAGTTTGCTCTGATTTTTTTAATTTGCTGTATTAAATTGAAATTTTAAAGTCCTAGGGTTAATTTAAAGGTATAATTTTGTGACATTTCAAAGAGCAAAAAACTTTTATTTATGACTTTCTTATCTCTTTTGGTGGTTGGAGACTTCTGGGGACAAGGCTTATAGCTCCGCAGGGTGGTATCATAGTCCATGAGCCACCTGAGTTGGAACTAAGGCTGAAATTATTAACTGTCTATGGACCCCATTAGCCCTGGTTGTGTGTCTTGTGTGGTCTGTTGTCTTCATGACTTGCTGTTTTAAGTAATTAGGATCCTCATAGAGGATATAATCTAGTCTTTCCCTTCCTCTCTCATCCTGATTCTAACAGTATCTGTAACTGGATTAAAGATCTTTTCTTTCAGGAGGCCATGCAGACTGTCAGTTTGCAAGAAATCTCCTTACACACACTTATCCTCATCAGCTCTCTTTCCAGGCTGACTAAGCATCATTTTTCTCCACAGGTCGGACCACAGTCTTGTAAACAGAGGACTACTACAGTGATAGTCTGTAGTTTTCTCTGAAACTCCCACTGTTTCTATTTCTCCCCTCTGTAAGAATTGTCTTCCTCTGACTCACAATAGGAAAGGGAGACAAGCAATTGGACTCGGGGACGGATGGGGTGGGGGGTGATCAGAGAAATCAAGACTGGTAAGGAGGAGGATTTAAGATCCTCTAGGAGTGTGTGGGCTTAGAGAAAAATCTATGAGAGAAAACAACATTTACAGAAGGAAAAAAAAAGTATCCTTAAATGTAAAAGGCCTAAATATAAATAATTTTCCTTGTTTCATGACAAAGTAAATGGTTAATGCAGAAAAAGGGGTGAGGGGGTGTTGGCAGGTAATTATGAAGCAGGGAGAGATAGGTTTTTGTTGATTTTTATTGGCTGCAGACTGCTTTGCTGGCATAGGGGTCTGGTCCAGGTGTTTTATCAGAACTTCACTAGATTCAAGCTCACAAGTTTTCTACAGGCATAATTAATCTAGCTGCTCTGGTGATTTAAAACTGGTTGCTAGGCAGACTCAGCCCCCAAGAGCCAGGTGAAAGAGGGCTGGATGCCTGAGCTGCCTGCAGTGACTCTGGAAGAAGTTGCAGCAGCAAGAAAAGCAGGGGACAGTAGGCATTTACCTGACACCAAAGGTCCCACACTGCTGCCCAGTGAATAATGGACATTTTACAACATGCAATACAAGACTTAGGTCTTGTATATGCAAGACTTTTGGCTTAATGGCTGCAGCAGTTAAACCAGAAGCCAGTAACTGCTACTGGTCTTCTGGCAGCCCCAGGAATAGAGCAGCAAGCCCAGGATTTGTAAAAGCGGCTGGTAGAGCTAGTGAAAACTCCCCATTTGCAAATGTACTGAAAGGGTTCAGTACCTGTTGCTGCTGGAAGGGGAGGGGATGAGATCTCTTTCCAGTGCACTCCCTTGGGAGAGGCCTGGTTGCTGCTCTGCCACAAAGAAAACTGGTGGGAAGACAAAGGGCCTAATACCCAAGCCACTGCCACAGAAGTGCTTTGCAATATGCAAAACTGTTTCTAACTGCAACTCTGGCTGTTTTGGACTGACAGCTTAAAGTCAAAGAGCAAAGGAAAGGCACTCTCCCTGGACTGGATAGCCTCTTGGACTTTGATATTCTCAAAGAGAAGAGGAGTCTGACTGAGGGATGGCAGACACCCTGTTGGGTTGAAAGGACCAAAGGCCACATGTTAAACTTATAAATTATGGCTTTCTAGGCAGATGCTCAAGCTCAGTTATGTAGGGGTTAAGCTGCCTTTTATAGCAAAAGAACTTTCTCCCATGTCAGAATAAATTTTAGGGAAATTAGACAGGCTGGTGTGGCTAGAAAGAAAAACCAGCCACCATGCACAGCCCTGACAGTAGCCTGCAGAAAACTGTACAATAGACTTAGATGATGCCTGTGTTTTCATGGACATGACTCCAGAAGGACAAGGACAATTTTGCTTTGTGTGGGAAGGTCAAGAATAGACTTTAGTCACCTCCCTAAGATATTTGTATAGCCCTACCATGTGTCACATATGGTAGCAGAAGATTTGGCTCTTTAAAGTGGCCACAGTGCAAATATTATACTTCATTTGTTAATAATGCAACAACCTTACAGATTTGAATGCAGTTACCAAAAGGGCAGGTGCCCAAATGGGTAAGGAAAATACCCATCTGGTTTTGGTCTCTATTGAAAGACAGTTGGCAGCCTGTATGCTGTCCTGTAGGCTTGTGTGGCCATACCCATGTCAGGTGTGGCACAAACCTCAATTTTAGGAAACTGGGGAAGGCCTGTTTAAAACAGAGGGAAGCAGTAAGTACCAGCCCTTTGTTATAGGAATTACAGACCCCGTGAGATCCTGTGACATGTTGTGGAGGGGCAAGGACCAGACTGCGTTCCCCCCTTAAGGAGTCGAATTAAGGCCAGGGTGACCTCAGGCCTGGAGGCAGTAAAACCAGGAACTGGTGGTTTTCGTACACAAACACCAGGTACCTAAGGCACACCCAGCTCTGAGGAACCACAGGGTCGTACAAACCACCCCTAGGAAGGACATCTGCATTCCAAGCTACTTGCTTAATCAGAGTTTAGATAAAGAGTAATGCTTAGCCAAGTCCTCCTGCGCTGAGGATAAAAGGCATTTGCTGTGGAAGTTCAGGGCTCTCGTGCTTCCCTGCTGTGTCAGTGGAACGGGGAGCCCGGTCTCGAGTTCGTAATAAAGGCTTCCTAAATTTTCCAATTGGCTGTCTGGTGGTCGTCTTTCTCGGGTGGGTTCGAGTCCCACCTGGGTCGCCCCACAACAATGTGAGACCCTGTAAAGCAATACAGCTTCCTTGGTCCTTTTTCAGAGGGCAGGTCACCCCTCCATATAAAATTTTAAGAACAAAGTAAGTACAGGGAACCCTACTACAAGGACAACTATAATTGTCTATTTGAATATAGGCACATTTTGAGTTTCTCCTTGTCAATTGAAGACAGTTATATCACTCTGAGGAATCCATAGAAAGGACTGACAAGGAAAAACAGAAGATCTTAAAGAAGGGCAGTATATTTTTCTCCTTACATAATGCCTCTGAAATTTGGCAAGGCTTACTAAATCATGGCAATACATTTCTTTGCATAAATTCAATAAGACCAGTTTCTAATAGTGGTTTTATTGACCAGAAACTTTGACTGGAGTATCATATTTTAAAAAGCACTGTCTGAACTCGGAAGACTTGAAAAAAGCCTGGTATCCTATTTGGGAACCTTGAAAATGGCTGGCACTGGAGCATCAGGCCCATGCCCTACCTGGCAATTGGTCAGAGTAGAAGGGGAGCAATAAAGATGCCTCTGTGTCCCTGCAGAACCCCCATGCACTCTAGGCTGTAACAAGTAGGATGGTGCCGGAAACCAATAATTGTCTCACTAATAGAAAGTGACGAGGAACCTGGAACGCCGGTCAACCTTGAAGCTCTGAAAGGTCAAAGCCAGCCACCCCATATCTAATTGAGACAATAAACTTCCCCATCAAATAATCATGTAAATACTTACTGATAAAATAATCTACTTGTTACTGGAATTTTCTGTTTCAGGGCAAAGGGTGTATCTCAAACCTGAATAAAAGGGATGGAAAGGCCAAAGGAAGGTGGCAGTCCTTTCCACTAGAGGAAGGCTCCTGCCTGGCCCCCCAATATTGCCAAATGAATGCTTTTCTAGTCTCTCTTTTCATTTGAATGCGGCCTCCTCCAGAACCCGAACCCTGAACCGGGAACCCTGAACCACGCAGGATGTGAAAGAGGTTCCCACAGGATGACTACTTAAATGGGCTTTAAAACCTAGGGCATGGGTCCAGGTAGAGTCACTGCAGGTGAGGGATTCACCTAATTCTGCAGATACTGCAGGCAAGGCCGGGCGGCAGCTGGATGGCTTGGCTTCCTGGCCCTATGGGGCACACTAAGATTCAATCATAAAATTATGTCAAAGTTAGTTAGTTACTATTCTTGTTATATTTATGCAAACAATCAGGCCAAATTAAATACAATAGATAAATTGTTCTTGATTTGGTTCCTTTTATAAACATAGAGGTAATTTTGAGGAGAAAAAAAATCTATTTCAATAAAGGTTATTAAAACTCAAATGTTTTCTTTCCCTTCCACCAGGCCATTTGTTACAGTTTGTCTCTGCCAGGTCACAAGTCCACCTCCTTCTGTGCCCAGGCCTCATCATCCCTCTGACAGATAGCAAGGATCTCTTGGCTCTGAAGGAAAACTCCGTCACCTCCTCAGCTTGAAGCACCTACAGAAGAAATCCAACATCCATTTTCCCTAACAGAATTCAGAGCCAGGATCCTTGAGGTAATTTATTAGGCAGTTAGACAGATATGAGCAAGCAAGGATTATGGGCCAACTAATGCTACCAGATGTAATAAGTCTTTCCACTTCTATGTATGTGAGACAAGGGGCATAGCCAAAGAGGTATTCACCCAAAGTCTCAGCCCTTAGAGAAGGCCAGTAGCCTATTTTCCCAAAAGACTTGACCCCTTGCATTTGGGTGACATATTTGCCTCCAGGTTGTAGCAGCCACAGCTATTCTTATTGAAAAAGCAAATAAGTTAATCTAGGTCAGTAACTAACCCTAACTGCCCCACATGAGGTCAAGGCTTTACTCCGGAACACACTAGAGCACTGGATGTCAAACACTTGAGTCATCTAGTTTCAGGCTCTCTAGTATACAAAAAATATCAGTAACAAGTTATACTGATAGCAGGTACGCATTTACAATGGCTCACATACATAGTGCTATTTACAAGGTAAGGGGTCTCCACAGAAACAAGAGGGAACTGGGCCACAGATGAAGCTGCCCGGGAGGCTGTCCTAAAACCAATGGGGCCTCTACAGATTCTAGTGACTCTTCCAGAACCTGATCTACCCAATCTAGAAAAGCTGAAATCCAGGGAGAATCCAAGATGGCGGCATAGGTAAACACCTACACTGCTGCCTTGCACAACAATTTCAAAACTACAACCAAAATACAGAATGGACAGCATCCAGAACCATAGGAAAGCTAGCTGAGTGGAAATTCTATTACTAGAAGGAAAGAGAGGGGCTCACAGAGACCCAGAGGAGCTGCAAAAAGCTGAGGTATGGAGATGCGTGCATGGGGAGAGTGGGTGCTGGAGTATCTGGCTGGCTTTCTCTGGCAGGAAGGAGATGAAGACTCCAAACTGCATTGAACCCCTTATCCTACGGCACTGAACCCCAGATCCAGGCGAGACCCATATGGGGAGAGTTTGGACTGCAAAAAGGGAGAAGTGCAGAGAAATTTAAGGGAGTCGCAAAAGGACAGAAGACCAACTGCTGATTGTGCTGCTGGCTTTCACGAGTGGGTGGGAGACAGAAGCTTCAAACTTCACCACTTCTAACTCCACTAAACCCCAGTTTTGGGTGAAACCCTGGGGACCCAGACTCATATGATCCCAGAGCACTGAGGAGCTGGCAAGGCAGTGGTCTAGAGGCACTGCATGCACGCACAGGGACCACTCTAGCAATTACCCAGAGTCACGTGAGGCCCAGAGGCCATGGAGGGCAGGGCCAAGTGGAAGGCAAGGCAATCCATTAAGCCCTGAGACTCCACCCATCCCAAGCTCATCGGAGAGGCTTTTGCAGTTTTGCAAGTCTTGTAACATAAAGGCTGAATCCAACACAGAAGTTCTCCGGCATAGTGAAAATGCAGAGACAAAGGAAGAGATCACAAACAAAAGAAATGGAGAAAAACAAATGACTGGATATAGAGTTCAAAACCATGGTTATAAGGTTATTCAAGAATATCCTAGAAAAGATGGATAAAGTTAGCGAGACCCAAGAGGAGATGAAAAAGGACCAACTAGAGATGAAAAAAAGACCAACTAGAAATTAAACATACACTGACTGAAATAAAAAATATTATACAGAGACCTAACAGCAGACTAGAGAAAGGCAAGAATCAAGTCAAATATTTGAAATATAAAGAATCAGAAAACATTCAACTGGAAAAGCAAAAAGCAAAAAGAATCCAAACATGTGAAGATAAGGTAAGGAGCTTCTGGGACAGCTTCAAGCGTACCAACATCAGAATTGTGGGGGTGCCAGAAGAAGAGAGAGAACAAGATACTGAAAACCTATTTGAAGAAATAATGACTGAAAACTTCCCACATCTGGTGAAAGAAATGTACTTACAAGTCCAGGAAGCACACAGAACCCCATATAAAAGGAATCCAAGGAGGACTACACCAAGACACATCATAATTAAAATACCAAGAGCAAAAGACAAAGAGAGAATATTAAAACCACCAAGAGAAAAACAGTTAATTACCTACAATGGAGCACCCATACAATTGTCAGCTGATTTCTCAACAGAAACGATGCAGGCCAGACAGGAGTGGCAAAAAATATTCAACATGATGAATAGCAAGAACCTACAACCAAGAATACTCTATCCAGCAAAGCTATCATTCAAAATTGAAGGGCAGATAAAGAGCTTCACAGAGAAGAAAAAACTAAAGGAGTTCATCAACTCCAAACCAGTATTATATGAAATGCTGAAAGGTACTCTTTAAGAAAAGAAAGAAGAAAAAGGTAAAAGATAAAAAATTATGAACAACAAATATATATCTATCAATAAGTGAATCTAAAAATTGAGTGAATTAAAAATTTGATCAACAGAATAAACTGGTGAATATAATAGAATCAGGAGCACAGAAAGGAAGTGGACTGATAATTTTCAGGGGGAAAAGGGTGAGGGGGGTGCAGGGAGAATCTGGACAAAAATCATACACCTATGGATGAGGTCAACCGGAGGAAAGTAAGAATGGAGGAAGGGGTGGGAGCCTGGTGGAGGGGAACTATGGAGGGGGGAAAAAGAGAAACAAATGTAATACTCTGAATAATAAAGATTTAATTAAAAATAAATAAATAAATAAAATAATTAAAAAAAAAAGAATAGCTGAAATCCATAACCAGTCTTTATTCAAGTTCTTAAAGACTTTACAGTCTAGCCTGGAAGCAATCCAGAAGCACATCTGAGACAATCTTCCTGTACCAACTTCTGATCCAGTTCATCCCTTTCACCCTGGGGACTCTGTTTGGGTAAAGAAATTTTCCACCTAAGGACTGAATCCTACCTGGAAAGGACCACCTCTACAGCAGTCAAGGTCATTGAAATCCCAATGTGGCTTCATCACACCTGGCTTAAACAACTCAGGAAAAAATAGAGAGTCCAGTACTTTTCAAACTCTCTAAAGATTACTCCTGACCCTCATTCCAGGCCCTTATCTTATAAACAGGCCCACTAACTTTATTAGGCAGAAAATTAAAATTATAGTTCTCAGAAGTAAATATAACTCTCTCTTTGACAATAACCAAGAGTCAATTATTTGACTTATGCATATAAAACCAGTGGGGAATGAAGCATCCATCTTATATAAAAACTGATGTTTGAAATTTTAACCCTGCTATTTGGCTACTGTAAATTCTTGTTTGCTTAAATAATAAGAAAAATAAGACTACTCCCACTTCAGAGAGGCCATTAAACCTTTCCCAGACAAAATTATCAGTGCTGGCACCAGCACATAGGGACTCTTTAAGAACTTGTAAAAGGGGCCAGAAACACCCCATATTTGGGAAACAAAGAAGGTAAAAACATACAAAACGGGAAAATTCCTTCATGTTGGGACCCAGAATTTGAGATACATTTTCCTCTGGACCTGCACATAATAAATGTAACTTCATCTCTCAAAGTATTGCTTGATTCTTCTCTGGTTTTCTGTAACAAATGTATTGGGGTGGTCCCTCGTCTTAAGCCAGTGATAAGTAGGAAAAGAAAAGACTGATTTAGATTTACTGGTCCATAAAATTATTTTCTCTATAAAAATATGGGTATTCATGTAATTTTAACTTTGATGAAAAACTCAAATAAGAGACAAGAAACAAAATAAAAAACAATTTAGCAGTTACAGGATGTTATCAATATGAAGCTTATAAGATCTTCAGATACATGTGTCACAAGTTCAGTAAAAAATAATAGGTGTAGATGATAGGTAGATATATAGGATATATAGGTTCTTACATAGATAGGTGGATGGGTGGGTGGGTGTGTGGGTGGGTGGAGGGTGGATGGATGGATGGGTGGAAGGAAGGAAGGATGGATGGATGGGTGGATGGATGGATGGATGGATGGAAGGATGAATGGATAAGCAGACAAAAACAGATAAGTAGGTTTCAGAATTTCAAAGCCCTCTTCAATTTGCAAACACCTCTCAACTTGTTTTAGATTACTGTGCTGCCTGCTTCATTTTTTTCTTCTGGCTTTTTATGCTTGGTTTTGTTTCCTTTGGTACTATTCTTTTTCTATAACTCTTTGTCACACAGTAAATAGTATCCTTTTGCTACCACAAACCTTACTAATCAAATAACGTTCCCCACAACAGACTTCTAATACTACCAAAGTTATCACCTATCATGTCCTACCAGCCTAATATTACTTTCCTTGATAGGCCTTATATTTTTTTCTTTTCTCCATACTCATGTTTTTTATCATCACCATATCTCTCAAGAGAAACACAAGTTTTTCTTATGTTATATTATGCAAAACAACTGTGGTCAACTTTTGACCTAACCTTTTTTCATTCAGACTGGGAGCTGTAGTTGAAGTAGAGATGGATCCATCAGGGTGCTCTCCTAAACAAAGAACCATGTAACCCCAATGGTCAATTAAACATCCATCTATAAGGCATTTATATTTTACTTTCAGTAGCCATCCATTTGACTTATTACTTAAACATTGAAAGTTGGCAGTCTGATAGGGAAAGCCAACTGTGTATAAATTTGTGACAGATAAAGTAAATGATTGCTGCTACATTGTGAGAAAATTGCCTAAAGCTAATTTCAAATAGAAAGTATACATAATGACTTGTGATAAGGGATCCAATGTGTTAAAAGCAAAATGTTTATAAATGCATTCTAGATCAACAAGTATCCAAAACATCTGGACTAAAAATAAAAAGGAGTATATCATATGGCAAGCAACTGAAAATTTTCCAACTGTTTCAGAATGGTTTCTTTGTGTTAATAACTTCAATAATTTTCTTTCAATCTGGTCCTCTTTGTCATAGCCCTCCTACATTGTTCAAGCCAAAACAGTACTTCTTAACAGCAAGCACAGGAAACAGAAAAATAAGACTTTAGAGAAGCTGTTCTCAACCTGTGGGTTGTGACCCCTTTGGGGGTCGAACAACACTTTCACAGGGGTAGCCTAAGACCATTGGAAAACACAGATACGATTCATAACAGTTGCAAAATTACAGTTATGAAGTAACAACAAAAATAATTTTATGGTTGGGGGTCACCACAACATGAGGAACTGTATTAAAGGGTCTTGGTGTTAGAAAGGTTGAGAACCACTGGTTTAGAGAATCCATAGACAAAAAAGAAAATATCTCATGCCTGTCTGCTAAGTGGAAGAAGAATACAGATCTCCCACTCAGAATCAATGCACAGTCCATGTTTTCCATGCCTCCTCTGGACATACTACAGCTTTGTGCAGGCCTGCCTTGCTATCTCGTTAAATGTAAAGAAGAGTCTTTGGGCATTGGAAGATGGATCTATAGTGACTGTCTTTTCAATTCAATACTTAACCACCTCCCCACTGCTTTTTCTTTCTAAAGTGAGGACATATTTTTCAAAACTCAATCAGGAGATAAAAATTTAGATATTATTGGCTCAAATCATTTGCCTAACATATTGACTATCTGATCCTATCATATAATAGTACCTCAGCATTTTTCCCCTCAGAGGAGAAAGCCTTTTTTTTTTTTTTTTAGTAAGAATTGAGCCCAGCCGGCATGGCTCAGTTGTTGAGTGCTGACCTAAGAACCAGGAGGTCATAGTTCAATTCCCAGTCAGGGCACATGCCCAGGTTATGGGATCAATCCTTAGTAGGGAGTGTGCAGGAGGCAGCCAATCAAAGATTCTCTCTCATCACTGATGTTTCTATCTCTTCCTCTCACTTCCTTTCTGAAATCAATATAAATATACTTTTAAAAATTCTAAAAATGAAGACTTGAAAGTAGGAACCAAAGTTTAAATAATTTTAATTTTAAATAGCATTTCAATATATATCTGCTACATCAACAAGCATATGGTCTCCAGTATTCAGAATCACATTACTTAAAATGCAAATGGGTAATCCTATATAATAAAAGGCTAATATGCAAATTGCCCCCTCAACCGGGAGTTCAACCAGGGAGCAGGGCCAACTGGCCAATTGCCTGTAGCCTCTCCCCCTGGCTGGCCCAGCCCAATCAGCCCTCATATGAGCAGGCTGGCCAGACCCCACCTGTACACAAATTTGTGCACTGGCCCTCTAGTGCCAAATAAAGGTATATCACTAAGCAATGCCTTAATAATCAATTTCACCTAGAAATTTTAAACCTTGTAATAGCAGCAATAGTGAGTTCTTACAGTGATATCTATATAGACATATATTCTTGTTACCATGCCAGCACTTTGTTCTCCAGGCCCCCAAAATAGTGCAGCTTACTTGTGTTTTAAGTGTTATTGTTTTTATAATTAAAAAGTAAGTGTAACTCTGTCCAAATTTTAAGAACTAGATAATAGGGGTTGGAAGGAAATAATCACTAACTTTAAAAAAATCACTTTAAATGGATATTACCCAATTCAATATGTAGTGCTACTCCACCTTTGAGTACACTTAGCAAAGAATTAGTGTCAGCAGCAATGTTGAGACATCAGCTTCCTTTACACACATACTCCCTAACAGAACATACGAAAATTAGCTCTTCAAGTTCTCCATTATGACAAGAACATCAATTTAAATTGAGGCAACAAAGCCTGTAGGACTGACATGGTAAAACACTTAAGCTTTTGACCCTCAATTATAATAAGCCTTCAGATTGTCATTCGTAAAACAACGGTGATAAGACTTAAATCTCACAGGAGTTTCCCTAGTATTATATGAGTTATTGCAAGTAAAGCACTGAATTAAGTAAAAGGGCAAATACTAAAAAATGTTTCAATGTTAACCATTAATATTATTATTTCTTTTTGCTTTTCATTAAATTGGCACTGGATGAAGAACAGTGCATAATTAATGTAGAAACAGCAAATGAAATTTATATATTTGTGAGAACATTTAACATTTCCCTATTAATTTAATTCTAAGATCAGTGATCCCCTTCCCTCTTTTCTTCTCTCCTTTTCTTTCTTCCCTCTTTCCTTCCTTCTATCTTTTGGTGCAAGGTGATAAGCTCACTCTCAAATACATGTGAAAAAATGATGGGTAAAGAAAGAATATGAGATTCATAAAGGAAAGGATTTTATGGCAGGGGGGAATTGAAAATCATATTCTACCAGATACTGAGTCATCTTTATATATGTCCTAGAGCTCAGTGCATGAAATTCGTACACGGGGGGAGTAGGGGGAGGACCCTCAGCCCAACTTGCACTTTCTCTAATCTGGGACCCTAAGGAGATGTCCAACTGCTGGTTTAGGCCCGATCCCACAGAGCAAGCAGTCAGACAACCCTCTCTCAATCTGGGCCCATTGGCTCCTAACCACTCACCTTCCTGCCAGCCTGGCAGCCCCAACTGTCCTCTGCTGGCCTGGTTGCTCCCTCCAACTATCCCCCTGCTGGCCTGGTTGCCTCTTAACTGTCTGTAAGGAAGTGGGACATCCAGAACATGTCCAGTCACCTAGTCTAATTAGCATATTACTCTTTTATTAGTATAGATAATGTGGTATTGACATAAGAATAAACCAGATAGACCAGTAAAACTGAAAAAGATGTCCAGTAGTAGGTAAATACACACACACATTTCCCCCATGGCCCCAGATGTTACACTTAAGAGTATTTAATAAAAGTACTACTAGTTATAAAGTTCACAATTTTATGGAAATCACTAAAGGATTGTATTGATATTCTGATCATGTTCCTTCTAATTTTCTGACTAGCCAGCTACTTGTTACCCAGTGCCAATAAACTGTTATAAATTCATACTCAGACTATTGCTTTTTCCACATGAATTGGCCAACCAAAGATACTATTATCTTTAGTTTCATATTTATGCCCATTTGGAGGATTTTCCTTCACTCGCAACCTGCCATGAGAGGAGTAAAATGCAGTAGTCATATGCTTCTCATTTGCAACATGTCACCATGTAGATCCATCAATATACTAAACTCATACTGTTTTCCTTTTTATTAACTAGTTAGAGTATTTCTTATCAGACTTTAGATGTGAATAGAGGGAGAGATGATAGAATCAAGTAAAATTGAATTCTGAGCCAACAGTTTGTACTTTTTCCTAATGCCTTGTGTTCTTTAATATCTACTTGGGCCCAGTCTTGTACACATTGTTTTCACTTCACATTGCATTGAATTTCACTACTTTTCACCTCTGACTAGTATTTCACTAAACAACATAATAACCAGTTCAGGTACACCATCCAGACTTGAACTACCAAGCTCCTGGGTTCTTTTCCATGGCCCAGGAAGAATTAGAGTCTTCATTTGCATGAGAATTGGCCAAACAGAGACTAAGGACAGGGACTGATGTCTGTATAAGCCAGCTCCCCTCCAGTTTTTGTGGAATACTTCACTTTTCCACTAAAGACAAAAACTGAAGACTGCATTTCCACAGCTGATGAAACACCAAAGATGTCTTGCTGGAGCTGAGTAGAGCAGAAAAGTGCAGACCAGAGCAGTGTGGCATAAAAAGAGGCAAAGCAGAGCAGATGGGCACTGGAGCAGACAAATGAAAAGCAGAGCAAAATGCCCTGGCCAGTGTGGCTCAATGACTAGAGCACTGTCCCATGCACTGAAGAGGTCATGGGTTCAATTCCCAGTCAAAAACATGAACCTGGGTTGCAGATTTGATCCATTGAGCCACATTGGCCAGACCATTTTGCTCCACTTTTCATTGTTTGCCTCCTGCAGGTGGCAAACAATCAATGATGTATTTATCGATCTTTCTCCATCTCTCCCTCCCTCTGTCCCTCACTCTGCCCCTCCTCCTTCCCTCCCTTCAATTCTCTCTGAAAAGGAATGAGAAATATATTCTCAGGTGACAAAAAATAAGTAAGTAAGTAAGTAATAAGTAAGTAAATAAATAAATAAATAAAGTGAGCAGAGGTTCCTGGACCCAGGGCTGCTTCAGAGCTGTGCTATATCACAATTGAGCTGTTTTGCACTAAATAAAGTTTTATTCTTCATTGGCACCCCAAGTTGGGGATTTCTGTTGGTGTTAAATTTGATGCCATTGCCAGGGATTATATTCCATCTTGAGTTTTAAGGAATAAATTGTAGTGATTTGGGACTTCAGAGGTGAGGAAACCAATTCACATGAAAATGAAGAGCAAATATTTAGTAAATAAAGATTATGGGAAATAGAACAGACTCTGATCTATAGACACTGGGTAGTCTCCCTTGCCATACTTAGTTCATATTATCCTACACCTATCTAGAGTGATAGCTCCTTTACTGTAATAGGCTTTCTACCTAAATATTTTTGGTCATTAGGGGCAGTGTCAAAATTTATTCCTAATTATTTTATTTTTTAAAAATAAAATAATTGTCATGCCAGAGAAATACTAGTATATTTTCAGTTATCAAATATTTCATCCCTATGCAGACTAGATTGTACTGCTGAATATTTTCCATAGAACAGGATATCTAACATCCTGGTCCAGGAAAATTGTATTGCCTTTTTCTCTTCCCTTTCCCAAGGAGCTTGGTGTTAGAATTCTGAGACTGAAATGATCTCCAATTTCAGAAAAAAAAAAATAGCAAGGCAATAGATGGATGTGTCTGGAGCCTTGTCCCTGAGCAAAAAAAAAAACCCACAAAAACAAAACAACAACAACTACAAAAAAAAAAAAAACAGCTGAGGATTTCACTGTGAATGTTTGTTGGCAAGTTAAGGGACAGGAATACTCCAGGAGAAGGTGAGGGACTGCTGGACGGAGCTCCCCTAACCAGGCAGGCCCCACTGCTACTGGGTTTTCTCCCAAAGCCACCAGCATGGATTCGGAGACCATATCATCTTGAAGGAGAAAGTGGATGTTATTGGAAGCCTGAAAGGCTACAACTATGGCACTCACCAAACAGCTGTGATCCCCAGAACACCAGTCCCCAATTGGTACAAACACTTGGATTCAGAGGAGCACTACAATCCACACTGAAAGGTCATATTTTGCTTGGGATAAGGTGAAGTCTCTGGTCCCGCAGCACAGAGAAATGCAAGCACTGTGGGAGCTGGAGGACTGGGAGAAGTATGCATCTAGAGAAATCTGTGATGTGGGGCATGGCATGATTTGTGAATGAGAAAGAGGGTCCTCAGAGCTGCTAACAGAGGGGATCTCTAAAAAGCAACCCATTTTGATCTGATGCAGAAGGACAGCTTGGGAGTTTTTTTAGTTTTTTTTTTTTTTGAAAATATTTGTATTGATTTTTTACGGAGAGGAAGGGAAAGAAATAGAGAGTTAGAAATGTCGATGAAAGAGCAATATCGATCAGCTGCCTACTGCACACCCCCTACTGGGGATGTGCCCACAACCAAGGTACATGCCTTTGACTAGAATCAAACTTGGGACCTTTAAGTCTGCAGAATGATGTTTTATCCACTGAGCCAAACCAGTTTTGGACAGCCAGGGAGTTTTTAAAGTGTGCTGGCTGCTTGGACAAGAGGGGGGGAGGGGGACCTCACAAATTTGCACTCTTTCCTCTTCAGATCCTTGCTTCTGATTGCTAATACAGAGGATCAATACAGAGGATCACCCAATTGGGGACACCCTAGGAGACTGCAGGGGAAAGTTATTTTATAGAATCTGGAGATCAGAGCGGGGAGTGACCATTGGAAAACCAGCTCTGGGGAAGCCCATTCCCACGAATCAGTATTGAGTGCCAAAGGGAAAGCAGGATCTAAGCACAGGCTAGAGAGGACCTATAGTCTCAGAGGTCAATCCAGAAACACTGCCACCCAGGGGCTGAATCACAAATTGACTCTTGTATAATCACAAAAAAAGGAATAGCGAGATTAAAACACACTGCCTGCTTAAAAATAAGGATGGGCTTACAACAAGGAGCACCAGTGGAATGCAGGGACCTTTAATGCTGTCCTATCTGGGAACTTCAATGCATGTCCTGCATGCCAAACAGAATAGAGGAAGTGAATGACCTTCATTACTATACATTCTACTTTTTATTTATTATTTTTTTATTTTTTAATCTTTTACATAAGAAACTAATTTTTTCTTTTTTTCTCACTTTATTTTACCTTTAAATATTACATTTTTATTTTCAATCAGTATTATTACTATTACTATTTTTATTTTCAATCAGTATTATTACTATTACTATTTTACCTTTTTGAAAAAGAAGTGTCATTTTATTTTTTCTTTATTTTACTTTGGGATTAAAGTTCTACATTCTGTTTTCATCTACCCTTTATTATTAAAGCCACAGAAAATAGATTCTTCTCAAGTGCAAATTGGTCATTTTCAAAGAGAGGGAAGTATCGAGAGGTAAGTGGCATAAAACTGGAAAACAACTACAATAAAAACAATCCAAAAAAATCAAAACACTTGGAAACTAAACAGCATGCTATTAAACAATGACTGGATAATGAGAGAGATCAAGAAAGAAATAAAAAAATATATCATGGCAACAAATGATAATGAAAACACAACAATTCAAAATCTGTGGGACACAGTGAAAGCAGTCTTGAGAAGGAAGTTCATAACTCTACAAGTCTACTACAAAAAAAAAACAAAAAAACAAAAACAAAAACAAAAAACAAAACAAGAAGCAATGGTAATAAATTACCTAACCCTACAACTCAAATATCTAGAAAGAGAGAAACAAGAAGAGAATCCCAGTGTAAACAGAAGGAATGAAATAGTAAAGACCAGAGAGGAGATAAATGACATAGAGACCAAAGAAACAATACAAAAGATGAACAAAAAAGATCTGGTTCTTTGAAAGGATAAACATGATTGATGAATCTCTAAATAGGCTCACCAAGAAGCAAAGAATGTATTTTATCTCATAATATAATACTCATCTGGTTTCCAGGAAGAAAAATAAAGTACAATGTACTTATCTAATAATCACATTTAGTGTTTCACAAGATGGTTTTTCATAGCCTGCCAATAAATATTTATCAGATAAATAAAATAAATGTCTTTCTTTGGGATTTTACATAGCTATCAATATGTTAATATGAGTGCATACTATCTTCAAGTCCTTTGCATTTGCAATTACTCATTGGGGAAACTTTTCTTAGAAGAGAAAGATGTGTAGCATTTCCAAAATCTCTCTGATAAAGAAAAAATATTTTTGGAAAGATGTTAAAATTTCTCAAATACTGTTCCATAGGACCCAGGCTTGGAAATGTTGCCATAAAGATACCAATTTATGCAATAGTTACAACCATCATTTCAACATAACAATATTATACAATCCTAATTATAATTGCTGAAAGTTGTATCTATTTGTTTACTGTGTGCCCAAATATCTAAGAAATCTCTTAGTTCAAGTTATTGGTTGAGGAATTAACTGAAAGAATACTGACTGGTAAATTTAATCATTTTCATATTGAAATGAAATTTTAAAAATCTGATATCACACAAAGATTCACTGGATTTTAGGCTGTTGCATTTGCATTTTCTACATCTTGGGAAGCTTTTCCTCCTGACACATTGTTTGGTTCCTATTGTTTCTTCATGAGAACAGAAATTTGAGGAGAAAAGAGTATTTTGTCCAATATTCTAATCCTAGAGACTATGGTATTGCCAAGCATATAGAAGGCATTCCAATAACTATTCTCAATTGATAAGTGAATAAATGTCTAATGGAGATATAACTTAGGTACAGCTATTTTTTCTTAAGCATTAAATCAATTATATATTAAAAAGTAAAAAGGTAAGTATTTTTTTTACAGTATACATTCATGAATTTTATCATTACTATTCAAAGTATACACAACCAGGAAAAATGATGAAGAGCTCGAAAGGCAATCCAGTATAGAAGAAATAAAAATATAACTCTTAATTATGTAAAAAGTATTAAATTTAAAAATAATCAAAGAAACATAAATTCAAATGACAAAATGATTCTTTAAATTTTTCTTCAGAAAAAAAAAAATTTTCTTAAAAATTAGTTTTGGCAAGCCTGTGGTAAAAGGAGTACTCATATGTGACTGATGTCAGGACACACTTATATAAAACAATTTTGGACAAAATTCTAGACAAAAATTTCTCCTAGCTTTTGACCCCAAAATATATAGCATATGACTCAATATTTCCACACATTAAATTTTACTAGGAAAAAATACAAATGTGCATAAAAATTTATAGACAAGTATTTTTATTCTATCAATATAATAAAACATTTAGAAAAACATAAAATACTAAATAGTAAAGCATAATGGTAAATGAAAATATAGCAAAATAATAATAGTAAAACATATTCAGGAAACCAAAATGTTCACTAATGGGTTGTATTAATCTGATTGACCTTCCATCTTTCTAATAAAAGTATAATATGCAAATTAACCATTACTCTGCTACACCCACAAGCCACACCCACCAGCCAATCAGGAGCGAGGATGCAAACCAACTCAACCAAGATGGCTGCAGCCACATAGATAGCAGGAGGCTGGGATTTCCCTGGCAATGAAGGAAGCCAAGCTTTCCACAAACCGTGGCCATCCCAGGCCTCCACTTAAGGCTACAAAGTTTTAATTATAGAAGATAAATAAATCCCCCCCAAAATGGCAGCAGCCATGGAGCTGGAGAGAGCAGGAGGCTTGAGTTGTCCCCAACAATGGAGAAAGTTATGCTCCTGAATCCCTGGCCTGCCTTGGTCTCCACTCAAGACTACAAAGCTTAAATTATAGAAGGTAACAAAGCCCAGATATCAGGACCTCCACTTAGGTAGCTGGGAGGTGTGGCCAGCCTGCAAACCACCATAGGCCCCTTGCCTAGGCTTCCCCATGCTCCAAGGGAACCCCCACCCTAATCCAGAACACCCTTCAAGGCAAAACAGCTATCCCCCATCCATACACCAGGCCTCTATATTACCTAATAAAAGACTAATATGCAAATTGACCATTACTCCAACACACGACATGGCTCCCCCCATGTGGTAAAAGATGGCTGCCCTCATGTGGATACAAGATGACCACCACAAGATGGCCAGCAGAGGAGGGCAGTTGTAAGGGACCAGGCCTGCAAGGAAGGGCAGTTGTGGGCTATTAGGCCAGCAGGGGAGGGCAGTTGGGAAGAACCAGGCCTAAAAAAGAGAGCAGTTGGGGGCAGTTAGGTGTGACCAGTCCTACAGGGGAGGGCAGTTAGGGGCAAACAGGCTGGCAGGGGAGCAGTTAGGCATCAATCAGGCTGGCAGAGGAGTGGTTAAGGGGTGAATAAGCTGCCAGGCAGAAGCAGTTAGGGGCAATCAGGAAGGCAGGCAGGTGAGCAGTTGGGAGCTAGGAGTCCTGGATTGTGAGAGGGATGTCCGACTGCCCGTTTAGGCCTGATTCTATGGGCAGTTGGACATCCATTGAGCAGTCACAAATTAGAGAGGGTGCAGGCTGGGCTGAGGGACACACACACACACACACCTGTGCATGAATTTCATAACCGGATCTCTACTAATAAAATAACACAGCCTGGGTCTCTTCTCACAGTTGTAAAGGCTGGAGCCCAAGATCAAGTTGCTACCAACTCTGGTTTCTAGTGAGATGTCTCTCCTTAGGTTGCATAGTGACTTTGGGTCCTCACATGGCTTTCTCTCTGTGGAGAATGATCTGATGTCAATGTTTCTTCCTTATTTATAAGAACACCAGTCCTTTTGAATCAACACCCCTACCATTATAATCTCATTTAACTTTAATTGCCTTCTTAATGGTTCTATCTCAAAATATAGTTATATTGGGGGTTAAAACTTCAACATATGAATTTGAGGGAAATACAAATCAATCCATAACACAGGAGAATGAAAAACACATCCTATATAATAAAAGGATAACATGAAAATAGACCAAATGGTGGAACAACTGGAACCAAACAAACAACTGAACAACCAGTCACTATGACATGCACTGACTACCAGGGGGCATGTGTAGAACATGGCAGGCATTGGCCGCAGTGGGATGGTAGAGCAGGTAAGTAGGGGTTCCAGACCAAGGCAGGGTGTTGGTCGCAGCCAGTGAAGTGAGCCTCTGGTGATTACTGAAAATTCTTTGCTTTCACACACCACAATCCTGCCAGGTGGTTGTATCTGCTGCAGGTGCTGGAACCTTCATTTACACTGCTGGTGCCAGCCCCAATCACTCAGTGCTGTCAATCGGTTTGAGCAGTGGCTGCTGTCTCCAATTGTCCCTCAGGGCTTCTCCACCTCCCCCTGCTCCTGAGGGGAGATTGGGGCTGGCAGCCGCCTGTCACACTTCCTGCTGGTGATGGCCCCACTCACACCCACTGCCAATGCTGGATCTGCTGCTTGTACCTACTGCCAGCACTGGCCCTGCTAACATCTACAGCTGGTGCCAGAGCTGCCACTTGTACCCACTGCCAGTGCCTATTTCTGTCCTAATCACTCCGTGCCATCAGCAGGTGCGAGTGGTGGCTGTTGGTTCTGATTGCCCCTGAGGGCTTCTCCACCTCCTCCTGCTCCTGAAGGGTGATTTTGGGAAGCAGCTGCCATTTGCACAAGCTGAAGGCATTGGAACCAATTGCTCCGTTTCTTCAGCAAATGCAAGCAGGGTCGGTGCTATGAGCACATGGGAGTGGTGGTGGTGGGAGCAGGACTGCTGGCAGACAAGGAACCTGGGCTGTGGTGGGAGGGGCCCAGCAGAGGCAATGGAGGAGGAGCCAAGACCCACCCTTGTGCCTACCACAGCCTCACAGCCTACAGTTCCTTTCAAGGTGTATGAATTTGTGCACTGGGCCCTTAGTCTCTATATAAATATGCTGAACTATAATGTAGCTATAAATAAAATTTACCCTTTCTAAGATTTAATGATCTAGTCAATGTTAATTATTATATTAGTAAAAAAAAACAATTTACAGTACTATAAAGATAATAATTTCAAATTAGCTTAAAGCATCTCATAATATTTTAAAAACCTAATTACTATATATTTGAAACAGCTGTATTAATGAGTTGGCAAGGACTTTGCTTATTTTTATCTCCAATTGTCCTTAATATTTGTGTAAGTAACCACTAAGTAGCAAAGTACCAGTTATTTTTCTGTCTAAAATACACGAACAAAATTATTTGTAACATTTAAAGAGTAGAAAATATTTAAGTTGGCATGCTGTCAAACAATACAATGGAAAGAAATTTGCATAGCTAAGCCTCTCAGACTCTGCTTTATCCCTCTGATATAAAACCAAGAGCTATGAGCTTAACGTATCAATATATTCAAAGAATATTTACATCAGAGAATTGGCACTATAATAAATCATATCCTCCCTTATGGCTTTTTATTAAAACATTTACTCCATGTGCAACACCTAGATTAGAAAAAGAAAGTGCACCTATACCCACTTCACTTAGAAAACATACGAAGTTAATAAATGGCTCCTAAAGATTAGCAGACAGCAATTTAGATAATAGGAGCAAGCCTATTCATCAATTCCTAAAGATTTCCAATTTATTTTATTATCTTTGCAGCTGTAGGGTCACTGTCTTAGATAATGAGAGTCTGGATAAATTGGAATCTTAGAATCCTACATTTGTTAAATCAGGGCTTATCAAAGGTAACAAATGAGGTATTTTTGTTCTTATAGTTAGCATCCAAAGGCATAATGCCAAGGGCCAGGTAATTCCAGGTTCCCAACACTTAGGGAGAAAGTGGTATAGAGAACACTGAGGAATCTAGAGTAAGGTGGATGGCCATGAGGTCATCTGTATACAAAGGGAAAAGAAAAAAAAGGAAACTTTCCTTCAGTATTTTGGAAGAAATAAAAAAATAGTCATTTGAAGAGCCAAAGCTAATTTTTAAAAATAGAAACACAACTCTAAATAATAATATGAAATATATGACAAATTCTTTCCTTCATTAACAAAGCTAAATATGTAGGCAAAATTAAAAGAACTTATTAAATATTAAAGTCACAAAGCAGCATACAATTAACATTTTAAATAATTTTATATCTATTACTGTCATTAGTCTAAATCATGTTATCTTCAGTGAATGTTTAAATAAAACCAGACATGTTATTAATTTGTACAAGTTGTTCCCATAAATGTATCTACACACACACACACACACACACACACACACACTGACCATTTTCTCTTTTTCTGCTCAATTGAGATTTTTCTTAATTTAAGGAGATAATGTTTTAATGATGGGAGATATTTTTGCTTCTATAAGCGTGGTGCTAATATTATGTTTTTATTGTAGGAAATAGTATATCAGTTATAAGGAAAGATTACATGCAGGTGTATCTATTCAAATATAAGTATTTTTTTTGCTCTACATTAAGTTAGGCAATGGGAATAAAGTCATGAACCACACAGGATCACTACCCTGAGAGAGTTGATAGTTTTTAATTGACCTGACTGAAAATGAAAATTAACTATCTCACAGTATACATAGAAATTAAAAGTATTATCAAAAAATATATAAATAGCCATAACCGGTTTTGCTCAGTGGATAGAGCGTTGGACTGTGGACTGAAAGGTCCCAGGTTCGATTCCGGTCAAGGGCATGCATGTGTCTTGGTTGTGGGCATATCCCCAGTGGGGGACATGCAGGAGGCAGCTGAGCAATGTTTCTCCCTCATCAATGTTTCTAACTCTCTATCCCTCTCCCTTCCTCTCTGCAAAAAATCAATTATATATATATATATATATATATATATATATATTTAGAGAGAGAGAGAGAGAGAGAGAGAGAGAGAGAGAGGGAGAGAGAGAGAGAGAGAGAATATTTATGGAACATGAAAATCTAATTGTATAACTCATATGAGAAAAAAACAGCAAATACACAAAAAATATTGCTTCATAAGGTATAAAACCAAAATACCAGTGTCTATAATAATAAAAGTATAATATGCTAATTAGATCAGACATCTTTTTGGATTATCTTTCAGACAAAGCTGGGGCTGCAAAAGAAGCCTGGATCCTGGGTGCCAGAGGGAAGCCTGGGTCCCAGGTGCCAGAGGGAAGACAGTGCTGTCAGCTGGGGGAAGGAAGGCCTTTCACAATCCAGGATAGCTGGCTCCCAACTGCTCACCTGCCTGTCTGATTTCCCCTAAGGGCTTCTGTCTGCCAGCCTAATCACCCCCTGCCAGCCTGATCAATTCCTAACTGCTCCTCTGCCAGCCTGATTGTCCCCAAATGCCCTCCCCTACATATTCGCTCTTTATTAGATAGGGTTTTTTTCTTTAACATATTGGACAGCCCTAACTGGTTTGGCTGAGTGGATGGAGGATCAGCCTGTAGACTCAAGGGTCCCAGGTTCGATTCCGGTCAAGGGCATGTACTTTGCTTGGGGGCATCTATCCAGTGGGGAGTGTACAGAAAGCAGCTGATCGATGTTTATCTTTCATAGATGTTTCTAGCTCTCTATTCTTCTTTCTTTCTCTCTGTAAAAAATCAATAAAATATATATTTTTTAAAAATAAACATTTAAGATTTCTCTATATCTGCCTGGCTGGTGTGACTCAGTGGTTGACACACTAGGCTGCCGCCACTGGCAGGGGATCTTGTGGTGGGAGTGTGTGCCCCTGCAAGGCTGAGACTCCACACCAGACTGCTGCCGCTGGCAGGGGATCTCATGGAGGGAAGTGAATTTGTTTTTGTTTTTTATAAAGGATCAGAAAGGCCTTTGGGCAGCTTCTGCCAGGCTGCTTACTCTGTGGCAGCTCTCCCTAAGTCTGAGGGACTCTGGTGGGGCTGAGAGGACTGGGTGCCACCATTTTTGTCACGGAGTGATGGTTAATTTACATATTACTCTTTTATTAGATAGGATGATGCTGGTTAAGTTTTTGGATCTGTAAGTTTGTGAAATAGCCCTTGTTTTTATAGCTTGCTGAGAAATTTTTATTATGCAATGAAGTCACCAAATGTTTTTCCTATATCTATTTACATCATCCTATCACTTCCTCTTTTATTAACAATATGTCAAATTAATGGATTTTTAAATTTATACCAATTTCTGGAATTCACTCTATGTGGTTGTGATATATTGCCTTAGTATATCATTGGATTTAACTTACTAATACTTTGATTTATCCAGGAATTTCCACATTAAACTAATTAAATTTTCCCAGAAGAAAACATCCAATCATACGTTTAATATTTTTATAGAACTGAAGGAACTTATTTTCAAATTAAAAATTTAACATACACCGGGAGGAGGACCGCAGCACAGATGGTCTTCCTTCTTCGCCGGGAACCCTGGATGTCGCCTCCACCAGCTCAGAGGGATGTGAAAGCGCAGTCTCCCTCCCGGGCAGTGGACCCTCTCGGACACACCACTGAGATGACACCACGCCCCAATCAGGACCCCCAAGAGAAGAAAACAGAGAGTGAGCAAAGTTCCCATCGATCGGTCCACTGGATTTACTACTCCGAGGCTCTGCTTCCGAGAGCCCGTGTTTGATTTTCCCTGCAGCCGAGGCGGTGTGTGCATCTCAGGTCGTTCCCCTGAGATCTCACCACCGCCAGGAAACATCAGGGGCCGAGAAAGAAGTCCAAACACCTCTGAGCACCCTCAGTCGAGATGGTCGTCTCCCCAGTGTCCAAACACCTGCATAAATAGGAATGCCCTCTGGAGCCCTCTGCGCAGCATCCTTCTAGTAAAGTCGATTGCGGGGTTCCCTAGCAAGGCATGTGAGGAGCAGCGAAGTGTTAGGAGGTTAGAAAAAGGCTGCCAAGGTCTCGGACACTGGCACCCACACAAATGATGCCTCAGAGACTACAAGAGAGGGAAAAACAAACAAAACCAAAAAAGAAAACCTTTGAAAACAAGATTCAAGGAATCAAAACTGGAGATTTGCGCATGACTTGTAGAGGCAAATAACCCCATAGTTCAGGTGTGGGGTGTGTCCGCCTGCAGGCTGAATAAAGCCCACAGATCCGTTAGCCTGGCCCTCAAAGCATGAGGGGTGAGTGAATGAGGTGTTTAAACCAACAAATGTTTGAGTTGATGCTTTTGTATGGCCCACAAGTGATGTTAGAAATAGCCAAATAGCCCCCGGCAGGAAAACAGGGTCCCCATCCCTCCTAGAGCTGAACTGCACAGAAGGACACCGTTGTATGTGGGAGAGAAATTGAAAGGCCTGAGAGAGGACAGCATGATACGCCCCGGAAACTGTTGGAGGAGACAGGGAAGTATGCAATGTGTTGAAGGAAGAGTTCTGGCCAAAATGGTTTTGACGCTGTTGTTTTGTACGTTTAAAAGAGTCAAGATCAGGGAAAAAAATGATCTCTTAGTTTGTAATATTTTAATCAGCTAAAAATGTTAACTAAAACAAGCATGTTCATCATAAATTAAAATTTGGTTTTCTCCACTCAGAATATCAGGAAAAAAAAATTAACATAATTCCCAACTCAAGAAATGAGAAATACAATTATACCAAAATTCATCATTGCAAAATTTAAGAGCACAAAGCTGTAAGAGAGGAAGATAAAAGTCTCAGAATCAGATGAACAGGAATGGTTAAATGACAATAGAGCACTGCCTTCAAAATAGTGAAACAAACTTATTCCCCACCAAGTATTCTTTATCCAGTCAGACTTTAATTCAACACTAGAGGCACATGAAATTCATGCATGGTGGGGAGGTGGTGTTCCCTAATCTCAACCTGCATCCTCTCTAATCCATTTCCCCTCTAAGGATGTCTTATTGCTGGCTGCCAGCTTCCTGCTGAGGCCTTCCAGCCAGCCACTGGCTGCTGGCTGGGGCCTGCCAGATGAGAAAACTGCAGGAGATTGGCCAGCATACGGAGGGACCAGGGGAGGTTGGTTGGCCATAGGAGATTGGCTGTGGAAGTGCACTGACCACTAGAGGGCAGTTTCTGCATTGAGCATCTGCCTTCAGGTGGTCAGTACATGTCATAGTGACCAGTTGTTCTTGTCATTCTGGTTATTCCAACATTCCAGTTGCTAAGGCTTTTATATATACACTAAGGGCTAGTGCATGAAATTCATGCATGAGGGACGAGGGTCCCCTTAGCCCAGCCTGAACCCTCTCTAATCCAGGACCCCTCGCTAGATGTCCAACTGCTGGTTTAGGCCCAATCTTGGGGATCAGGCCCAAACCAGCAGTCAGACATCCCTCTCACAATCTTGAACCACTGGCTCCTAACTACTTACCTGCCTGTCTCCCTGATTGCCCCTAACTGCCCCCACCCACCAGCCTGATCACATCACCCCTAACCACCTCTGCCTGCTGACCTGATCACTTCTCACTGCCTCTCAGCCTGCCTTGTCACCCCTAACCGCCTCTGCCTGCCAGCCTGGTTGCCTTTCACCGCCCCCACTGCTGGCCTGGCCACCCCAACTGTCCCCACTGTGGGTCTGGTCACCCCATGCAGCCTGCTGCTCAGTCATTTGGCCATGCCTTACTAAGCCCCTTGCTGATTTGGTCACCCCATGAAGCCTGCTGCTTAGTCATTTGGTTTCCCCTCACTGCCTTCTCTCTGCCGGCCTGGTCACCCCAACTCCACTCCATGAGGGCCTGGTGGCCTCAAACAGCATGTTGTTTGGTAGTTAGGTTGCCCCTCACTCACCCCCTACTTACCTGGTGGACCCACGCAGCCTGTTCAGTCATCTGTTCAGTTGAGATGGTCACTTAGGCTTTTATTATTATAGACTAGAGGCACAGTACACAAAATTAATGCACAGGAGTGTGTCTCTCAGCCCAGCCTGCACCTTCTCTATTCTGGGACCCAATGGGATTGGGCCTAAACAGGCAGTTGGACATCCCTCTCATAATCCAAGACTGCTGGCTCCCAACCACTTGCCTGCCTGCCATATTGTCCCTAATTTCTTCTGCCTGCCAGCCTGATCAATGTATAACTGCTCCCCTTCCAGCCTGATTGCCCCTAACTGCCCTCCCCTGCAGGCCTGGTGTCCCCCCCCCCACTGCCTCCCTTGCAGTCCTGGTCCTCCCCAACTGCCCTCCCCTGTAGGCCTGGTTGGTTACAACTGTCTTTCCTTGCCAGCCATCTTTTTTTTTTTAATTAAATCTTTATTATTCAGATTATTACATTTGTTTCTCTTTTTTCCCCTCCATAGAACCCCTCCACCCAGCTCCCACCCCTCCCTCTGCCCTTAGCTCCCTCCAATTGATCTCATCCATAGGTGTATGATTTTTGTCCAGTCTCTCCCTGTACACCCCTCACCCCTTCCCCCCTGAGAATTATCAGTCCACTCCCTTTCTGTGTTCCTGATTCTATTATATTCACCAGTCCATTCTGTTGATCAAATTTTTAATTCACTTAATTTTTAGATTCACTTGTTGATAGATATGTATTTGTTGTTCATAATTTTTTGGCTTTTACCTTTTTCTTCTTCCTCTTCTAAAAGAGTACCCTTCAGCATTTCATATAATACTGGTTTGGAGTTGATGAACTCCTTTAGCTTTTTCTTCTCTGTGAAGCTCTTTATCTGCCCTTCAATTCTGAATGTTAGCTTTGCTGGATAGATTATTCTTGGTTGTAGGTTCTTGCTATTCATCACGTTGAATATTTCTTGCCACTCCCGTCTGGCCTGCATAGTTTCTGTTGAGAAATCAGCTGAAAGTCGTATGGGTGCTCCCTTGTAGGTAATAAACTGTTTTTCTCTTGCTGCTTTTAATATTCTCTCTTTCTCTTTTGCTCTTGGCATTTTAATTATGATGTGTCTTGGTGTAGTCCTCTTTGGATTCCTTTTCTTTGGGGTTCTGTGCGCTTCCTGGACTTGTAAGTCTATTTCTTTCACCAGGTGGGGGAAGTTTTCAGTCATTATTTCTTTAAACAGGTTTTCAGTATCTTGCTCTCTCTCTTCTTCTGGCACCCCCACAATTCTGATGTTGGTACGCTGAAAGCTGTCCCAGAGTCTCCTTACATTATGTTCACATTTTTGGATTCTTTTCTCTTCTTGCTTTTCCAGTTGAATGTTGTCTGCTTCCTTATATTTCAGTTTTTTTACTTGATTCTTGCCTTTCTCTAGTCTGCTGTTAGGACTCTGTATAATATTTTTTATTTCAGTCAGTGTATGTTTAATTTCTATTTGGTCCTTTATCATCTTTAGTAGGACCTTTTCCTTCTCTAGTTGGCTTTTTTGTATCGCTAGTTGGTCCTTTTTCATCTCCTCTTGGGTCTCACTAAATTTATCTAGCATATTCTTGAAAAACATTACAAGCGTGGTTTTGAACTCTATATCCAGTCGTTTTTTTTTTTCTCCATTTCTTTTGTTTGTGATCCCTTCCCTTGTTTCGGCATTTTCACTATGCCGGGGAAACTTCTGTGTTGGATTCAGCTTTATGATGCCAGAGGCAAAGCCACAGAAGCCTCTGTTGAGCTTGGGAGGGGTGGGGTCTCAGGGCTTAAGGGACCGCCTTGCCTTCCAGTCGGCCCCGCCCTCCACAGCCCCTGAGTCTCAGGTGAGTGGGTAATCCCTGGAGCGGTCCTTGTGCGGGCGCGCACCCTCAGTGCCTCTAACCGCTGCCTTTCCAGCACCCCTGAGCACTAGGACCACACGAGTCTAGGTCCCCAGGGTTTCACCCAAAACAGGAGCTTAGTGGAGTCAGAAGTGGCACAGTTTGGAGGGTCTGTCTCCCGCCCACTCGCGAAAGCCAGGGGCACAATCAGCAATCTGTCCTGTGCGCAGCATCATCCGCGTGTGAGACCAGACCTGATCTTCTGCGACTCCCCTAAATTTCCGTGCACCTCTCCCTTTTCACAGTCCAAACTCCCCCCGAATGAGTTTCGCTTGATCTGGGGTTTAGTGTCGTAAAATAAGGGGTTCAATGCTGTTGGGAGTCTGTGTTTCCCTCCCGCCAGAGAAAGCCAGCCAGGTCCTCCGGCACCCGCTCTCTCAGCGTGCGCGTGTCTCAGTACCTCGGCTTTTTGCAGCTCCTCTGGGTCTCCGTGAGCCCCTCTCTTTCCTTCCAACTGTAGAACTTACACTCTGCCAGCTTTCCTGTGGTTCTGGATAATGTCCGTTCTGTCTTTTAGTTGTAGTTTTGAAATTGTTGTGCGAGGCAGCAGTGTAGGTATTTACCTATGCCGCCATCTTAGATTCCTCCCCTGCCAGCCATCTTATGGTGGCAATCTTGTGTCCACATGGGGGTGGCCATCTTTGACCACATGGGAGTGGCCATCTTCTGTGTTGGAGTGATGGCCAATTTGCATATTACTTCTTTATTATTAGGATAATAGTAAAAAAATGGGATGGTGTTATTTAGGGAAAATACAAAGCAATAGTTGTTTTCTCTCTGTCATTTTTTTTGTTCCAGTTATATGATGAAGCAACTGGGCCAAATGATCTGTGTTTTTTCCAGCCTCAATTTTGCTATCTGTACATTTGTGGTGTAGTTCAACATGGTCTCTGAAATTCATGCAAATTGGCATCTGGATCAAAATACTTAACTAAATTCAATCTCTTTGACAAGAAAAAAATAAAGTGTTTCTGTGGGGTTCTGTCACCAGAAAGCACAGAGTAATATCTGTTTGTTTCCTTTTCTGATGCTAGCAGAAGATGATGCTCAGGCCTGGATCCTTAATTAAATTAATTAATGAATCAATTCAGTGAGGTTGTAAAAAGACAATCTTCTAATTCTATAATTTTTTGTATTAGCTGTAATGACTTTTAATAAGATAATTTTCTTCTATTTGGTTACACAATAGAGCTGTTCTTATGGGAAAAGGAAGATAAATGCTCAGGTTTTTTTTTTTTGTTTTGTTTTTTTATTTAACCTATTTTCAAGATAATAAATTTTGTCTCTCTGTTTTAAAAATGTGACCAATTGGAATTTTTAAAAAAATATTGTTATAAACTCAAGGATGAAAAAGCATTATGAGTTTCAATCTAATATAATTCGTATCTTTTTAAAATTCAAATTACTCAATCTTTAGCAGGTAGACATTTTAAATTATTCCTAAGACTTTTTGATATCACCATTATATTTTTGATAGCTTCTTTGATACCTAATATGTCAAGATGTCCCAGGTTCATGTTACATTAATTGCCCTAAAATCAGGCATCTATCCAAGCAGCCCTGACCAATTGTAAGGAGAAATGATATTTCAATTTGGAAATCTATGTACAAGGCATGCTGCTTTGATCTTTGTTTCCTTTTCAGTTGACAGATTGGGATAAAGATAAATATAGATTCATAGGTCAAATACCTCATGAGTTAATAATATTCCCTATCCAAATGCAGAACAAGAGGGTTATTTCCTAATTTCATCTGATTTACTCTGTATCTTCTTTTGTCCATACTGATAATCATGATTCTGAAGAATACAGATGATGGTTTAAGACAGTGGTCAGCAAACTCATTAGTCAACAGAGCCAAATATCAACAATACAGCAATTGAAATTTCTTTTTAAAAGCAAATTTTTTAAACTTCAACTTCTTCTAACACAACTTCTTCAAAATAGACTTGCCCAGGCCATGATATTTAATGGAAGAGCCACACTAAAGGGGCCAAAAAACTGCGTGTGATTTGCGAGCTGCAATTTGCCAATGACGGGTTTAGAATATCTCATAATTGTTTTTTGTTTAATTCCATATTAAAAATGGAAATCTTTCAGATTAATTTCTAGTATGAATAATGAAAGCAGTTTTCATTGTAAAATCATATATTCACTCTAAGAAGGATCAAAGTTTTGCCACCCCAAAAAATTCCTTTTGGGGTATTCATTTTAAATTTATCATTAAAAAACAAAACACTTGGAAAGAACATTTTACCACTCCCCCCAATCCCTGCCTAAAGAAATTCAGAGAGATAAACATGTGCAAAATCACACATAGGCAATTAAAAATGGTGGCAATGTAGACAGATACATGCAAAAAAAATAAAACTAGACCACAAACATACACCATACACAAAAATAAACTCAAAATGGATAAAGGACTTAAACATAAAATGGGAAACCATAAAAATCTTAGAAGAATCTATAGGCAGCAAAGTATCAGACATATGTCATAACAATATCTTTACCAATACAGCCCCTTGGGCAATGTAAACTAAGGAGAAAATAAATAAGAAAGAATATATCAAAATAAAAAGCTTCTGCACAGCAAAAGAAACCATCAACAAAACAACAACAAAAAAGCCTACTGCATTGGAGAACATATTTGCCAATGTTATCTCTGATAAAGGTTTAATCTCCAAAATTTACAGGTAATTCATACAACTTAACAAAAGAAAAACAAACAATCCAGTTTTAAAAAGGACCTAAATAGACACTTCTCCAAAGACGACATTCAGAAAGTCAAGAGACGTATGAAAACATGCTCAAAGTCACTAATCCTCTGAGAGATTTAAATCAAAAGGATAATGAGGAACCATCACACACCTGTCAGAATGGCTATCATAACAAATCAACAAATGAAAAGTATTGGCAAGGATGTGAAGAAAAAGGAACTTTTGTGTACTAATGGTGGGAATGCAGACTGGTGCAGCCACTGTAGAGAACAGTATGGAGTTCCCTCAAAAATTAAAAATGGAACTCCCATTTCACCTAGCAATCCCACTTCTAGGAATATGTCCCAAGAAATCAGAAAGAATATGGGTACCCCTATGTTTATAACAACATAATTTATAATATCTAAGATTTGGAAACAATCTAATTGCCTATTAGCAGATGAATGGATTAAAAAAGGGGGAGTACGTTTATATCATGGAATACTATGCAGCAGTAAAAAAAGAAGAATCTCTTACATTTTGAAACAGCATAGAAGAATCTCTTACATTTGGACCTGTAGAGTATCATGATAAATGAAATAATCAGTCAGAAAAATTCAAGTGTCACATGATCTCACTCATAAATGGAATGTAATTAACAAACTAAATTGATGAATGGTGTAGATCTAGAGGGGAGGAAATGGCATATGAACATCAATGGCCAATGTGTCTTCAGGTTTCATTATTGTATGACACCTATGAATGTACATCCATAATAAACTGCACATTTTCTCCTGTTAGTCTGTCTTTATTAAATCTGATTATTAGCTAGCTAGGAGAATTTAGACAGTGGAAGGAAAGTTGGTTTTTTGTGTGTGACCCAACAACTATGACATACATATTATAGTATCCCTTACTTTCTCATTTCATCTTAGTTTTGCAAAGAACCATAAATGTTATGCTCACCTCAGTCTTATAATGTCAATTCATTTTATTCTTCGAAATTAATTTTGTAGTAAAGTCCTTTTAAGTTACTTTGGGGATAATATTTTATGATTTCTTCAATATTTGTAACAATGTGTGTGTTTCCTTTTTATTGGGAAGCCAGTTTTTCTGGATATAACCTCATGACCCGATGACCTGCCAACTAGCCAGTAGCTATGATGTACACTAACCACTAGAGGGCAGATGCTCAATGCAGGAAACTGTCCTCTGGTGGGCAGTGCACTCCCACAGTTCTGCTCAGTTAACAGATGGGCACCAGATGTAGGGCTCATGGCTGACAGCTGCGAGCCTCTCCCATGGACACTTCCCCCTGGGCACCTGAGCATAAGCAGAGGCAGGCTCAGTGGAGTTGAGATGAGCTGGATAGAGGTGGACAGCAAGCTAGAGCCAGATGAGCTGGCAGGTAAAGTCAGGCTGAAGCGGTGGTGGGAAGGTCCACTGATCCCCTCAGGCCAGGCCAAGGGACCCCACCATATGATCCATGCACCAGACATCTAGTGTTACTATATTTTTTAGCATAAAAAAATTGCTAAATTAGCAAAAAAAAAAAAATCAGAAAGATTGCTGATGATTCAATTTCTCTTCTACATCACTTGTACTTTACTGACTAGATGCCCAAATGTTTTCTATTTCATCCTTAAAATTTTAAGTGTACCTCAATGTCTATAAAAATCTGGAGGCACCAAAACTGGTGAATTACACATCCCCAGAGACAACGGAGTCTTCATCCAGTCCAGGAGTTGTTCAACCATACTGATCAAAACCTTATTTTAGGTTGTAAGGAAAAGGGATCATGCTGGGTCTGGGAGTTTTAGATTTCTAGGAAATAAGTCATGAACTGCCCAGACAGAAAGACTAAGAATATTACAATTTCAATTTGAAACATAAGATATATCTTCTTTAAATTTCTTGAGCCCTTTAATAATTAGTTACGGTTATTCAAAATTGTCAGAATTTTAAATAATTCATAGTATGTATTGTTAAAATAAATTAACATTCTAATTAGTAATACCTCAGGCATAGCTATTTCTAATCATTGGAAAAGTATATTTTAGAAGATATGAGACATTTAAAGATTGTTTATTTGAATATTAATGTTTTTACTGAAGAAAACCTTAATAAAGAAAACATGTTATTTAAGTTATTAAGAGGAGTATGAATATTCTAGAAAATTTAAAGGAAACAATAACATGATAGAACACAAAAGAATTGGTATAGCTTTATGGGAAACCAATAAAGATGCCCTGCTCTTTCTCATATGTCTGCAATAAGAAAGTGTACTGCTTCTGACTACCTTTACTGGTAAGGTTGGGGAATAAGAATTTGCAATAGCTGCATATTAGATGCAGTGGGTAATTTTATTTCCTCCAAGAAAGAACAAAAATCTGTAACTATAGCTGTATTTAGTATCTTTAACTATAGTAATCCAGACCCATTCTCCAAGACATAGATAGTTTTACACCCAAGATAAGAGTTTAACCTCCTGCATTTTTCAGGTCTTTTTTGGTGCATGTAACATCTTTATTCTCCCAGAAATGAGTACTGATTCTCTAACTTGAGCTTTGGGAGACTAGAACAAGGGTATACTTGATATTTCCAAACTTAATGGTCTTGACTCCATGATTCCTAAAATGAACTTTAGAGTTTTTACAATTACTCAGTATATCAATTCTTATTCTACACTAGAGACCCAGTGCATGAAATACATGCATTGGGGGGAGGAGGGTGTCCCTCAGCCCAGCCTGCATCCTCTCCAGTCTGGGACCCAGCCTGCACCCTCTTCATTGAGGGATGTATGAGTGCCCATTTAGGCCCCTCTCACAATCTAGAACTGCTGGATCCCCACAGCTCTCCTCCCTGCCTGCCTGATTGCTCCCTAACCACTTCCCTGCCTGCCTGATCAATGCTTAACTGCTCCCCTGCTGGCTGATTGCCCCTAACTGTCCTCCCTGCTGGCCTGCTCACCCCTAACTGTCCTCTATGCAGGCCTGCCCCCCCCCCCAAATGCCCTCTCCTGCCAGCCTGGTCACTCCCCACTGCTCTCCCCTGATGACCTGGTTGTCCCTAACTGCTCTCCCTTGCAGGCCATGTTCTCCCCAACTATTCTCTCCTGCTGGCATGGTCCCCCCCACTTGTCCCCCCAACCTGTAGGCCTGGTTGTCCCCAACTGCTCTCCCCTGCAGGCATGGTCATCTCCAAATACCATCCCCTGCAAGCCTGATCCCTCCTAAACTGCCCCCCACTGTAGGCCTGGTCCCCCCCAACTACCCTCCTCTGCCAACCTGGTCATCCCTAACTGACCTCTCTTGCAGGCCTAGTCTTTCCAACTGCCCTTCCTTGCTAGCCTTGTCTCCCCTAACTGCCCTTCTCTGCCAGCCTGGTCACCCCTAACTGCCCTCCCTTGCTGGCCTGATTGCCCACAACTGCCCTCCCTTGCAGCCATCTTGTGTGTTGGAGTGACAGTCAATTTGTATATTATTTTTTTATTATATAGGATTCTGAAGATGGTTTGGTGGTAGTATTAAGCCTAAATTGGGATGGATTTGGTACAAGACTTCACTAATCACCTGATTTATTGGTCTCCTTTCTGACTGGTGAATCATGTAGAGTTGTCAATAAGGATTGGTGTTGATATCACTTCATAATCTAATAACTCCTGAAAGGTCTAGTGTTTTCCTTTCCCCAACATGATAAGTTGCTACAGTCCCTCTGACACAGGCTCAGGCGGACATTAATTGTATGTGTACCCCTGGACCACATTACATGCCTGTGTCTCATGGATCCAACACCACACTCACTCAAAGCTTCAACATAAAACTGACTTAATGAGAAGTGGATAAGAAGCTATGACTTCTCCCTAAGGTATCTCAAGTTATGTTAATATTCAACAGATATAGACTTTTTCCTACCTATTTTACTAAAGTCCCCACCCACTGGAGTCTGCTGCACACACAGTCTTAGCAGGGTGTGTGTATATATGTGTGTTTATGTGTGTAGATCCTAATATGTAAAAACTCAAGGTCCGTAATGTCTAAAACAACCAAAGGCTCAACCAAATGCCAGGCTCATGTGCAGCAGACTACAGTGGGTGGGGACTGGTGAGTGGGCTGAACTAATGACCTCTCAGGGAGAGAGAAAGGAAAGGCTGATCAGCAGACATTGCAGCTGCTTGCAAGGCCCAGAGAGAGAGAGGCTGTGGACCAGACCCTGCTTTTCTCTCTTTCTCTGGGATTCGCCAACAGCTATGCCTCTCTCTCTCCAAGAGATCAGTAGTTCAGCCCACTCACCAGCACCCTAGGATGGTTATTGATAAACTCCGGCTCTCTGATCAGCCCCAGAGATAGGCCCAGACATACTGACTGGCATAGAAACTGACCAATCAGAACCAAATCTGGGTAAAGTGTGAGGAGCCAATGGCTTCCTAGGAGGCAAAGCTGTTAACAATGACTGGCATGGAATCTGATCAATCAGAACCAAATCTGGGTGAACTATGAGGATCCAATAGCTGCCTAGGAGTTGGAGCTTTTGACACTCACTGGCATAGAAACCTGGGTGAAATGCAAAGAGCCAATGGCTGCCTAGGAGGCAGAGCTGTTGACACTGGCTGGCATAGAAACTGACCAATCAGAACCAAATCTGGATCAACTGTGAGGAGCCAATGGCTTCCTAGGATGTGGAGTTTTTGATGCTGACTGGCATAGAAACAGATCCATCAGAACCAAATCTGGGTGAACTGTGAGGAGCCAATGGCAACCTAGGAGGCAGAGCTTCTGATGCTGACTGGCATAAAAAACAACCAATTAGAACCAAACCTGGGTGAAGTGTGAGGAGCCAATGGCTGCCTAGGAGGTGAAGCTTTTGATGCTGACTGGCATAGAAACCAACCAATCCACACATAATCTGAGTGAACTGCAAAGGCATAACCCAAGTTGGGAGCTGAGGAGGGCAACAGCTTTTTGGTGTAAGGTATAGGAAAGCAGTTCAATGTTTTAATGACTGATTTGGCAGTATAATTCACATGGCTGGCTATCAGTACAGATATAGGGATTATGTATTTTGTCTGCCAAGAGCATCTCCTCCCCCCCCTATTTAAGCATTCTTATCTTATAAATCTATTTATACTAATAAAAGGGTATATGCTAATTAGACCAGGCCAACCAGTCATCTTCTGGACATTTGAGTTCCTTCCAGACAAAGCCATATTTGTGGGGATCGATGCAGAAGCAGTTAGGGGTGATCAGGCCAGCAGGGGAGGGCAGTTGGGGGTGAGATCAGGCTGGCAGAGGAAAGCAGTTAGGGACAATCAGGCAGGCAAAGGCAGTTAGGGGTGGACAGGCAGGCAGGCAGGCAGGTGAGCAGTTAGGAACCAGCAGGCCCAGTTTGTGAGAGGGATGCCTGACTGCCAATTTAGGTCCTATCCCACAGTGGATCTCCAATTGGAGAAGGTGCAGACTGGGCTGAGGGAACCCCCTCCAATGCATGAATTTCGTGCACTGGGCAACTAATATATAAACAGATAGGTGAGAGATAGGCAAATGCATAATTGATAGGTGATATCTATATCTATCTCTCTCTCTCTCTCTCTCTCTCTCTATATATATATATATATATATATATATATATATATATATTTTGAAAGTGCAAATATTACCCAGTTTTTAATATGGTGTTTTATAGAAATTAATTAACATGAAACCCTCTTAGGTAAGACCAAAAAGGGAAATATAAAATATTTCAGAATCTACTTATTCAATATATCCATTTCCAAGATGAATACCAACACAATACTATTTCTTTTTCTAGCGAATAAAAGCTTTGGTAATTTGTTTCTTAAAAAAAAGAAGAAGAAGAAGAAGAAAAGAAACATTTAAAGAGCATCTATGATGGTCAGGCTCTAACCTGGTATAGGGGAGAGCACAGTGAGCTGAAGACAGACATGGTCCCTGATCTAAAGAAGCTACATTCTTGTATGGTAAGACAATGTAAGCATCAAATACAATAACAGAAAAATAATTTTATATTGCGATTAAGCCTATGATAATATAGTAAGAATTACAAAAAGTAACTATGGTCAGTTTGGATATTACTGAAGTAAGATTGTTCACTGAATGCTTCCTTATTAAACTGAGCCATGAGGATGTCTGTGAAGACAATCCTATCTAATAAAATGTTAATATGCAAATCGACCAAACAGTGGAATGATCAGTCACTATTATATGCACTGACCACCAGGAGGCAGACACTCAATGCAGGAGCTGCCCCCTGGGAATCACTGAGGTTCCACAGGGGGAGCACTGCTCAGCCAGAAGCCAGGCTCATGCTTAGGATATCTGACTGATGACTTAAGCCCATGGGTCGGACATCCCTCGAGGGCTCCCAGTCTGGGAGAGGGCACAGGCTGGGCTGAGGGACCCCACCGGGTGTGCATGAAGTTCAGGCCTCTAGTAGAGTATAATCGTAACAAATGGGCTTCTAGAGTCAGACTTGTTGGTTAGAAGTCCTGCTCTACAATTCACTAGATGTGGAACCCTGGGAGAGTTACTTAACCTCTTTGGATCTCAGTTTCCTCTTCTGTAAAATAGTAATAATACTCACCTGATAGGCTTATCATTAGAATTAAGTGAACACATACCAAAAATAGAATATTCAAAGATTCTGAAATATGAAAGGACTTGATGTATACAAGAAAATTAGAGATTAGTGACTGCAAGGAAGGGCGCCATGAAATGAGTCTGAAGATTTGAATAAGGACCTAAAACACGTACAGCTTTGAAGATTGAGCAGGCACAGGAACTTACTACCCAAATCTACCTTTAAGAGTTGATTCACAGCCAGCTCCAAGGAATATGGTTAACTAACAGCTCCCTGCTGTCAGTGCCATCAGTTCCACCTCAGCTTTTAAGCTAAAGGCATCCTTTCTTTGAGGTGGCATCAACAGGTACCTGAACAAGACTCTATACAAGGCTAGGCTGTCCTATGTTCACCCAACTCAGGACTCACTTAGAGATCTCCACAGCAAATTATTGTAGGTGTGGAGACATTTTTAGATCAGCATAGTCCTTTCATGGCTCTCTTTCCCAAATCCTGTTCTCTTTTTTCTTTCAAAATTCTTTTCCCCCCAAAAAATGTAATATTCCTAATCCCATCTCTGCGAAGACTCAACAATTATATAAAGATAATGGTAACTGGTTTATAGTTTAATCTAAATACAATGGGAAGCCATTGGTGGTAAAAGTATCTCTTGTATGAAGAATGTCTTTTAAGAGGGAATAAATATAAGCAGGAAGACCACCTACGGCAGTGGTTGGCAAACTCATTAGTCAATAGAGCAAAATATCAAAAGTACAATGATTTAAATTTCTTTTGAGAGCCAAATTTTTTAAACTTAAACTTCTTCTAACACCACTTCTTCAAAATAGACTCACCCAGGCCATGGTATTTTGTGGAAGAACCACACTCAAGAGGCCAAAGAGCCATATGTAGCTTGCAAGCCACAGTTTGCCAACCACGGACCTAGGGAATTATTGAAGTGAGCCAACAAAATAAAGCATAGGCTTAGGTTGTGGCAGAAGAGATGGAGAGAAGTATTCTATCTAATAAAAGAGTATATGCAAATTAACCACCACTTTGCTACACCCACAAGCCATGCCCACAAGCCAATCAGGAGCAAGTATGCAAATTAATCCCAACCAAGATGGCTGTGGCCATGGAGAGAGCAGGAGGGAGGCTTGGGTTTCCCTGGCAATGGAGAAAGCCAAGCTTTCCACACCCTCTGGCTGGCCCAGGCCTCCACTCAAAGCTACAAAGTTTCAATTACAGAAGATAAATAAATCCCAGATATTAGGGCCTCTGCTTGGGTTACCAGGGGTTGTGGCCAGCCTGCAAACCACCACAGGCCCCTGATCCAGGCCATTCCACACCCCAAAGAAACCTCATCCTGATCTGGAACACCTTTCAGGGCAAACCAGCTGGACCCCATCTATACACCAGCCTCTATCCTATCTAATAAAAGAGTAATGCAAACTGACCCTCATTCCAACACATAAGATGGCTGCCCCCATGTGGTCACAGATCCTTCCCAAATCAGAACTTATGTGGAGACAAAATGACCATCACAAGATGGTCAACAAGGGAGAGCAGTTGGGAGGGACCAGACCTGCAAAAGAGTGCAGTTGGGGGTGATCAAGCCTGCGGGGGAGAGTAGTTAGAGGTGAGCAGCAGAAGAGGGAAGTTGAGGGTGACCAGGCCTACAGGGGAGGGCATTCAGGGATGACCAGTCCTTCAGGGGAGGGCAGTTAGGGGAAAAGAGGCTGGCAGGGGAGCAGTTAGGCATCAATTAGCCGGGCAAGAGGGTGGTAAGGGGGTGATCAGGCTGACAGGCAGAAGCAGTTAGGAGCAATCAGGAAGGTAGGCAGGCAAGCAGTTAGGAGCCAGCAGTTCTGGATTGTGAGAGGAATGTCTGACTGCCTAATGTCCAATCGGGCCTAAATGGGCAGTTGGACATCCCTTGAGGGGTCCCAGATTTGAAAGGGAGCAGGCTGGGCTGAGTGATACCCCCCACCCCCTGGTCCCTAAAATTTGTGCACCAGGCTTCTAGTTCATATTAAATACACACTTTAAAGCTCCACCCAACAGAAAAATAAAAATTACTATTGTTTTGGATGTGAAGTATGATAACAAGACTGATTTCTAGATTTTTGTCTTGAGAAACTGAGTGAATCATGAGATCAATCTTGAAAGGCAGAGCATATCAAGATTTCTATTTAGAGATGTAAATTTTGAATTTCTATTAGATATTGGGGTGAGCATGTCAGGTATACACTTGGATAAACACTTATGTGGAAATATCAATATAAAATAATGCTGTTTTATAAGTGTTTTTAATGTGTTCTTTAGTGTGAAATAAGCATTATAGCATTTTTAGTAGCATTTGATGTTACATATGAAAATGATTGCTACAGTTATGTTCAACTTTCTATTGACATGTTTTTGACAAGACAAGGGTAATTTTAACAATTTATTTTACAATAAGTGATGAAATGGATAAAGCCATCTAAATATGATTGATCTTCTATCAGGAAACAAAATGTTTATAGTTTGTTTGCTTTTATCTCAGTGATAATTAATGTGCATTTCTACTTTAAAATTGCTAAAATAAACTTCCATTTAACTCTAGATCATTCAACTTCATAATATCTAAATATATACTTTATTAGTGTATCATCACAGTCACTTGTAAAATAAACAAAGAATTTCAGAAAAATATAACCTTTTTTAAAATTAATTGCATTCTATGACAAAAGAAATGATGGTCAATACTTTAAGAACTCTAAAACAGATACTAAATTTTAAACTTTAATCATGAGAGAAATTTAATTTCTAATTATACCTAATGATTATTATTGACTTTAAGATAAAGACAAACCTAATTACTTTATTCTGAAATATTTATTGAGTGTCTGCCATGTTTCAGGTACTACTAAATGGACATAAAACACAATTCTGGCCTGCTATAATAGATTTTAATCTAGTAGTGAGAGATACACTGACAAAGAACCCCAGAAAAATCTTTCTATGAGGGAAAATTACAAGTGCTGATCTAGCCTTGGCGTGTGTGTGTGTGTGTGTGTGTGTGTGTGTGTGTGTAGATGTCTCTTCCCCTTTTCTTAACTTCAGTTGTGTTACGATGAGAAGTGGTGATTCTGAATAAATCTACAGTGACCTATTTATTCACAGCTTTATGGGATATGTGTATATGTGCTTGTTACTTTCTTTGAAAATAAAAAAAAGGATAGAAATGTATTTTATCTTAAACCTCCCACCCCAAAGAGGAAATATTTCAAAGAATATTGGAGAACAGAATAGAAAGAAAAGCTAAAGATCTTGTCCTCAGAAAGTACTAGAACTGCATTGGTTTGCTAGAGCAGCTGTATCAAAAGTACCAAAAACTGAGTAGCTTAAGCAGAAATGTACTGTCTCACAGTTCTGGAGAGTAAAAGTTCATGGTCAAGATGTCAGCAGAGCCCTAACCAGTTTGTCTCAGTGGATAGAGCAACGGCCTGTGGACTAAAGGGTCCCAGGTTTGATTCCAATGAAGGGCATGTACCTTGGTTGCAGGAACATCCCCAATTGAGGGTGTGCAAGAGACAGCTAGTCAATGTTTCTCTCTCATTGATGTTTTTAACTCTTTATTCCTCTCCCTTCCTCTCTGTAAAAAAAAAAAAAAATCAATAAAATATTGATTTTTAAAAAATAGGTCAGCAGAATCGGTTCCTTCTGAGGGCTATGAAGGTGAATCTGTCCCATGTGTCTCTTCTAGCTTCTGATGGTTTGCTGGCCCTCTGTGGTATTCCTTGGCTTCTACTCCATTGCTCTAATCTCCTGCCTTCATTTTCACATGGTGGTCTTCCTGTGTTGTGTGTGTCTGTATCCAAACTTCCTCTTTTTATAGGACACAAATTATATTGCATTAGGGATCCACTGTATTCCAGTATTACCTCATCTTAAACTAGTTTATCTGCAATAAACCTGTTTCCAAATAAGATCACATACTGAAGTATATTCTGTGTTCTCTTCTGTTTAGTGCCACAGATTGGGCTCTACCACTGTGAAATTCTTCATTCTTGCTTAAATCTAAGCCCATTTGAATTGCAGACCTTTTCACCAGTATCCTAGGTCTAGAGAATCACTATTTTTTTTAATGTATTCTTCTGTTTCTTCATCAATCAAGGCCTCTCTGGATAGATAGATAAGATATAGGATAGATTTAATTCAGAGTTTTATTATTCAAAGTCTTTTTATGCCTTCCATATCAACAGGGATCACAAAATAAAATTAAATGAGCACAGTGGACTAGGATAGAGTTGCAATAGAGAGTGATGAGCCTAAAGCAAAATGAAGCACACCTGCTCCATCTTAAGCAGACAGCAGCAAATTGCTGCCACATAGGCATATAAACTCAATGTTGCCAAATCTTTTAAAAAGAGGATGTAAATAAAGGTTTTTATGTAGATTTATTGGTTAAGTGAACTGTTTTGAAAACACTGGCTGAGTCCAAACTATAAGGGCCACAGAAGGCACTGTTGACAGGCCAAATCCAGGCTGCAGGTTGGTTGCAAACAACAATAGCCAAGTTAATACTCATGAAGACGAAAGCATTCTAGTGAGTTCTAGATTTTAATTCTGAAAGTGTAACTCAGGTGATCAAAAATTAAATAAAGACCTTTATTTCTCTATACAGTATATAATTTAATTAACTCATAAGCTCCTGCATCTCATGATTCTCTTTCCTCTTTAGAGGTGGTGAATTCTCATTTTGGTCGAGTACTCAATTAAATTCAGAGTCTTAGCCCTAAAGGCTTTCCTCCTTTCTCCACACTTGGGACAGTCTAATGTCAGGGAGTTTCTGGTCATTGGATAGCCTCAGACCTTATATAGCCTCTAGTTATATAACTTACCCTGCCTGTTTGTGGTTGCTAGGGTGTGGCACTCATTTGCTGATATACATAGTCTCTAACATGCCAAATTTGTGATATTTCTACAATATGGCCATCTTACTTTAAATCCCAGTTTCTTTTAGTTCAAAATCTGGGAAGGGGAGAAAACAGTTCCCTTACTAATTCCAAAGGCCTGTCATATTGCCTCAGAATCTTCCTCCATGAAGTGCTGTTGGTGTCTAGTGTATACCTTTATGGTCTCACTTCACTTCACTCATAATTGGAGTGAACAGTGTCATCAGATTCTAAGTCACTTCATTCCTTTAGTACCCCACTACTAAGATGCACTGCCACATCTGACACTTTCTCCCCAGTCCTTCTCCAGTGCTGGGATAGCCTGAGCAGCATACACAGCCATGAACCAAGGAAATTAACACTCTCACAAGTAACTCTTGACCAATGTACGGTGGGAGCCCATGAATAAAAGCTTTCTGCCTCCCATCCTTAGATACAGTCTCTATATTTCCCTGGAGATTCTGGCAAAATAAAATCAATTCCATTGCTCACAACAGAAACTTTAATACACTTATATTGGCTTTTTCTGTTTGCCTATCTCACTCTCCCCATTTTCTCTATTTCCTGAGGATTACCTCCCCAATAATTGAATTACATGTGAGTTCTTATCACTACCTCTGTTTTTAGTAACAGTTAAAATGTTCTCCACCTCAGATATCCACTGCTGGGGTGATTTTTCACCCACTTCTAGGGTGAAATAAAACCATTCCCAAGTCATAATATGATGAGAGTTTAAATTCAACCACAAACATATCACCACATATGCTTTCTGCTATGTAAAACATCCTTAAAAATTCAGAGATAATTTTTTTTGTTTGTTTTCAGCTCCCTAACTCTTAAAACTGAAAGTCAGGTTTTATGGCCTTTGTCAGTCTTGTGAGGTTTTAAAGTTGTCTATAGAATATTAGAGCCGAATATTGCCTTCTTTACTATTGGCTGTGTTCTGCCTTCTCCCTAAAGTAATAATTGCTTCTGTTTCAATGGACACAGCTCCACAGGTAAAAGAAAATCACAGGAATTAAAAAAAATAAACAAACAAACAAAAAAAACCTTCCAAAAATATTATTCTGCCACATTAAGCTGCAAGGAAGACGTTCAGATTTGGTGAAACTCAGATTGGAATGGAATGAAGAGTGACTAGAAAAGTCACAGTGAAGCAGGAACTCTGGGCAACTGTTAATAAGCTTGAAAGGGAAGGGATGGCAGCTGAACAGAGTAATAGGTCCACAAATGGTTTGTTTATGTGTTTTGTTTGTTTACATGTAAGTTAACTATTTAACCGCTCTGTGTTGGGCAAATACCAGTAAATAAAGGTAAAAAAGCACTGCTCTTATGAAATGTGTCATACACTGGTAGGCATTTACCAAATATTCAGCCTCTTTGTTGACATTGAAGGGTAGCTGCCCAATCAGGGGCTGCATCCCCCACATGCTTTCTTCCTAGCATAGCCATTTTACTGGCTATCTTATTTAGAGTTGGAATAGAATAAAGTTAGTCACTTCTGTGCCACAGCCTTTAAGAAACAAGAATAGCCTTAGATGATAAAATTTAAAAGATGGCAAGGATTTTGGCAGCCTGGGTGACTGAATGACCATACAGGGCAAACGCTTTCCTGAATCACTGATCATAAAATTAATTGAACATCTATCTGAGGCAAAAATAAACTGTATTGTTAACCTCATGAAATTTGACCATTTATTTGTTATACTAGCTAGTGTTACTCTAAAACACTAGGGCTTATATTTTACTGGTGGTGGCAGACAAAAATAAAACAAACAAACAAACAAACAAACAAATAAATAAACTATTAATTTATTATTTTTGCTATGAAAAGAATAAAGTAATAGGCTAAATAGATATTTGGGGAAAGACCATTGCAAGAATAAGTGATAGCAAGTGAAAGAGTTTCAGGTGTAAGCACACTGGCATGTTCAAGGAAAAACTGAAGAGCTAGCAAGCCATTGAAACTAGAGTAAAAATTAGGAGTGATGGAACAGAAGTAATTTGAAATGAGAAAAAATATTATAGGATCCTGTGGAGCACTATGAGAACTTGAACTTTTACTCAAAATTAAATGAAAACTCTTGGGAAGATTTGGGTTTCACCACATTCTTTCCGGCTTCTTCATAGGTTGGGAATTGGGGTGGAAAGTAGACACAGAGAAACCAACTAAGAGATTTTGGATGAAAGGTAACTATGATTTTGATTAGGGTGTAATTACACTGGAAGTATGACCACTTGTATCCTAGATATATTTTAAAGGTAAAGCATAAGATAGGGCAAGGGGGAAAAGAATATCTAATTTTCATCATGGAAGGAGATAGAGTTCCCCATGATTCGCAGAAAAGGAGGAAAGGTTAGATGACAGCAAATTAGTAGGTAGGAAGAGGAAGAGGAAAATAAAGTAAGTTAAGGTTTGGTAGCTTCTATTTTCTCTCTGAACTAAGAGACAAAATCATCAATTGAGAATTATATGGAAAGGGAAGAGTGAGAGAGTCAAAGAAAGTACAAAATGTTGGAAATTGTATTCAGCTCAGTTTACCTTATTAACTCGTAGTTGTTTAAGAACCTGGTTGAGGTTGTGTGTTTTTTTTTAATAAATTTTTATTGTTCAGATTATTACATTTGTTTCTCTTCCCCCCCCCATAGCTCCCCTCCACCTACTCCCACTCCTCCCTCGACCTTACCTCCCCCCACATTGTCCTCATCCATAGGTGTATGATTATTGTCCAGTCTTTCCCTGTACCCCCCTCACCCCTTTCCCGATTATATTATATTCATCAGTTTATTCTGTTAATCAGATTTTTAATTCACTTTTTAGATTCACTTGTTGAGAGATATGTATTTGTTATTCATGATTTTTATCTTTATCTTTTACTTCTTCTTCTTCCTAAAGAGTACCTTTCAGCATTTCATATAATACTGGTTTGGTGTTGATGAACTCCTTTAGCTTTTTCTTATCTGTGAAGCTCTTTATCTGACCTTTAATTCTGAATGATAGCTTTGCTGGATAGAGTATTCTTGGTTGTAGGTTCTTGCTATTCATCACGGTGAATATTTTTTGCCACTCCCTTCTGGCCTGCATTGTTTCTGTTGAGAAATCAGCTGACAGACGTATGGGTGCTCCCTTGTAGGTAATGAACTGTTTTTCTCTTGCTGCTTTCAAGATTCTCTCTTTGTCTTTGCTCCTGGTATTTCAATTATGATGTGTCTTGGTGTGGTCCTCTTTGGATTCCTTTTGTTTGGGGTTCTGTGTGCTTCCTGGACTTGTAAGTCTATTTCCTTCACCAGATATGGGAAGTTTTCAGTCATTATTTCTTCAAATAGGTTTTCAATATCTTGCTCTCTCTCTTCTTCTGGCACCCTCACAATTCTGATGTTGGTATACTTGAAGTTGTCCCAGAGGCTCCTTACACTATCTTCACATTTTTGGATTCTTTTTGTTTTGTGCTGTTCCAGTTGAGTGTTTTTTGCTTCTTTGTATTTCAAATTTTTGACTTGATTCTTGCCTTTCTCTAGTCTGCTGTTAGGTCTCTGTATAATATTTTTTTATTTTAGTCAGTGTATATTTAATTTCTAGTTGGTTCTTTTTCATCTCTAGTTGGTCTTTTTTCATGTCCTCTTGGGTCTCGCTAAATTTATCCATCTTTTCTAGGAAATTCTTAAAAGACATTATAAGCATAGTTTTGAACTCTATATCCAGTTGTTTTTTTTTCCTCCATTTCTTTCATTTGTGGTCTGTTCCTTTGTTTCTTCATTTTCACTATGCTGGGAGAACTTCTGTGCTGGAATCAGCCTTATGATGCAAGACTTGCAAAACTGCAAAAGCCTCTCTGTTCAGATATGGTGAGGTGGAATCTCAGGGCTGAGCAGAGACAGCCTTGGCTTCCCATCAGCCCCACCCTACATGGCCCCTGGGTCCCAAGTGTCTCTAGCTAATCCATAGTCGCTGCGGCCCTTTCTGTGTGCACGTGCGGATGCCTCCAGACCTCTGTCTTTCCAGTTTCCTTGTGCTTCGGGACCCCTATTGGTCTGGGTCCCCAGGGTCTCACCTGAAACTGGGGTTCAATGCAGTTAGAGATGGCACAGTTGAAAGGCTCTATGTCCTGCTCACCAGAGAGAGCTAGTAGCACAATCAGTAGCCTGTCCTCTCTGTGCACATTGGTTTGTGGGCCCCAGACTTCTGCACTTTCATGGCTCCCCTAAATTTCCATGCACTCTTTCCTTTTCACAGTCTAGACTCTCCCAGTATGAGTCTTGCCCGGAGCTGGGTTCAATGCCATAGGATAAGGGGTTCCATGCAGTTGGGAGTTTCTGTCTCTCTCCCACCAGAGGAAGCCAGCCAGAAACACTGCCACCCACTCTCTCCACATGCATGTCTCCATACCTCAGTTTTTGTAGCTTTTCTGAGTCTCTGTGAGCCCCTCTCTTTCCTTCTAGTTGTAGAAATTTCCTTCATCCAACTTTCCTGTGGTTCTGGATGTTGTCCATTCTGTCTTTTAGTTGTAGTTTTGAAATTGTTGTGCGAGGCAGCAGTTTACATGATTACCTATGCTGCCATCTTGGTTTCTCTCCTGGTTGAGGTTAAAGTTGTAGAAAGACCATTTATGATGTTTTCTTTGGCGCTGGCATGCTGTGAGAAGACAAAACTGTAACCAGTCAGGGATGGTGACATGTACCTTTTAAGGTTATTGTAAGTATCAAATAAGATAAAGTATATGATGTGCCTAAGACCAGTATCCAGAATATCACAATATTCCATAAATATGATTTCACTTTCTCCTATGCCTTTTCTTCTTCTCTAAAACAGTGGTTCTTAACCTTTCTAATGTCATGACCCTTTAATATAGTTCCTCATTTTGTGGTGACCCCCAACCATAAAATTATTTTCATTGCTATTTCATAATTGTAATTTTGCTACTGTAATGAATCACAGGGTAAGAACCGCTGCTGTAGAGCCTATAATACCATTAAAAACACAGATATTTACCTTACAATTAATTATCAGTAGCAAAATTACAATTATGAAGTAACAATAAAAATAATTTTATGGTTGGGGGTCACCATAACATAAGAAATTGTATTAAAGGGTTGCAACATTAGAAAAGTTGAGAACCACTGCAAAAGTAAACTTTTAAACTCACTCATCAGAAGACATTAGGATCTTATTTTATGGGGAAATGATTAAAAATATTTTTAGGACTGTGTTTTTTCTATCCATCTTTCTCCTTCTCCCACATGGCTTCACCTCATATACTACCCCTTAACTAGTCAAGCACACATGGACTTCATGTGTTGAATTGATTGACTCCTAATGTATTATTTATTCTAAATTTAAAAAGTGGTTACATATAATATATTATTAGGTAAATAGTGCCTGAAGATTTTAACTGTTTTTCAATAAAGACAGCTTAATACCTTGGTTTTTAAGAATATAATTATCAACAATAGAAATCATGACTAAACATGAAAGTATATGAAATTAGTTATATAATTCTTATCAAGCTCTTGGCATGATGGATGAAAGATGGGTAATAATACATCTGGTATTTATTTTTGCTCCAACTTTAGACCATAACCTCCAATACTTTTTGAACAGTAAGTCTATTGTTTATAACTCTTTAACTATTGTAATTTTATATCCTAAGAAATTTTACAATAGGTAAAATAAGAGAAGTCCTTTAATTTATGAGCTTCTACATCAGTGATAAGCAAAATTGCTCTTAGAACTGGAGGAAATGAAGCCAAGAACCAAATTTGGTTGAAAGTCAGAAGTCCCCACCTTTCATGAAACCAACATTAGTAATAAAGGAAACAAGGATACAGACAAGACATAGAGATAGTGAAAAATATGTAGACAGACAGAGAGAAGGTATTTATTATTTTCACCTTTAATAACTTTACTCAAAAAAACACCTTTCATACAGAAACAACATGGAAAATGAAATGTTTTAGTATTATAGATAGTGTGTTGTTCTATCAAAACACTAGTAAAGACAAGCTCAAAATCTAGAGAAAAACACACTTGAAAATGTGCTGCATGTTAAAGAATAAACTTTTTCCTAATTTTATGCAAAATGAAAATGGTGAGAATATTGTTCATGAAGACCTTTGGACATGGAGAAGTTAATAGTGAAATAGCTATTAGAAGGAAGATTAGCATCAGGTATATCTATATTTGAAAAATAATCTTTCTGTTACAGAGATAAACAGAAAAAGCAAATGCTCTTGTGCTAAGTCATTTCTCTATTTTAAGGAGAGATAATAACAAGGGCTTAGAGAGTCTAGGTAAAATTCATTCATTCACTCACCCACTTATGCATCCATTCAACCAATAGATACTGAGTACCAGGAACTAAGTGTCAGCACTTTTCTAGACACTGGGGAACAAAAGATGAACAAGAAAGATAAGGTTCCAACTCTTAAAAGATTTTCGAGTTAATTAGATGAAACAAGGCAGTAAGCAACAAATAAACTAAGATAATTTCAGATAATGATAAGTGCTTTCATGAAGATAATATGAAGTGACATATATTATATGGAGAGAGAAATATTACTACAAAACTTAGCTACTTCAAACAACATACCTGCATTGTCTCACGACTTCTGTGGGTCAGGAATCTGGACTCATTAGCTCTGTCCTTCAGCTCAGGGCCTCTCACTAGACTGCAATTACAGTTTCCACCAAAGAAGCATTTATTTCAAGATCTAACAGTGTGGGATCTGCTGCCAGGCTAACTTGGCAGTTGTGGCTAAATTTAGTTCTCTGTGGACTGGCAAACTGGGGATCTCAGTTTTTTTCCACTTGGGTCTCTCCATGGAGCAGCTCACAGCATGGCAACTGGTTTCCTCAAAGTCAGCCAAAGAGGGAAAGGGAGCAAGAGAGAGGGAGAAATAGAAATGGCCTCTCGCTGAGACTGGTTTGGCCCAGTGGATAGAGCGTCGGCTTGCGGACTGAAAGGTCCCAGGTTCGATTTCGGTTGGGGGCATGTACCTTGCTTGCAGGCACATCTCCACTGTGGGGTGTGCAGGAGGTGGCTGATAGATGTCCCTCTTTCATCAATATTTCTGACTTTCTATCTCTCTCCCTTCCTCTCTGTAAAAAATCAATAAAATATATTTAAAAAAAAAAGAAATGGCCTCTCACTTTTGTTATATTCTATTCATTGTAAGCAAGTCACAAGAAGCAGTCCACACATAAGCGGAGAGAATTATACAAGAGTGTAAATACCAGAAGTCAGGAATCAGCCATTGGGAGCCATTTTAGAACCAACCGACCCCATAATGAATCATAAAAGCAGAAAAGGACCGGAAATTATGCCAGAAAGAGAAATGCAGACTTAACACTGCGATGAATCCAGATTTAGCTCATCTCTTAAGAAAGAAACTTTTGTGTGGTGTAAAACAGTAATGCAAAGGCAGAATATACTGTTCAACTTTCATGAATTTTACACAGGTCTGTTATATCTAAAACATATTTGCTGTTTCAAAGGTAACTGAATACTTTTATTAATCCTTTTTTTTCTTTTTAAAAAATAAATCTTTATTGTTCAGATTATTAAAAATGTTCCTTCCCCCATAGCTCCCCTCCACCCAAATCCCACCCCATCCTTAGCCCTTACCTTCCTCGCATTGTCCTCATTCATAAATGTATGATTTTTGTCCAGTTTCTGCCTGCACCCCTCACCTCTTTCCCCCTGAGATCATCAGTCCACTCCCTTTCTATGTCCCTAATTCTATTATATTTACCAGTTTATTCTGTTCATCAGATTTTCTTTTTTTTCTTTTTTTTTATTAATTTTTTATACGTATCTCCCCATTGCCCCCCCTCCCTCCCAGGCATACCCCAACCCCCCAGTGTCTATGTTCATTGGTTATGATTATATGCATAGGTACATGTCCTTTGATTGATCTCTTATCTACCTCACCTAACTTTAATCTTCCTGCTGTAATTTCACAGTCTGTTTGAAGCTTTACTGTCTCTGTTTCTATCCTTTTGTTCATCAGTTTATAATGTTCTTTATTATCCCCCAATGAGTGCGATCATGTGATGCTTCTCCTTCATTGACTGGCTTATTTCACTAAGCATAAGGCTCTCCAGTTCCAACCAGGTTGCTGCAAATGGTAATAATTCCTTCTTTTTAATGGCAGCATAGAATTCCATTGTGTAGATGTGCCACAGTTTTCTGATCCACTCATCTGCTGACGGGCACCTAGGCTGTTTCCAAATTGTGGCTATTTTAAATTGTGCTGGTATGAACATAGGGGTGCATAAATCCTTTCTGATTGGTGTTTGTAATTTCTTAGGATAAATTCCTAAGAGTGGTATTACAGGGTCAAATGGGAAATCCATTTTTTAGTTTTTTGAGGAAACTCCATACTGTTCTCCACAGTGGCTGCACCAGTCTGCATTCCCACCAACAGTGCACAAGGGTTACTTTTTCTCCGCATCCTTGCCAACACTTGTCGTTTGTTAATTTGTTGATGATTGCCATTCTGACAGGTGTAAGATGGTATCGCATTGTCGTTTTGATTTGCATCTCTTGGATGATTAATGACTTTGAACATGTTTTCATGTGTCTCTTGGCTTTCCTTCTGTCGTCTTTTGAAAAGGTTCTATTTAGGTCCGTTGCCCATTTTTTTTATTGGATCCTTCATCTTCCTTTTATTAAGTTGTATAAGTTGGTTGTAGATTTTGGAGATTAAACCTTTATCAGTGATAGCATTTGCAAATATGTTCTCCCATGCATTGATCTTTCTTGTTGTTTTGTTGATGGTTTCATTTGCTGTGCAAAAGCTTTTTATTTTGATGTAGTCCCATTTGTTTATTTTTTCTTTAGCTTCCATTGCCTTTGGAGCAGTATCAGTGAAGAAGTTCTTTCGGCATATATCTGAGATTGTGCTGCCTGTGGATTCCTCTAGTATTTTTATGGTTTCCCTTCTAATGTTTAAGTCCTGTATCCATTTTGAGTTTATTTTTGTATTTGGTGTAAGTTGGTGGTCCACTTTCAATTTTTTGCATGTATCTGTCTAATTTTCCCAACACCATTTATTGAAGAGGCTATCTTGGTTCCATTGAACGTTCATGCCTCCTTTGTCAAATATTAATTGAGCATAGTGTTTTGGGTGGATATCTGGGTTCTCTATTCTAATCCATTGATCTATATGTCTGTTCTTGTGCCAGTACCAGGCTGTTTTGAGAACAGCTGCTTTGTAGTATAGCTTGAAGTCTGGTATTGAGATCCCACCTACTTTATTCTTTTTTCTCAGAATTGCTGTAGCTATCCGTGGTCTTTTTTTGTTCCAGATGAATCTATGAAGAATTCTTTGTAGGTCTGTGAAATATGTCGTTGGTATTTTAATGGGTAGTGCGTTGAATCTGTAGATTGCTTTGGGTAGTATGGACATTTTAATGATGTTGATTCTCCCAATCCATGAGTATGGTATGCTCTTCCATCTGTTAACATCTTCCTCTATCTCTTTTTTCAGTGTTCTGTAGTTTTCTGCATAAAGGTCTTTTATCTCTTTAGTTAGGTTTATTCCTAGGTATCTTAATTTTTTTGGTGCGATGGTAAATGGGATTGCTTTTTTAGTTTCTCTTTCTATAATTTCACTGTTAGTGTATAGAAATGCCACAGACTTCTTAGCATTAATTTTGTATCCTGCTACATTGCTGAATTCATTAATTAAGTCAATTAGTTTTGGAATGGAATCCTTTGGGTTTTTTATGTACAATATCATGTCATCTGCAAATAAGGACAGCTTTACTTCTTCTTTTCCAATTTGGATGCCTTTTATTTCTTCTTGTTGTCTAATTGCAATGGCTAATGCTTCCAGTACTATGTCGAACAGGAGAGGTGAGAGTGGGCATTCCTGTCTTGTTCCTGTTCTTAGGGGAAATGGTTTTAGTTTTTGCCCATTGAGTATGATGTTAGCTGTGGGTTTATCATATATGGCTTTTATGATGTTGAGGTATGATCCTTCTATTCCCACTTTGCTGAGAGTTTTTATCAAGAAAGGATGTTGGATTTTGTCACATGCTTTTTCTGCATCAATTGATATGACTATGTGATTTTTATCTCTCAATTTGTTTATGTGATGTATCACATTTATTGATTTGCGGATATTGAACCATCCCTGCATTCCTGGGATGAATCCTGCTTGGTCATGGTGTATGATCTTTCTGATGTACTGCTGGATCCGGTTTGCTAGAATTTTGTTGAGGATTTTGGCATCTATGTTCATGAGAGATATTGGCCTATAATTCTCTTTCATTGTGTTGTCTTTATCTGGTTTTGGTATTAGGGTGATACTAGCTTCATAGAAGGTGTTTGGTAGTATTCCTTCTTGAATGTTTTTGAATAGTCTGAGGAGGATAGGTTTTAATTCTTCCTTGAATGTTTGGTAAAACTCTCCTGTGTAGCCATCTGGACCAGGGCTTTTATTTGCTGGAAGCTTTTTGATTACTGCTTCAATTTCTTCCATAGTTATTGGACTATTGAGATGTTTGGCTTCCTCCTCATTGAGTTTTGGGAGGTTATATTTTTCTAGAAAAATGTCCATTTCTTGTAGGTTGTCCAATTTGTTGGAATAGAGTTGTTCATAGTATTTTTTTTAACAATCCTTTGTATTTCCACAGGGTCTGTTGTTATTTCTCCTCTTTCATTTCTGATTTTGTTTATTTGGGTCTTCTCTCTTTGCTTCTTGGTGAGCCTGGCTAGAGGTACATCAATCTTGTTTATCCTTTCAAAGAACCAGCTCTTCGTTTTGTTGATCTTTTGAATTGTTTCTTTGGTCTCCAAGTTGTTTATCTCCGCTCTGATCTTCACTATTTCCTTCCTTCTGAGTACACTGGGCTTTTCTTGTTGCTCACGTTCTAGCTCTTTGAGTTGTAGGTTTAGGTGATTTATTACCATTATTTCCTGTTTTTTGCAGTAGGCTTGTAGGGCTATGAACTTCCCTCTCAAGACTGCTTTCACTGTGTCCCATAAATTTTTTATTGTTGTGTTGTCATTGTCATTTTTGCCATGATGTTTTTTATTTCTTCCTTGATCTCTCTGGTTACCCAGTCGTTGTTTAAAAGCATGCTGTTTAGTCTCCATGTGTTTGATTTCTTTCTATTGTTTTTATTATAGTTGATTTCCAGTTTTATGCCACTGTGGTCTGAGAAAATGCTTGATATGATTTCTATCTTCTTGAATTTGAAGAGACTTTTCTTATGACCCAACATATGATCTATCTTTGAAAATGACCCATGTGCACTGGAGAAGAATGTATATTCTGTGGCTTTGGGGTGAAATATTCTGAAGATGTCAATTAATTCCATCTGGTCTAGTGAGTCATTTAGGATTGCTGTTTCTTTGCTGATTTTTTGTTTAGAGGATTTGTCCAATGGTGACAGTGGGGTATTAAAGTCTCCTACTATGATTGTATTGCTGTCAATCTCTCCCTTAATATCCTCCAAGAGTTTTTTTATGTATTTAACTGCTCCTATATTGGGTGCATATATGTTTACCAGAGTTATTTCTTCTTGTTGGATTGTTCCCTTTAGTATTATGAAGTGGCCTTCTTTATCTCTTGTTATGTCCTTCACTTTGAGATCTAATTTGTCAGATATAAGTATTGCAACCCCAGCTTTTTTTTATTTCCATTTGCCTGAAATACCATGTTCCATCCCTTCACCCTCAATCTGTGTGCGTCGCTTTTCCTAAGGTGGGTTTCTTGCAGACAGCAGATATATGGATCATGTTTTCTTATCCAATCGGTTACCCTATGTCTTTTGATTGGAGCATTTAATCCATTTACATTTAAAGTTATTATTGATAAGTACTTATCTGTTGCCATTTTTAGTCCTTACCCCCGAGTTCCTTCTTCGCTTCCTCTTTCTTTTTATTACAGCAGACCTTTTAACATTTCTTGCATTGCTGGTTTGGTGGTAATATATTCCCTTAGTCCTTTTTTGTCTGTGAAGCTTTTGATTTCACCTTCAATTTTGATTGAGAGTCTTGCAGGGTACAGTATTCTTGGATTCAGACCCTTCCTTTGCATGACTTTGTATATTTCATTCCATTCTCTTCTGGCCTGACGAGTTTCTGTTGAGAAGTCAGTAGCTAGTCTTATGGGGATTCCTTTGTAGGTAACTTTCTGTTTCTCTCTGGCTGCTTTTAAGTTTCTTACTTTGTCGTCGGTGTTTGCCAATTTAATTATAATGTGCCTCGTGTCGGTTTGTTGGGTTTCATTTTGCTTGGGACTCTGTGAGCTTCTTGGATTTGTGTGGGTTTTTTCTTTTCTATATTGGGGAAATTTTCTGTCATTATTTCTTCAAACACGTTCTCTAATCCTTGTTCAGTTTCCACTCTTTCTGGAACCCCAATTATGCGGATGCTATTTTGTTTCATGTTATCCCAAAGTTCCCTTAGACTCTCCTCTTGCTTTTTAACTTTTTTTTCTAGAAGCTGCTGTAGTTGGGTATTTTTTCCTACCGTGTCTTCTAGCTCACTGATGCAGTCCTCTGCTTCTTCTAGTCTACTTTTGATGCTTTCTATTGAGTTCTTTATAGCAGTGATGTCATTATTCATTTCTTCTTGTTTATTCTGCACCTCCTCTAGTTTCTTATGCATTTCTTCTTCATGCTTCTTCACCTCCTCTAGGTTCTTATTCATTACCTCTTGGCTCTTACTCATATTGTCAAATTTGTCTTCCATTCTTTTCAACCACATTATGATAATTTCTCTGAACTCTTTCTCTGGTAGGCTTATTTGTGGTTCTATTCCATTTACTTCCTTTTCTGGTGAAACCTGCCTTTCTGTCTTTTGTGGGCTGTTTCTTTTTCTGCCCATGGTCTTTCTTCTCTGGGTGTACGGTTATGTAGTGCTCTCTCCTACGTTGATTGAAAGGCACAAACTACAACACAACCAGGTACAGCACACAAGGCACTGAGTAGAAATATATTCAAGATGTTAATAATCACAAATATGGTGACCACCAATGAAGGACAAATTAGGGGTAAATAGAGAAAGAAGAAGAGGAAAATGAGGAAGAAAGAAGTGCCAAAATCAAATTGGGAAAGTGAGAAAGAAAAAAAAAAGATAAATAAATGAACAATAAAATAAAATAAGAAAATAAAAATGAGAAAAAGGAGAAGGAAAGAGGAAGAGAAAAAAGTCAGAGAGAAAAGAAAGTGTATAAGAGAGAAAAGAGGAACAAAATATAGATGTCAGGAGACAACTTCAATAGAACAGTCACTAATCCCAATAAAGGCCAGCAACCAGTACCTAGAGATTGATGCAAATTGCAAATAGCAACTGGTATCGAGGGAGATGAGGGAAAAGAGAGGTAGAAAACAAAGCAAGCAAAAAGCAAAATAAAACAAGTAGAATAAACTAAAACAATCTCTCAAAAAATTTTTTTCAAAAAATCAATATAATCACTTTTCAGGCAAATAGCAACAAAAGGAGATAGAGAAAAAACAACTTTTTGGCTAGTGAAGACAAGAGGGGAGAGGTTTGTGTGGACTTGTAGTAGGGGGTTTGAAATTAGATATATAAATGGGGTGAAATTTTAACCAGGTAAAGAGAAAAATAGGGAGAATCTAAAGTTGGAAAAGGGAAAGAGAAACAAGACAGCAAAATGGGGAAAATTAGGAGGAAAGTGTTGGCAAAAAGGTGGAGTTGAGTTGGAGTAAAATTATGCTAAAGGGAAGATGAAAATAGAATGTAGAACTCTAATCCCGAAATAAAATAAAGAGAAAACAAAATGACACTTTTTTTCCCAAAAACGGTGAAGTACTAGTAGTAATTAATAATACTAGTTTAAAACAAAAATGTAATAATTATAAAGGTAAAATCAATTGAGGCAGAAAGAAAAAAAATATTCTTTTAATTAAAATATGTGAAAATGAAAAATAAAGAATTAAAAATTAAGAAAAAGAAAAAAGAAAAAAAAAGAAGAAAAATAGAATGGTCCTTCACTTCCACTATTATTCTGCTTGGCACTCCTGTTTCCCAGTAGGGGAGGTATTGCAGTTCCCTTCCCCTCTTGGTGTTTTAATCTCTTTATTCTGTTGTGGTTATGCGAGAGTCAATTTGTGTGTCATCCACTGGGTGGCAGTGTTTCGGAATTGATCTCTGAGACAAAGCACAGGACCTCTCTAGGCTGTGCTCAGATCCTGCTACTCTGTGGTTCCCAAAACCAGTTTGTGGGGGTTTTGCAGCCTGGACACTGCAATAACTCCCAGGTTGTCCCTCTGCCCCAGAGAAAAAAGAAAAAAAAAAAGTAGTTTTCCGGAGCTCTCCTCTGTCAACAGCTCAGAGGGTTTGCCTTCACACTCAGGGATCACGCCCTGACCACCTCTGCGGACCTCTCCAGAGGCAGCTTTCCCGCAGCCCAGCTCCCACAGTGTGCGCATCTCTGCCCTGCGGGGGTAGGAAACTGCACCCTGGCCCAGGCAAAATCTGACCCTCTGGCGCGTGCGCAGTGTGGATCTCTGAATCCTCAGTCTGCGTGTCTGTGCTGCCTGGGAAGCCGCGCTCTGGGTCCTGTCTGCTCTGTGGGTGCCTCCGTCAGCCGCAGCTTTCAGACCTCGGCAGACATCCACCTCCCCCTTAAGTCAGGCGCAATCTGACCTTTCCATGTGCTCTGTGGATCTCTGATTCCACCAAGTGTCTGCGCCGATTGGAGAGCAGAGTTCTGGGTCCCCGGGTTCCTTGCTGCTCGATGGGTGCCCAGCAGAAGGCTTCAGACCACCGCAGACATCCACCTCCCACTGCAAGATGGCTCGGGCTCCACGTTCGCGCTGGTGGCTCCGGCGGACAAAAACCCCATTGCAGTGGGGCTGCCTGGCCGGGAGAGCCCCCTCCAGCAGTTCCACGCCTTCCCCTGGAGGACAACTGACTCCTAGCTTGCCAACAAACACTCCCAATGCAACTCTCAGCCGCTCTGTCTCCCTCTGCCCAGCGACAAAGCTCCAGACGCATCCGTCTACTCCGCCGCCATTTTCTCCTCCCCAGATTTTCAATTAACTTGATTTTTAGGTTCACTTGTTGATATATATGTATTTGTTGTTCATAGTTTTTATCTTTACCTTTTTCTTCTTCTTCTTCTTCCTCTTCTAAAAGGGTATCTTTCAGCATTTCATATAATACTGGTTTGGTGGTGATGAACTCGTTTAGTTTTTTCTTATCTGTGAAGCTCTTTATCTGTCCTTGAATTCTGAATGATAGCTTTGCTAAGTAGAGTAATCTTGGTTGTAGGTTCTTGCTATTCATCACGTTGAATATTTTTTGCCACTCCCATCTGGCCTGCATAGTTTCTGTTGAGAAATCAGCTGACAATTGTAAGGGTGCTCTCTTGTAGGTAATTAACTGTTTTTCTCTTGGTGCTTTCAAGATTCTCTCTTTGTCTTTTGCTCTTGGTATTTTAATTATGATGTGCCTTGGTATGGTCCACTTTGGATTCCTTTTGTTTGGGGTTCTGTGTGCCTTCTGGACTTGTAAGTCTATTTCTTTTACCAGATGTGGACAGTTTTCAGTCATTTTTTCTTCAAATAGGATTTCAGTATCTTGCTCTTTCTCTTCTTTTGGTACTCCCATAATTCTGATGTTGGTATACTTGAAGTTGTCCCAGAGGTTCCTTACACTATCTTCACATTTTTGGATAATTTTTTCCTTTTGCTTTTGCCATTGAGTGTTTTTTGCTTCTTTGTATTTCAAATCTTTTACTTGATTCTTGCCTTCCTCTAGTCTGCTGTTAGGTCTCTGTATAATATTTTTTTTATTTCAGTCAGTGTATGTTTAATTTCTAGTTGGTCCTTTTTCATCTCCTCTTGGGTCTCGCTAAATGTATCCATCTTCTCTAGGAAATTCCTAAAAACCTTATAACTGTGGTTTTGAACTCTATATCCAGTTGTTTGTTTTCCTCCATTTCTTTCATTTGTGATCTGTTCCTTTGTCTCCATATTTTCTCTACTTCCCAGAGTTGGTAGAGTAGCTTTGTGTGCTAGGTGTCTTATATGGCCCAGTTTCTCCGCCTCCCCAGTTACCTGAGGTGAATATTCTTGGTGCACCCCTTTGTGGACTGTGTATACAGTCTTGTTGTAGTTAAGTCTTGATTGTTGTTGGTATCACTGGAGAGAACTGACCTTCAAGCCAATTGGTTGTGAGGATCAGCTGTGTCTGCGCCTGGAGAACTTATGTGCTGGACTCAGCCTTAAGACTTGCAAGATTGCAGCAGCCTCTGTGCTGGTCTTGGATCTCAGGGCTGAGCAGACAGCCTTGGCTTCCCATCAGTTGTGCCCTACACGGTAGCCCCTAGGTCTCAGTACCCCTCAGTAATTGCTGCAGCCCTCTCTGTGCGCATGTGTGCACACCTCCAGACCTCTGCATTTTGCATGTGTGCGAGCCTCCAGACCTCTGCCTTTCCAGCTCCCCTGAGTTTCCGTGCATTCCGGGACCTGTATGAGTGTCTGGGTCCCCACAATCTCCTCCAAAACTGGGGTTCAGTGCAGTTGGACCTGGATTTCCATGCAGTTGGGAGGTTCTGTTTTCCTCCTACTAGAGAAAGCTTGGGGCACCATCAGCAATCAGTCCTCTTTGCGTGCACCTCCAAACTTCTGCCTTTCGCAGCTCTCTTAAGTTTCTGTGCACTCCTCCTTTTTCACAACTCCTCCACATGAGTCTTGCCAGATCTGGGATTCAGTGCAGTCAGAAGTGGAGTTCAGTGCAGTCAGAATTTTCCGTCTCCCTCCCGCCAGACCCACTGCAGCCCGTCCTCTCCACGTGTGTGTCTCCATACCTCAGCTTTTTACAGCTCCTCTGAGTCTTCATGATCCCCTCTCTTTACTTCTAGTTTAAGAATTTCCACTCAGCCAACTTCCTGTGGTTCTGCATGATGTCCATTCTATCTTTTAGTTGTAGTTTTGAAATTGTTGTGTGAGGCAGCCATCTTGGTTTCTCCTCTTTATATTGCATCTTGTTTACTTAACAACTTTATGCTGGTCTTAAATGGAATTTTAATGTTTCTCTCCAAATATAATATTGGGACACATCTAAATGGCAGAGATTGATAAAAAGAAGCCTCATCACCCCTAGTAGCACTTTCTTTATGCTTTATTTTATATAAACATTCTAGTGATGTTTGAGAGGAAATGGCTATATAGCATTATCATAAATTGAAAATGAATTTGTAGTATTTTCACATCTATCAACAAAAAACTATTCTTACTGTCCCATCATTAAGTAAATTCCTATCTTACAAGCTCTAAACCAAAGAGCTTTGCCCATTTCAAAGAGAAGCTGGACTTCAACATTTTATAACTATAGACAAATGGAGGGAGAGAAATGCTTGGGAAGGCCAGAGGATGAAGGCTGCAGCATTTTTAATTTCAGGGAAACTCCCACAACCCACATTGTTGAGCATTTTTTGGAGTCACAAAATCATGTGTGCAGTGTACAGGTGCAGCAGGAGGCAACAAGAAGTCTGGGTTTGCCAGTTCAAAACAGGTCCTGAAGTGACGGCTGGGTCCATGGCAGTCTACCAGAAGTCAGAAAGTCACGGAGCCCAGATTGAATGGTGTGGGATGGTGAGAGCCTCAGCAGTCCCTGAAGGATTGGTTTACTTCAAGCTGTTAGCTCTCCAATTAAGCAAAAAGGTAAACTAAGCCATTGGCACCTCCCCAAGAATGCAGAGGTACTTCTTCAGAGACAACCTGCACACACCTAGCCAATATGTGATGAGATGCATGCGGTCAACAGCATTTTTTGTAGCTGACAGAGTGCCAAACAAGCTACTGAAATGGCTGGGGTTACAAACTTCCAGTAATTTCTTTAATATAACCACAAGTCTGATCTGAGGGTGCGAGAAAGCCAACCCCATCAGCTGCTAATGGGAGGAAGGATACAAGAAAACAAATGAGGACCTTGTGCAGGGTGGTTGCAGTTAACCCTTTGCTCTTTGCTTGGGGTTGATGAGAAAGTCCTGGGATAGTAGAGTTTGCCAAATTCCATCGGAGAGACAAAATAGATCAGGTTGCAACAGATGTAGATAGGAACCAAGAGTTTAGTGATTGAAAGGTTAGTGTGTTAGACTAAGTTAGTTGCTGCAGTAAAAATGTTCTTACTGGATTGCAGGGCAGGTTTGATTAGAATTCTCACACCAATAAAGGACTTTTGGTAGCTTCCAGAGGATCAAAGAAGAATGGAGAAGTGGGATCCAGAGGAGAGTCCTGGAGGTGGGCAAGGTGATGTCACTGACACTTTGAGAAACCTCTTCCCAAGACTCTCTAAAAAAAAGTCCAACTTGGATAATAACTTAGTTTGACTGCGCGGCCAAAGGGCTCCGCCAGCTCCTTATTCATCCTTTTAACATCAATTCCCATTTCTTTTTCAACATACAAGCACTCTTCCAAAAACAAAAACAAGCAAAAAAATATTTTTTAATTAAATTTATCTCTAGTTTAGCCAAAGTAGGTTGAATTCAATTAGAGTTGGTCTACTCATAGTTTAGTCAGAAAGCAAGTGAGCATAAATTATTTAGAATTCTTTGATATCAGAATACTGGTCTGCTAAATTCTAGATGATTAGCTTTGGGCAGGTAATTTTACCTCTTTGAATGTCAATTTCCTGGTATATTAAATAGGAAGATAAAAATAGTGGCAATATTAATTTCTACATCAAAAACAGATGAAGATTAATGGTGTATGTGTTAGCATTTTGTAAATTAAAAAATACTGTGCATTTAATTTAAAAGACATTTAATACAAAAAAACTAAGAAAGACATAAGCTTTGAAAATCATGTGATTTTAATATTTTTAATATCACTAATCATTTCTTTCCTGCACAGAAAAATAAGAACACACTGACTAGTTTCCTCCCATTCACAATATTCTTAAATGTAAAGTTAAACCTTTACATTTTTAACTCATAAAGAACCCAAACATAGCAATTTGGAGACTCAGAAAAAAATTTGGAAGATACCTTTGTTTACTAAACTGCAGTAAAATAGTTTCAAAAGAGTTAACATGGGAATGAAAGCAAAGGATAATATAATGCATATGGAAGAAAGAACTATATTAAAATGAGCTTAAGAAAATGATAATTTTAAGACAGATGTGTGTCCTTTTACAATTACAGAAGCTGAAATATAACTGTAATCTATCACCATAAGGTAAAATTTCCATCTTTATATGACATGAAAAATGTGCCAAGCCAAGACTTTCCCATAAACAAAATTGCTTTCTTCAACTTACACTTTAATGCAAGATATCAATCATATGGTGGATTTTGTTATGCATTTAGCTTTGTTTTTTAAAAGATTGCTTGCAGTCAGCTTCGAGTACAATTGTACATCATCTCTACCATATATACATCTGATTTTGTGGACCCTTTTTTTTTATTTTAAAAAAGAGTATTATAAATGGGGAGAAGTACCTGATGAGGCAAACTTAGTTTGACATGGAGCATTTTTAGTCAATGGTGTGGCTTTAAGAACATATCATTATTTATCCACAGTATGGCCTGAGGCTATAGGCTTTATATGACTTCACGGGATAATAACAATTCATTGCTATATGAACGACCCCTGTATTTTGCCTTCTTTTTTCCTCTTTCACATGCTTCTCTTTGTCAATCCATTCTTATGTAATCTAATAATAGAGGAATATGCAAATTTGTCCATTACAACATCATGGGTCATGACTGGGTTAGCAGGTTACATCCCCACCCTCTGCTAAGGCAGCTGCAAGGCCCTGGGTAGGAGAGGATACAATAAGAGGGAAAGAAACTGCATGCAGAAGGAAGTGGCGACCACAGAGGTCAGAGCAGGTGCACCCAAATATAGGAGGAGTGCAGGCTACTTGGAGCAGGGAGCCCCACACAGAAGCAAGAGGATGGCAGTTGCAACTGTTGGCTGGGAGGTGCCCATGGGTCCAGGATGGGGGGGAGGATGATCTGAGGCCTTCTGGGCAGAGGCACTCCTACTTCTTGGCAGCAGCACCCAAGCCGTGGTGAGCCTTGGCCACACTTGCTAGGCAGGATGTCCCAGGCAGGAAATGGGAGCAGGACAGCAGTGGGGAGGATGGCAAAGTGGTGGTACCGAACACCTGGCTTAGCTGAGCCTGGGCTAGGGGTTAATGTCCCCCAAACCAAAGCTTTAAGAAAGGAAGGAGGGAGGGAAGAACTTTATAAATGAGTCAGTAGAGAACAGAGTTAAAGAAGGAAGGAGGATGTGTGAGTGAACTGTAGGAGCTGTAATAAAAATTAAGTATAGTTGTCTACTGGGGACAGATTTTAAAAGTACGAGTCAGAAAAGAAAAAGGTAAATGATAGTGAATAATTAGGCAGGTAGATAGATATTAAAATATGGAAGTAAGTAGAGAATAATGTGGATGAAAGAAAGAGGGAGGGAAGAAAAGTTTTAAAGGAAGATGGTAGAGCTTAAAAGGGGAATGGGAAGAAGGAAGAAATGGGGGAGGGAGCAAAGCAGGTACAAAGGAGGAAGTGAAGAAAAATTAAGGTGGGAAGGAAAAGGCGACGGAGGGAAGGGATAAAAATAAAGGAAAGAAGAAATGTGGGGAGGGAAGGAAGGTGGGAGAAAGATGGGAAGGATGATAGAACAGAAGTAGGAAATAAGGAGGAAAGAAAAGTTTATAAATGATGAGTCAGTAGGAAAAAGTGTTACATAAAGAAGACAGAAAAATTGTGTGACAAGGAAAAGCCAATAAGGAAGTCAAATAGAATTGGGTGTGAAGGGGTTAAGATTTAAAAAAAAGTTAATAAGGGTGACCAGACCAGCTGGGCAGAGCAGTTAGGGGGAATCAAGCAGCATGCAGAGTGGTTAGAGCAGGGAGGCAGATGAGTGGTTAGGAGCCAAAGTTCCCAGATTGTGAGAGGGATGTCCAATTGTGCCAGTTTAGGCTCAATCCCTGCAGAAAATGCTTAATTATATATATATATATATATATATATATATATAGATGTCAATTTGGTGTTAATATTTCCCACTATCATTATGATTAAGAATTATATATATATAATTGATTTCAGAGAGGAAGAGAGAGAGAGAAACATCAATGATGAGAAAAAAATCATTGATTGGCTGCCTCCTGTTTAACCACACCAGGGATCAAGCCTGCAACTGGGCATGTGCCCTGACGGGGAATTGAACCATGACCTCCTTGTTCATAGGTCAACACTGAACCCCTGAGCTATGCTGGCTGGGCTAATTTTAATCTTTTTAAATTTATTGAGACCTGTTTGGTTTTCCTAACATGTGTTCTATCCTGGAAATTGTTCAATGTGAGCTTGAACAGAATATATATTCTGCTGCTTTGAGGTGAAATACTCTAAATATACCAATTAAAAAATTCATCTGCTCTAGTCATTTAAGGCCACCATTTCTTTATTAATTTTCTGTCTGAAAAATGGGTCTATCTATCGATGTCATTTGGGTGTTAACATTTCTCACTATGATTATATTACTGTAAATCTCTCCCTTTAATTTCATGAAGATGTGCTTTATATGTTTAGATACTCCTATGTGGGGTGCATAAATGTTTACCATGCTTATATCCTCTTATTGGATTGCTACTTTTATCATTACTAGAGGCCCGTGCATAATGATGCAAGGGGCTTAGTCCCCACCACTGCCTCAGCCCTTGCAGCCCTGGCTTCCTCCTTAAGGTTATATGGAACAACATTTAGCCTAATTAGGATATTATGCTTTCAGTTATAGATGTAGTGTTCATATTTGTCTCTTACTAAAGCCGTGATTTTAAAGTATATTTTGGCAGATACAAGTATTGCTACCCCAGTATTTTTTTTTATTTCTATTTGCATGAATTATGTTTTTTCATTCTCCTTACTTTTAGTCTTGTGGGTCTTTTGTTTTGAGGTGGTTGTCTTGCAGGCAGCATATATTTGAGTCTCATTTTCTTATCCATTCTGCTACCTTTACCTGTTGATTGGAACATTTAAACCATTTACATGTATAGAGATTATCAATAGGTACATATGTATTGTCATTTTATTCTTAGCCCTGTTTTTTCTTTTTTGTCTTCTTCTACTTCTTAAGTCATGCCCCTTAACATTTCTTATAATACTGGTTTGGTTGCAACAAATACCTTTTCTATTTCTTGCCTGGGAAGCTCTTTATTTCTCCTCCAATTTTAAATGATAGCTTTGCTGGGTAAAGTATTCTTGGTTGTAGGTCCTTGCTTTTAGTCACTTTTAGTATTTCTTGTAATTCCCTATGGCCTGAAATGTTTCTTTTGAGAGATCAGCTGAAAGTCTAAAGGCAGTTGCTTTGTTGTTTATTAACTGCATTTCTCTTTCTACTTTTAATATTGTCTCTTTGTCTTTAACATTTGCCATTTTAATTATGATTTGTCTTGATGTGGGCCTTTTTGGGTCCATATTTTTGGGGACTCACTGTGCTTCCTAAACTTTTGTGTATTTTTCCTTCATCAGGTTTTTAGTCCCGTGCTCTGTCTCTTTTTCATCTAGTACCCTTATTATGAAGATTCTGTTATGCTTCACATTGTCCCAAAGTTCCCTTAAACTATCCTTCTGACTTAATTCTCTTTTCTTTTCTCTGCTCTGATTGAGTCATTTTTTTCCTATATTGTTTTCTAAATCACTGAATCAACCATCTGCTTCATTCAAAGTACTTTTTATTCCTTTCACTGTCTATATATCTTAATATATAAAACTGACAAAACAATCAGATGGACAACTGAACAACAGGCTGTATGAGGCAACAAGGCCAGCAGGGGGCAGAAAGGAGTTGAGAGGGGTGACCAAACAACTGGACAGTAGCCTGCATGAGGAAACCAAGTTGGCAGAGAGGTTAGTGAGAGATGACCATTCTATTGAACAGGCTGCATGGGGTGACCAGGCCACCAGAGGGGTTAGTGAGAGACTACCAAGTCAGCAGGCAGAGGTGGTTAAGGGTGATCTGGGGGCAATTAGGGGCGATCAGGTAGGCAGACAGGCAGGTGAGCACTTAGGGGCCAGCAGTCCCAGGATTGGGCCTAACTGGCAGTTATACATCCCCCCAGGGATCCTGGATTGGAGAGGGTGCAGTCTGGGCTGTGGGAATGCCCCCACCCATGCATGAATTCCATGTACCAGGTCTCTAGTGTGTGTGTGTGTGTGTGTGTGTGTGTGTGTGTGTATATATATATATCCTTATCCAAGGATATTTTTCCACTTATATTTAGAGATAGTGGAAAGGAAAGAGTGAGCAAGAGATGGATGTGAGACACTTTGGTTACCACCTACACCCCTACTGGAACTGGGTATCAAACCTGCAACCTAGGCACATGCCCTTGAATGGGAATCAAATCCACAACCCTTTGATGCATTACTCAATGCTCTAACCAATGAGTAATGCTGTTCAAGACCTTCCAACGTATTCTTGATATCAGATGTGCTGTTCTTTTGACTGGTTCTTTGCCATGATTTCTATGTACTTTTTCATGCTGTAGAAGTTCTCACTATTTCCTTGAGCATTCTTATAACCATTACTTTAAAGTCTATATCTGAGAGATTGCTTGCCTGCATTTCATTTGGCTGTTTTTCTTGGAGATTCCACCTGTTCTTTTATTTGGGGACTATTTCTTTGTCTCTCCATTTTGGCTATCTGTTTTTGTTTCTATGCATTAGATTGATTTGCTAGATTCGCAGTATTGTTGTGATGGCCTACTATAGTAGGTGTCCTGTGGAACTCTCTGGGATAGTCTACTTGACCTTCTGAGCTGGGTGTTCTAATAATGTTCCTTATGTGGGTGTTCTGTAGGCCCTCCTGCTGTAATTGAGTGTCTATTGCTTTTGGCCCACCTGTATGTAAGATTGACCCTGAGGCTACTTGACTGTGAGGCTCATCCTCAACCAGAGCATGTGAGCTGTGCAAGTGCTGACCTAAATAAATAAATAAATAAACAAATAAATAAATAAACAAAAAGGAAAATAAGTGATAACAAAAGATAAAAGGGAAAATAAGAAAACAAAATAGAAAATGATAAGAAAAAAGAAAGAATAAGAAAATAAAGAAGGAAAGAAAAATAGAAAAAGAATAAAGAAATAAATTTTAAAATAAAAAAAATAGAATTTGTCTCAGGAGAGTTTGTTTCCTTCTGAGATCTCCTTTTGGGTATACTGTTTGTGAAGTTTTTTAGATTCTGCTCCAATATTGTCTGAAATTGGCCACTTAGGCATGTTGGTTCTGAATGTCTTTGGAGGGTCTATGGTGTAGGCCAATGTCAGGTGCCCAGCCTTTGGCAACCTGTTCGAATCTACATGTGATCCAAAAATTGTGGCTGCACGCAGGAAGGAATAAGCTACACTCCAAGGCTGGCTTTTCTGAGTACCAAGCCCCACGTCAGGTCAGTAAGTGTCTGAAGACCACAGAGATTCGCCTGCCTCCACCTGCTGGCATCCTGTTAGGCTCAGTCACCAAAAGAGTCTATGGCAGAATCAGGACGCTAGGGCTAGTGGATCTCCAGTGAAGGGAGGTGACATTCAGAATTCAGCAAAAATAGTGGGCTGGGTCCCCACCCCAATGCCACCCAACTGGATCTGTCTCAGATTTTTTCCCTAATGTTGGAAAAGCAGAGAGTGATATGAGTAGGGCCTCTGAAGTTCAGAGTTTGGATATTCAGGGAGCCGAGAAGGCATTTCTCTGTTGAGTTTTTTGTTTCTTAAAAACCAACTTAAACTTATCAGTATCCCAAAGAGGCATATTTTAGTGCGGCAAACTCTGCTCCTCTTCAATGGTCTACCATGAATTTAGTATTCCTTGTGCACACAAATAAAGAACAGCAATGCATATTAAAATGAAGATATAGACCTGTAAAGTGAAGAGTTCATAGCTAAAGTTGCCAAAAAATTTGCTGTCTACTTATAGATAAAAAAAGTGTAAAGAGTTTCTAGTGCTCTCCTTTATGGGTCAAATATGGAATAGTACTTTCTGAAGTCATGGCAGATATACAATCCTATTGGATTCCAGCTGCCTATGAATAACTATAATACTTTAAATATCTCTTAACCTATCTGTGATGAAAAATGCATGCTAGTTTAAACTCCCTTAGAAATTTAAATTAGCCACTACAGCACATTTAGCCACATAGCACAGTAGTCCTAAAACTACCATATGCTAACATGCAAATTTTCTCTGTGTTTCCATAAAAATACTCTAACCTAACCTCTTTTTGAGGCTTTCTTTCTCTTCAGCAAAATGATTAATTTCCTGGGCTGTCTTAGCTGTCATAATGATTGGTGTGAATTTTATTATTGAAAATAAAGGATAAAAGGCTAATCCCAATGCAATCAAATTTAAGTTGGGAGAAGTGACTAAGAACCACATTCAAATGCTTAGAAGCAGACTTTTAGATAACTTCTCTATGTAATCCCCACTTAAATGTCCTTATACAGGTAAGTCTCATTTCCATGGTTTTACATTAATATTCTCTTAACAATTCTAAAATGGTACTTAACGCTGCTAAACACATTTCATTATAGTTTTGAGAAACCTTGTTTAAACATTTGCGTTGTGAGGCATCATGGGCTCAGTTTCTCTATGATCAAGTGTTCAGCTTTTCTTAAGGCCAAACCCTATCAATAAATGAGCAGTTATGTAGAAAGTTACAGCCAAATCCCTAAAGCCACCTTTTCCCCCTTTAAGTAGTAGTCAAGAAATTGTTCTCTTATCTAATTTGGTAAAAAATACATTCCTTCTGGTAATTTTACACTCCTTTAAAATCCTGTGGGAAAAAATGCCATCCTATCTAATAAAAGAGTAATATGCAAATTGACCATCACTCCATAACATAAGATGGCTGCCCCCATGTGGTCAAAGATGGCTGCCCCCATGTGGACACAAGATGGCCACCACAAGATGGCCTGCAGGGGAGGGCACTTGTGGGCAATTGGGGGAGACCAGGCCTGCAGGAGAGGTCATTTTGTGGCAATTGGGCCGGCCAGGGAGCAGTTAGGCATTGATCAGGTTGGCAGGGGAGTGGTTAAAGGGTGATTAGCCTGGGAGGCAGAAATGGTTAGGGGCAATCAAGAAGGCATGCAGGCAAGTGATTGGGAGCCAGCAGTTCTGGATTGTGAAAAGGATGTCCGACTGCCCATTTAGGCCCGATCCCACTGGTATCCAGCCTAAACGGATGGTCAGACATTCCTCAAGGGATACCAGATTGGAGAGGGTGCAGGCTGGGCTGAGGGACTCCCCCTATCCCCGTACACGAATTTTATGCACGAGGCCTTTAGTGTTAGTATATAACCCAGTATTAATATAATGGCTATATGATGAGGTTCCCACAATAAGTTTATATACCAAAGTCCCTCCTCAGAAAATAATTTGTATCATTAACTCTTCTTAGTAACATATGTTGTTATATTTGATTTAAAGAGTGCAATGTCTATTCACCAATATTTGGAACTATCACATGGTTCCACAAAGAGTTAAGATATGATCTAGATTATTGAAGTTAAAATCAATATCTGTCACATATGAGGTACTCAATAAATTTAAGGAATTGACTGTGTCTTTGCTAACTATAAGGAATTGTGTAACACATATCTCAATAGCAAATATATTTACCTTATCTGTTTGGTTTTTCTTAAGATTACAAATAATACTATTAGTAGCATATTAGGTGACAATTTGTCAAACACTGTACTACGGATTCACACATATTTTAGCAGAAATTTAACATTGTAAAGAAACTTAACAGTGTCTAGCATTCCAAAGAACTCAATAGTAATACTTACCCTTATTTGTCCAGATCACACATTTTACAATGGAAATAGCATTGCTTAAAAAAAACTTAGTGCCATTGTGAATCAATTACATTCTGCACTGCATAAAGGCACACTAGGGTGAAGTCCCACATTATGTAAGTTAACTATAGTAGTTACCAGTGGTACATGAACTAGATTTAATTTGCAATGCCCTGTGTTTGGTTATGCCTCTAAATAAGATGAATTGTATAAAATTCTTATTGTAAAGGTACAATCCTATATCATAAAAAGCCTGTGGGACACCTTGATGACCAATCACCAGGAAGCTGCGTGTGTGGTAGAAGCCTCCAAGTGGGCAGGGACTCGAAGCTGCACCCCCACAGGTGCCAGCAGGGGCTTGACATTGTGAGAAAAAGGCAAATAGTGTTATTAAAATATTTATTCTGTTTAATTTCCTTTCTATGTGCATGAATTCATGCACCGGGCCCTAGTTGAATTACAATAAAAGTAGACATTTGTTTTATTGCTTGCATTTTCTAGATGAGAGAACTGAGGCCAGAAAGGTTTAAATTACTTGCTCGATGTCAAGCAAGTAATAAGTGATAGGATAAAGTTCAGACTAACATTATCTGATACCCCCACCTTGGAATTTAATTACCATTCTATGCTGCTCTCTGGTTTGTTTGGGTTTTTGTTTTGTTTTGTTTGTTTGTTTTGTTGTTGTTTTTTGAAGCAGTGGTATAATATTAAGGATAAAGGAAAGTTTTCAGCCTTTGAACAAAGTCTGAAAGATTCCATTATTTTAAAAAATTAACTTTAGAGAAAATTAACATCTTTATCACCTTTGAGAATTTCTTATCAGAAGGCAAATCCTCATGAAAAATATTGTTAACAGTATCAAATTGGGCAAGTGCCATTTCTCTTTATCCCCTACCAGGCCCATAAAAAATATCAATAATAAATTCCAACACACTTCCACTGAGCCTAAATATTGCCTAAAGTCCATGTCAACATCCTGACACAGGCAGCAACTCAAACAGTAAAAACTAGATGAAACATTTTCCTGTTACAGCCTGAGGCCCTCTCATTTCTGTTAATAGACCTGGAAGCATTTGTTGACATTTATCCAACTAACTTTTCCCAGGCACTGTGCTAAATATCGGGACTACAACAAAAACAAATGCAATTTTGGCCCTCAAAGAATTCACAAGGTCTCATGAAAATTGGCTAAAAATGTAAAAACTCAGGCATTAATATGCTAATGAAGTAATATAGAAAAAGCTTAGATATATGCACATATGGAGTGATAAGGGGAATTAATCAGCTATACAGTGTAGGTGGCTGTAAGGAACAATTCTAAGGGAAAATTACATTTGAGTTAATCTTCAAAAAAGGTTAAGAGTTGGTCAAGAAGAGATCATGAGAAGTAGGAAAACAGCATACAGTGATTGGCTTAAGGAGGTATGGCATGTATAAGGCTGGAAGGTGAAAAAAGCTAGATCATAAATGGTTTTGTTTCACTAGCTAGAATCTGTTTTTTATCCTAAAAGATTTGGGGAGACACTTGAGCATTTCAAACAGGTACATGACCAAATCACTGGTCTGTTTTATAAAGTTCCCTGGCTGTGCTGTGTAGATCCATTTGAAAAAAATCAAAATTTCAGTACAGGATTTTTCTCAGGACTTGCAACAGTCCAAGTAAAAATTTATTAAAACATGAACCAAAATAATCAGAGTAAAATGCATAGGAAGAAGTAGAATTTATGTGACTTTAAAATTAATTGGAGGTGATAGAGAATGAGAAGAAAATATTCAGAAGGAAGCCTAAATCTCTAGTTTGGGAAAATTGGCATATGATGATTTCATTTAATGAAATAAGGGATACAAGAGAAGGCAGGATTTTGAGTAGAAAATGATGAACTCATTTTGGGATGTTAAGATTGACCTAGTAATGCTGTTTCCATATGGACTTATACACTTTGTAGTTCAACATAAAGATATGAAGCACAGAAGATAGGAGACCTGATATCTAAGTGACAGTTAAAAACAGAGGCACAGATTAATTTATCCAAGAAAAGTACATTGACAGCCTATGAAAGTTTCTGTTTTACATTGTGGGAGCAATGTAACATAGTGGTTATGATAGTGAGTGCTGCAGCCAGACTGCCTAGGTTCATATAGTGGTTCAAACATTTATTAGATGTACTAGAGCAGTGGTTCTCAACCTTCCTAAGGCTGCGACCCTTGCATACAGTTTCTCATGTGGTGGTGACCCCAGCCATGAAATTTTGCTACTGTTATGCATCGTGATGTAAATATCTGCATTTCCGATGGTCTTAGGCAACGCCTGTGAAAGGGTCGTTCGACCCCCAAAGGGGTCGAGACCCACAGGTTGAGAACTGCTATACTAGAGGATCAGTGCACAAAATGTTTGCACTGGGGAGGATGTCCCTCAGCCCAGCCTACACCCTCTTCAATCTGGGACCCCTCGAGGGATGTCTGACTGCAGGTTTGGGCCCGATCCCTGCAGTCGGACATCCCTCTCACAATCCGGGACCACTGGCTCACCTGCCTGCCTGATTGCCCCTAACTGCTCCCTTTCTGGCATGATTGACACTTAACTGCTTCTCTGCCAGTCTATTCTACTCTTCTTTGCCCTCAACTACTCTCCTCTGGTGACCTGATCACCCCAATGCTTTAATTAGTATAGGTATGACTCTTCACAGAAAATTTTATTAACTCTGCTTTATAATAAGGGCTTGACAATTGAATCATTGGAACCAGACACCAAGATTTTCTTGCTTTGAATAGTGGAGGGAATAATTACCTTGTCTTTAAGTTACCCTGAAATTAAAATGAGATAATGACTTAGAAAACTATAAAAGCACCATATGAAGACAACTGTCTGAAAAGACAATAAAGTGGTAAAATGGAAAACACTACTTTTAATCTCCCCTTTCCTTCCTTTACAGCCTTTACTTAAGCATTGAAATTTATAACAATTTCACGCCAATTTTCATTTCTTTACATTCAATATTATTTTGTATTATTTTGTATTGGTTTCAGGTTTTATATTAGTTACCAAACAGTGGTTAGATAATCATATACTTTACAAAGTGTTCCCTGATATTTCCAGTACCCACCTGGTATCATACTATCATTACAACACTATTGACTATATTCCCTATTTAAGTGACAATGGGTTTACAGGTTCCTTCCAGTCTTTCTTTTGTGTTGTTCGCCTTTCCTTTTCTTTCTTACTTCTTCCCTCACTTTCCTTATATAGTATCTCAATTGGCCATCAAAGCTCAGTGAAGGCACTGGGACATGCTTAATCCATGTTACAGACCAGGAAACTGAGGCCAATTCCAGCTGGCTGTGGAACTTGACTCAGCGCATAGGGAGCCCTCAGAGCCATGCTCTCTGCCCTTCCTAAGGGGCAGCTGCTGGGCAAACAGAACAAACCTTCTCATAAGGCTTCCGAGCCTCTTTCTCAAGCACCTCTTCGTTGTGGACACTCTACATTCTTTCCTCTGCCCATTTCCCTGCCCCCATTCTTTATTGCCCCCCCCCACCCCTCCAACTTCTCCTGAGCAGGTGGAAGGCTTCGCACTCACCACCAAGGCATGCTCTGCTGAGGGGCAGGTAGGCGCAGGCTTGTTTTTGGGTCAAGGCAGGAGCAGGAGTCGCCGCCTCTGAAGTGCGAAGGCTGCTGGGTGAGGCCGGTTAGCACTGGGAGCTTGTCTGAATCGCGTTGGTCAGCCTGTTACCCTGCAGTGCGGCACCCCTCCACTGAGGTGGCACTGCCCCTCAACCTGCACCTCCTGCAAGTCTTTGCCCATCCGCCAGGGCATCCTTCCATGCCCCTTGATCCCTGGCCCACGCACATCTTGGGGCCGCTGCAGAACCTCTCTCTCTCTGTAAGTGAGGCAGATCCCTGCCCTTGGTCTCTGAGAAGCTGTGAATCTGTGCCCAGGGCCCAGTCTCGCCTCCCCAGGGCAGCGATGTTCCCAGTGCCCCACCAGAATGGCTAGGCGGGCCTGAAATGGACCTAGAACCCTTGCGTAGCATCTGGTTCTGCCCACTCCACCTTCCTGGTCCGGAACTGGTACCTTGTGGGTGGTTTCTGGCATTGACCGCTTGTCCTCTCCCACCCCCTATGGACCAGGGCCCCCAGGAGCAGCCATGGTGCTGCCAGGCCTGCCTGCATATGAAAGTTAACTGCCACATTTGTTGAGTTAATTTGCATACTCACTCTGATTGGCTGTGAGCATAGTGGAGGTATGGTCAATTTACATGTTTCTCTATTATTAGGTAAGATAATCTTGACAAAATTGTTTCAACTCTCTATGCCTGAATGTCCTCATAAGTAATATATGGTAATAATAAGTATCTATTTCATAAAGTTACTTTAAAATGTTAGTACATGCAAAGGCTTCCAACATTGCCTGTCACCCAGTAAAATAATAAATGTTAGCTATTGCAATTATGATCACTTTTGATGATTATAGAGAAAAAAAAAACATACAGTCTTATCCTTACTATTAGGACCTTTCAGTATAGAAAAGAAACACAAACACATCTAAAAAAATAAATAAATAATAATTAATGGTATGATAGTATCCAAAATGTTATGGTCTCAACTGCTCAATGAGTGCTGGAGTGAATGGCGATGTTGGTGACTTTGTGGCAATAAAGCTGTACCTGAAGTGAGACTTGGCTATCTTTGGGACCAAGAAGATGTACCTCTTGGAGTGATCACCCTAGAAAGACAAACATTATCTTTTTAAAAATATATATATTTTGTTGATTTTTTACAGAGAGGAAGGGAGAGGGATAGAGAGTTAGAAACATCGATGAGAGAGATCAGATGCCTCCTGCACACCCCCTACTGGGGATGTGCCCACAACCAAGGTATATGCTCTTGACCGGAATCAAACCCAGGACCTTTCAGTCCATGGGATGATGCTCTATCCACTGAGCCAAACCGGCTTTGGCGACAAATACTATCTAATAAACAATTTTGTTTAAGGTCAGCCCTGCCCATAAGCTTCACTTTTTATGTGATACAAAAGACTCAGCCCAAGATAAAGAAAATATAAAAAGGTATGATGCCTTGAATATAGACAGGCTAGTCTATGGAAAGTGGAGTTGACATTTTTATTATTTTTTATATAAATCAAGCCAAGGATTCTTGGTAACAGTCATAAGGAGACAGATACACAAAAGAGAGCCCCTGGAATCAAACATATCCCTGGATGACAGACACCAGTCTTGGAAGTAATAAATAGATGCACTTTCACAGTGGGTATTCTAGCAAACATTGGACTGTATTTGTCAGAAATTTTATAGAAAAAATTTAAACACCAACTTCTCAGTGTGACTAGATGAATCTGGAAGGATTTTTCTCAGTCTTTACAATCTGTACTAAGTCCAGTATTTCAAACACTCTATATCTGTCATATGCATGGAAGAGACTGAGGTAACCAAGGAACCTATTACTGCTTTGTATCACCAACTATTATCAATAGTAACTATAAGATATAATAGTTATATCTTACTATTATCACTATTAATTTTTTAATTGTACCTTCATTTTTAAAGAGGCTAAAAAACTCTCCTAGGTTCTCATAAGAAATTCTATGTTAGGGGCTTACCCCTTTCCCTCCCAGAAGAGAGAAAATCTGATTCCTTTAGCAAGAACTACAGGTTGAAATGACTTGTTCTCATCTGATTTTACTATATTCTGAAGAATTTATCTATATAGGAAAATTGACCAGTTTTATGCTAATTCTGGCTCATCTTATGCCTTTTATAGGGAGAAATAATATTTAGTTTTGTTGTTTGCTTTTTTAAGAAAATATCTGGCTTTGATTCCCTCTGTGTTGCACAAAATTCTTAGTACCTTAAATAAAGAACAGTCCAAGGCACAGCTAATATTTTTACATAATTTCCACTATTCAAAGAAACCATTCTCCCCCACTCCCCAACAAAAGTATATAACTAATCAGCTACATAAATTACCTCTAATTACTATCATGCTTAAATATTTAATTAAAAATCTTTTATGATAAGATGACAAAGTATCTCTTCCAAATGTTTGTTTTTTCTTTTTAATTTTTTAAAATTTATTTCAGAGAGGAAGAGAGAGATAGATAGAAACATCAATGATAAGAGAGAATCATTGATCATCTGCCTTCTACATTCCCCCTACTGGGCATCAAGCCACAAACCAGGCATGTTCCCTGACTGGGAATTGAACTTGACCTCCTGTTTTATTGGTTAATGTTCAACCAATGAGCAATACCTGCTGGGCACCTAGGATTAAATTTAACCAAAGAGGTCAAAGACCTGTACTCTGAAAACTATGAGACATAGAAGAAATAAATTGAATAAGATATAAATACTAAATGAAAAGATGTACCTTGTTAATGGACTGGATGAATTATTATTGTAAAAATGCCCTTACTACCTAAATTAATATGCAAATTAAGTGCAATCTCTATGAAAATACCAATGGCATACTTCTCAGAATTAGAACAGCTAATCCTAAAGTTCATATAGAATGACAGATGACCCTGAATAGCTGAAGAATCTTAGGAACAAAGTGGGAAGTATCAAGTTTCCTGACATAAAGTTATACTAAAAAGTTACAATTAAAAAAATATGGTACTGGCATAAAAAGAACATAAATCAATAGAATAGAATAGATCCCAGAAATAATCTCCTATATGATCAATTAATTGGTGATAAAAGAGGCAAAGATATGCAATGAAATAAACACAATCTATTCAATAAGTGATGTTGGCACACCTTGACAGATGCATGCCAAAAATGAAATAGACCACTTTCTTAAACCACTTGCAAAAATAAACTCAAAATGGATTAGGGGATTGGATATAAGACATGAAACCACAAAACTCTTAGAAGAAAACATAGGCAATAAACTTTTTAACATTACTCCTAAGATATCACATTACTATGCAGTATAAAAATATTTCTCCTAGAGTCCTTTCCTTTATGAAGACTATATATAAATTACTTACCAAATCAACTTGTCCTAATTAGCATTTTAGGGTAGAAATTTAAAAATAATGCAACCAGGCTGTCATGGCTCAGTGGTTGAGTGTCAACCTATGAACCAGGAGATCATGGTTCGATTCCACTCAGAGCACATGCCCAGGTTGCAGTCTCAATCCCAAGTGGAGGTCATGCAGGAAGCAGCAGATCAATGATTCTTTCTCATCATTGATGTTTATATCTCTCTCTCCCTATCCTGTCCTCTCTGAAATCAATAAAAATGCATTTTAAAAAATGTGTCAAAGTCTAAATAGACCATTCTCAAAAGGGGTCATAAAGATGGCTAAGATACATATGAACTAATGCTCAAGATCACTAATAATCAGAGAGATGAAAAGTAAAATAACAATGAGTCATCACCTCACAACCACCAGAATGGCTACCATCAATACATCAACAAACAAGTGCTGGCAAGGATGTTGGGAAAATGGAAATGGAACATTAGTATACTGGTGAAGCCACTATAGAAAACATTATGTAGTTCCCTCAAAAAATTAAAAATGAAATTTCCATTTGACCCAGTAACCTCACTTAAAGAAATATATTCCAGAAAGCCCAAAACACCAATCAAGAAGAATATATGCACCCCTCTGTTCATAGTAGTGTTATTTATAATAGCTAATATCTGGAAACAGCCCAAGTGCCCATTAGTAGATGAGTGAATAAAAAAAGCTGTGGTACATTTACATAATGGAATACTATGAATCTATAAAAAAGAAGAGTCTCTTACCCTTTGAGACAACATGTAGAGACCTGAAGAATATTATGCTAAGTGAATAATCCATTTAGAGAAATATAAGTATTGTTAGATCTTGCTCATATGTGGAATCTAATGAACAAACAAACTTAAAAACAAAATAGATCCAAAGACAAGGAAGTTTGTAAAAGACTAGGATTCTCAGCAGGGGAAGGGTATGTGGAAGTGCTAAAAGAGATTAACTAAAGAACAAATACATATATGCATAACCCATGGACTAAGACAATAGTGTGGTGAAGGCCTGGGGAAGGAATGGAAGCAGGGAATAAGGTTAATAGGGGAAAAATAAGGAGATATATCTAATAATTTCAACAATAAAAATACATTTTTAAAAAAGAAAACAGCTATGTTATTATTTTTTTTAATTTTTTCTTTTTTTCTTTTAAAGCCCCCAGAAAAGTTTCTTATGGAATTGTCTGTTATAATTTGTGTTTGAACATAACTAAATAATAGTCAAAGAGAAAAATTCCAGGTAATGCCAGCTAAAGGCTTTTATTATTTAACAAAAATTTAATATATTAGTTAGCAAATAATTAGTTTAAAAGCAATAAATGTGAATTCAGTAGTGTGAGTTTATGGCCCTTAAAGCAGATCCAATTTGTTTAAACAAAATATATTCTTAATAACAAAATTGGTATATGTTTAAATGAAACAGCATAGTGCCTCTGGCTCTCTAAACTCTAATCATCTTGGCTTCTATGAAAAGATAATTGAATTTCTTATCTAAATATTGGATATTCTTTACTGACTAGCTGAAAGTCAAAATTTTTTTATGGTAGAACTTTAAATTACCAGGTATAGTCCTGGGTTATTGACTCAAAGGACCACTATAAATTATATATTAAAATAACTTTCAAGTGATAGTGATTACTTTTAAAAGAATGAATGTGAAAATCTATATTCCAAAATGGTTGTAAAGCTGGTGTCTAAATTAGAACTGACTGCTTCTTAATGTTTAGCTGAGACTCAGAAAATTTTTACTGTCATAAGATGATTTAATATTGGGTAATTTATAACCTGGAATTGTTATTTGAAAATCTTGAATGATATTATTAGAATCTTATAACTTTGAATATCCCATACATCTATATTTTCAGATGTGTAAATAAATGAAAACTACCTAAATGAACACAAACAAAGGCTATTTATGCAGACCTTGCTATATAGCAAGGGAGTCAACCACCACCACTTATATTTGGCAGAAACTCAAAGCCAATCAGGGTAGTGTAAAAGATTTCAAGTGAGATATAGGGGGGCTTCAGGTATCCTTGGTTGGAAGCTATTGGCAAAAAGATCCTGGAGATAGGTTTAGTGTATGTGGGACAGCCTATAAGATTTACTAGGAAAGCATATTTGGTTTCCTCTGGTTGGCCCTAATTTTAAAATGGGCCAAACATTAAGGAAGGTGGCAGTTATTGATTCACTTTGCCATTTAGAGCTGACTGCTACAGTGAGTTTAGCTTCCATGAATGGCTGTTACAGAGGTTGTAGGTCAGTTCTATTTTTATTTATGTTCTGGCCATTATATATTTGTATATTCTGTTCCTAATAGATATAGATGTTATTTTATTATAAAGTTATTTCTAGTATAAGGTTCAATATTTATCTGAAGTATAAACTGTTCTTTGATTTAATAAAACCCTGTGATCTTTATTAATATCTTACCTATAAATTAAAATGTAAAATAAGGTATGATTTTCTCTTAGAGGATATCAAAATGTTCAAATATAAGTCAGAGATTTTCCTTTAATATTAAAAAAGCCAAGGGCGCAAATTACTCAATAAATATTTAAAACATAGCTCAGAAAGTTATCATCCCAAACAATTTTGCTATTTCTATTGTCCCAAAGTAGTCACTTTTTACATCTCAGTCACCTCTGGGTCTAACTCATATGCATAGAACAGAATTCTTTCTGTTCTACCCTGATTGCAGGCTAATACAATGCTTCTGATGAGATCACTGACCCTCGGGCCTCCCATCCTCTGGAATAGCTGCTGCTCCTACCAAGATTTTAACTCCCACAGAACATGCATGTGTACCTTATAAGCCTCTAAACATGCTACTGGCTTAATCTTCCAGCTTTTATTTCTTAAAGATATTCTAGGATATTTATGTTTATGGTTAGAATAAATACCTAAATTCTAAAGCATTATAAATCAACTAGAGGCTGGTGCACAATTCATGTACCAGTGAGGTCCTTTGGCCTGGCCTGCGGCATCGGGTTGAAACTAGCTCGCCAATATCCCCAAAGGGTCCCAGATTGCAAGAGGAGGCAGGCCAGACCAAGGAACCCCATCAATGCATAATTGGAGCCAGGGAGGGATGCAGGAGGTTGGCCAGCCAGGGAGGGACCGCAGGAGGGCTCCAGAGCATGTCCTGCCTATCTTGCTCAGTCCCAATCGGCCGATCCCCAGCAGCAAGCTAATCTACCAGTCAGAGAATATGTCCCCTGGTGGTCAGTGTACATCATAGCAAGCAGTTGAGCAGCCTTAGCATATCATTAGCATATTATGCTTTGATTGGTTGAATGGCTGACCAGTCGACCAGACACTTAGTATATTAGGCTTTTATTATATAGGATGATGTAAATGCATCATAACAGAGACTGTGTGGTAAGGCCTAAGACGTCCCCTCCTAGTACTTCTGTGCCTCCATGTCTTACTTGTCCTGCCCAATTCAACCTGATACCATATTCTGCCACCTCATTTTTCATTTGCCCTAAGAACATGCATTAAAGATGTCCTTTACTGAGACTATTGTTTAAGCTAACAATTTTGCCAAACCTCTCATATTTATATCATTTCCCAGAGCCAATCACTCCTCAACCTGCCCTGCCTCATGTGCCCCATAGCTTGACCCAAATAAGCTTATCCTTATGGTATTTTTATACTATTAATAAAATAAAATGATATTATGAAATTATTTAATTCTGAGAGAGAGCATATATAATATGAGGGAGAAGAAAGCAGGAAGATGGGGTATGAAAAGATGATCTCAGGTATAAAAAAGCAAAAATAGTATTTTTTAATTAATCCTCCTATCTAATAAAAGAGTAATATGTAAAATGACCTCCACTACACCCACAAGCCATGCCCACCAGCCAATAAGAGTGAGTATGCAAATTAACCCAACCAAGATGGCTACAGCTACAGAGAGCAGGAGAGAGGTTTGGGTTGCCCCTAAAGATGGAGGAAGCCAAGCTTTCTGCAAACCCTGGCCAGCCCAGGCCTCTGCTTAAGGCAATAAAGTTTCAATGGCTGTGCAAGCAGAAGGCTTGCTCTTCTCCAAGGCCCTGCCTGGGCTTGCCCTGCACAGCCCCACCTTGCCAGGCACAGCCCTGTTCTGCACCACCCTGCACAGTTTCTAGGGAGGTCTGCCCCCTAGTATATTTACATTATGATTCATTAACAGTAGCTAAATTACAGTTATGAAGTAGCAACAAAAATAATTTTATGGTTGGGGGGTCACCACAACATGAGGAACTGTATTAAAAGGTCACTGAAAACCACTGATCTAGAGCAACCCAAGGCCTATTTAAAATTGTTGTAGTAGGCTTTGCAGGGGTCTTATCATGATGTTGTCATTTGATAATGAAGTTGTCTCTCTTTATGTTGGGGTAATTGGAACTTCAGTGAAGTAAAGACACGCCCATGGAACCTGCAAAAGGTTTTCATACATGTGAAACAATATACTTCATGTGGCAGCTGAAAGGAATGAGCAGAGCCTTGGAAAGACATGAAGACTCCAAGATTAGAGGCTGGAGGGAAAGTGCATGCTGAGCATTTCACACCATGAGTTACAATCTACATATATAAAAACTTAATATGCTAGGTGTCTTACAAAGCAGTCCACAGACTGGTTGCTATAACATGCACTGACCATCAGGGGGCAGATACTCTGACAGGTAGGTTAGCCTCCTGATGGTGTCTGGCTGATCAGAACTGGGTGAGAGGGGACTGGACATGCCCTGAAGCCCAGGGTCCTTCCCATGGTCCTTCCCTGGCCACCGGCCCTGATCCCAATCAGGACTGGGTGAGTTGGCCTTGATCCACCCTGATCACTGAATTTTATGCAGTGGGCCTTTGTGACAATATAATTTAATGTAAGTTTTTATCCTATGCATATTCTACTCTAACACAATTTTTAAATGTAAGTTTTCTGATGGTAAAGTTCTCAGGTGCCCTTCAAATCAAAACAACATGCTCATGCTCATAATTCATATTTTTTGAAGAAATACTGATTTTGAAAAACATGAAATTTTTTAAAATCTGATATCATATTGCTGGATTATTAATGAGAGCATATCCATGTTTTATCTAAAATATTTTTCAATAAACTGTGTCTTAAAATAAATAACCTCCAAAGATTATGTCAAATGCATGTATGGTTAAACCCAATTTAGGAACATATGTTCTAAGAAGAAAAGAAAATCTACTTATTCTGAAAATAAACTTTGGTTGGTGACATTTCATTTACATGTCGTAGGAGGACACTTATCAATCTACTCAGTTCTAGATAAATTCAGTGACACTGTCCCAACCTGCATATTAATCTTAAACAAGCATAGGCCCATCCCTCAAGTTTAAAAACTGCATATTAATCTTAAAGAGACATAGGCCCACTCCTTAAATTTATAATCTGATTTCACCCTTTCCCAAGTTAATAGTACCCTCAATTCTAAACCCAGTGGCACTTTGAATATGTCTTTCCACTTCAAAATGGTTTGCTTGATTCTATAGCTTGTCTTTCCTTTGTTTTTAAGTAGTGAGTAATAACTTTCCCCAATTAGATTACAACTTCTTTAAGGGTAGGAAACATATTTATTTTCATCTCTATCCTGAAGTCCTATTTTTAGGGACTAAATACGTATTTGCTGAGTTTATAAATTAATTAAGAAATTAATAGACAAAATATTAAATAGAGTGAATATAAATGAACAAATCCTATGGTTTCACAGAAATCATATATTCACATTTCTTTTATACAGCACATTGTTTTTAGGATTTATTGTATACGTGTGTATACATATTCATATTTATAATATACACATATTTTTATCCAGGAATCTCAGAGATACTGCCAATAGTTAGACTCATTTATTCTTTGTTAACCAAGTCTATGACTCAGCTCCTTCTAAATTATCCATGAAGGAAAGGCACTGTTCTAAAACAAATGTATCTAAAATTCCCTGACCAAATTCTAGCTCTGGGACTGTCCTTAGAAAATAGTGGCTGTAAATAAAAAAAAAATGAAATCATTTCATTTACTTAAATTTTTCAAATTAAATGAATTCCTTAATGTTAATAGAATGCCATAAACTTTTAAAAATATGTGGCAGAGACAATGCTATATAGTTATTAAATTATTTTATTTCTTTTACAACCACCGCTTCATTTCTTGCTCCCATTTGCAGCCTGAAGCAGAATGATCAGACATGCTTAATTTGTGCTCTTGATTGCTCTTCCACCTCCACACACCAGGCCACACCAGATTTGCTCCATACCCTGCAGATGTCAAAGGTAGCATGTTATATGGTTATTCACTATTCACTTCTATATTTTTTATTTCTTTGAAAGTTTGTCTTTATGTTTTGATGTACATATAATAAATTTGCTTTTCCTTTTGTATAGAAGTTTATGAATTTTGATAAATGTATAAAGTATTCTTTGTAACAAACACCACAGTCAAGTGTAGAACAACCATTGGACAAAGGTAATGTTCCCTTGTGGCCTCTGGCCTGTTTGTGATCATCCCTCACACATTCTCAATCCACAGGATTTCTTCTTGGTGGTTATAGGTTTGCTTTTTCCATAATGTTTTTTATATATAACATTGTTTGTGTGTGTGTGTGTGTGTGTGTGTGTGTGTGTAAGAGAGAGAGAGGAGAATATTGTACAATAGTCTTTTGTGTCTGACTTTTTTCATTTAGTATAATACCTTTCTAATTTATTTGTTATTGATTTACATCAATATTTTTTCCTTGTTTTTATTGTTAATCATTATTTCACTAGAGGCCCGATGCACAAAATTCATGCACAAGTGGGGTCCCTAGGCCTGGTCAGCAATCAGGGCCAATTGGAGCCTTCCAGCTGCTGGCCAGGGCCTTCCTTCATTCTGCATTGCCCTTATTGGTCAGCGCACATCATAGCAAGCAATTGAACTTCCTGTCTCCCAGATGAACTCCCAAAGGGACAATTTAGGCTTTTACATATAGAGATTGTATGAATATACCAAAATTGGCTTATCAATTTACATTGGTTGTTCCCATTTGAGGAAATTATGAATAAAGCTGCTCTAAACAATCACTTTTATACACATGAACATTTGTTTCTCTTAGGTAAATACCTAGGACTGAGATTGCTGGATCATATTAGAGCAAATACATTTAATTTTATATAATAAACTTCCCAGTTGTTTTTCAAAGTAGTTGCATCACTTTTCATTTCTATCAGAAGAAAAGAAAGTTCTGTTTCCTTCCTCACCAGGAATTGCTAATGTCAGTTTATTGTTGTTTTTGGTCTTGTTTTGTTTTAACTATTCTACTATGTGTATATCACTTTGATTTTAATTTTCATTCCCAATTTTCTTTACATGTACTTATTTGCCATCCTGATATCTTCTTTAGTGAAATGTCTATTCAAACTTTTGCTCACTTTTGAATTGGATGTTTTGTTTTGTTTTTGTTTTTTTGAGTTTTTATTGTTTTTATATAACCTGTGACTATTTTAAAGTCCCAAATAAATCAATTTTTGGTTAAATAATTAAAAATTAAATAAATACATTTTTCTTCAAAGACACCAGGATATTATGGGAAACAAAGGGCAGATTAAATTGTAGTAATTAAATGTGTGTGTGGAGTGGGGCATCTGGGTTTCAGTCACTCAGAAAGACAAGGGTTCAAATTCTAGTTATATCATTTTCTACCTGTAGAATTTGGGGCAAGTTATTTATCTTCATCTGTGAAATGGAGATATTATAATTACTGTGTGAATTAATAAAAAAATTCAAGTAAAGAAGCATAATGGCTCTCACATGGTAAGCACCAAATAAATATTAACTATTATTATAATTATTATTGCCTTTACACAAGTTAATAAAAACTGGTAATTTTAAGCCAGGCATATCAATAATTTTATCTGCATTTGAAGTAGATTTTGAATTCTAGATATTTAATTTTTAAAATACATTTATTTACATTTTTTACCATTAATTAAAAATGAGTATTTTGTAGAAATAGAGAAAGTGTAGGGACATGAGTAGAATGATGCAGTATTTAGCTATCAAAGAAATATACTTGAGTAGAGTAAGCGGTAATATTGACATCCCTAAACTAAAATACTTGACTTGAAAATAATAGGAAAGTTACAAAATGCTTTGAAATTCTATGGCATCAAATAGTTATAATTAAAGGGTCCATAAAATTGCATATGGCTAGTGTAAGGAAATAAGTCATTCATCCTGATCCTAAAAATACTGGAACAAAAAGGTTTACATTGGCAAATTTGTTCACATTGTCAAATTTCAAATATGTTTGTGAAAGGTTAAGTTCAGCTGCTGCAGAGATATTAAAAGTTGAAGGCAGTCATGGGCTCTATAAAACTTAAGGTAAAGATGTTATCTCTCAAGTCTCCCCTCATTGCTTATGTCCTGTGCCTCTGCAATTAGTATTGCCCATTGGTTTTATAGAAATGAGATGCTGAAAGGATGTTGGGTTGAGTAAAAGAATCCTTTAAACAGAGTAAGACATAAAATAATAAAAAAATCAAGGCAGGATAAAAACAGGGACTTGTAGAACATGCTTTGATGGCAAACTGGTCACCTAAAAGCGTTTTTGCACTGCTCATTACATTGCCATGGTGCTAAACTTTTTTGACCTAGAAAACATAAATATCCACAAGACAAAGAAATTCTTCAAATATCTTGCTAAAAGTATTGAATTATGTAATACAGAGCAACTACAAAAATATTCTTATTATTTCCCTTTTAGCTGTGTTTTTACTTCAGAAGAAAAAGGAGAGTGGTTGTCACATCAGAAACAGTTCCAAAGATCTGTCCCCTGTGGTATGTAATGCCACTCTGTCTCTATAATTCAGGAAACAAGGCTACCCCTTTCATTTCAGTAACTTGGCAGCATTCTAGTTGAGATAATACATTGTCAAGTCAGTCTTAAGCACATTAGACATATAATATAGCAGTATACATTGGTTCTGAGATTCTTAATAATAAAATTTGAATGTGTGCTGTCCCTAAAGATTTTTCTCCTTTTAAATCTCTTTGAGTTTAGATTCTTCAAATAAAGTTAAATTTTCAATAATGTTTATGAAAGGAAATGGACTCCCCTCCATCTTGTCCTATTAGGGCTGGGACCCCCTCCCTTTTCTGGGAGTGGCCACAGGTGTGCCAGCAATGTCTTAACTTCCCCGACCCCCACCTGAAAGGACCAATGAAGCTCCAGGGACACAGCTAAGGTCCTAATTAGGCTTAACCACAGAAAGACCCTAATTCAAGTGACCAATCTCTGTAACCCTCATCACTTTCCCAAGCCCCCTAATTATTCTACCCCATAAAACTCATTGTTCCCGCCTGGTTCGATCTCTTGCCTCGCTGCTGCACCAGAAAGAGGCTGAGAGCCAAACCCGGTTTTGAATAAAGACTCTTTGCTTTTGCATCGGAAAAGGCTTCTTAGTGGTGGATGATTGGGGACCCTGAACTCTGGGTACAACAGTTTATACCATTAACTGTAAACTCCTTAGAAACAGGGGCTGTTTATTTTTTTATATCCTCTACACTTGAGGCAGGATAGTAAGAAGCAAGGAAAATTCCTTGGCAAGTGGAATTTAGGAACCAAGACAGATAACTGAAAAAACTAGCCTAGTAATTTACAGCCAGCTAGAGAAAGAACTTCTAGGCTTTACTTGTATTTCAGCTCCAGGCCAAATCAGGTGGGCAATGCCCTGACCAGCTGCAATAACCCTTTGCCCTGAGGCTGACCAATCAACAAAGGCCAGGACCCTAAAAGAATACACCTGGAAAAATGATGAATATTCTGCTGAAACCCTCCCCAGAGACTGCCTATAGAGTTCATACCTCAAAATAGAGGGAAAGGACCCAGTGCTGTTTTCCCTCCTGAGCACACATGCACTTCTCCCTCCTCACTGTTTTTCCCTTGAATCAATCTCTGCACCTTGCAAAGGGTGATACATTACTACCAGAAGCAAATGAGATAAATCTTATCACATACTTAAATTCTGTGGACAAAAAAGGGCTATATGCTAACTAGTTCAGGGAAGGCCTGCATGGCCGTTGTATAAACTGAAAAACCTAAAATAACCACAAAAGATGGTCTGAAAATTAAATATTTAACTGGTTATTGTGAGTAGTCATGTCCTAGGCCAGTATTTTCCCTGACAAAGAACAACTAACATTTTTGCTGAACCCATTTGTTTTGTTTTGTTTTGTTTTGTTTTTCTCTAAGATAACATATTGGTGAAATGACTGGTTACTAGTAACTTCCCTTTTTTCCAGACCCCTCGGGGTACAACAAATGGCACCAGAACATTCCCTCATTGTTTTATTATCAAGTTAATTGTCAACTGTTAATAATGTTAAACTATCCTATTTCCATCTCTGTAAAAGAAGCAATTGTCCATCATTTCACTTTTTACCCTATCTCAGAGTCCACCCCATCCCCTGCCCCCCCCTTTGCTTTATCCCACCTTTTTAATCTATCACCAATGAATTTCATGTAACCACCTATGTCCCTCCTTTGATTGCTATGTATAAATACAGATGTATCCCGCCATTATCTAGACATTATCTCAATTCATTGAGGTTCTGCTTCCTGACATATGTCCACAGTTTGGCTCAAATAAACTCACAAAATTCTTTACCAGTTTCAATGTTTTTTACAGTAACAATTCATACAATACTAGAGGCCCAGTGCATAAAATTCATGCATTGGGGGGAGGTGGTCCCTTAGCCCGGCCTGCACCTTCTCCAATCTGGGACCCCTTGGGGGCAATCAGATATCATTGTCACAATCCAGGACTGCTGGCTCCTAACCTTTCGCTTGCCTAACTGTCTGATTGCCCTTAACTGCTTCTGCCTGCCAGCGTTATCACCCGCAAATGCCCTCCCCTGCTGGCCTGGTTGCCCCCAATTGCCTTTCTTTGCTGGCTATCTTGTGGTGGCCATCTTGTAATGACATCATGCAAGGGCATTGCACAAGGGCATGCCGCAACCTAGGCTTTTATTATATGGGATAATAACATTTTACATTTTTATTAAATTGATAAAAATAGAAGAAATATATTTTGTAATGTTTCTACTTTTTTATATTTTAGAAAACATTTATCATTCTACTTTAACTTCAAAAGACTTAGTGGTTTTCTAAACTACTCTCAAAAGGCAAAGCAGCTCAGACTATAACTTTTTTAATTTGGAAAATAATTATTTATTTCTTAAGTTGCGTGACAATTTTTATCCTGCAAACAGTACAAACTGAAGTGGTTATAATTCTAAGTGTAAAAATACTAAGAATACTAAGAATAGATATAGTATTTCCGTTATCCCATTAAAAAAAAACTTTCTTTTGGAAAGTATTACATATGTTTCCCTTCCATCCCCCCTTAACTCTTTTTATCCTACCCCTCTCCTTGCCCCAAGTCTTTATATCCCTATTGTCTGTGTTTGTGGGTTAAAAATATATGCATACAAGTTCTTTGGTTGATCTTTTTTTTTTCCACCCCCTCCCCACCTTTCCTCTAAGATTTCACAGACATGCTTCTATGTCTCTAGATCTATTTTGTGCTCATCACTTTATTTTGTTTATTAGATTATGCATATGAGTAAGGTCATGTGATAAGTTGACTACCTTATTTTTTTGACTACTTTATTTTGCTTAGCATAATACTCTCTAAGTGCCTCCAGGCTGTCTCAAAGGGAAAGAGATCCTTCTTATTTACTGCTGCATAGTATCCTATAATGAAAATGTACCACAGCTTTGTTATCCACTCATCTACTGATGGACACTTGGGCTGTTTCCAGATCTTAGCTATAGTAAATTGTACTGCTATGTGCATACAGGTGCATAGATTCTTTCTCATTGGTGATTCATGTTTCTTATATTCTTAGAAGTGGGACTTCACTACTCTTATTCAAAGTAGTACTGGAAGTCCTAGCTACAATGATCAGAGAAGAAGAAAACATAAAAGACATCCAAATTGGAAAGGAGGAAGTAAAATTCTCATCATTAACAGGTGACATATTATACACAGGAAATCCTAAAGACTCCACCAGAAACCTATTAAATTTAATAAGTGAATTCGGCAATGTAGCAGGAGACAAAATTAACACCCAGAAATCAATGGTATTTTTATACTGCAATAATGAATTCTCAGAAATAGAAACTAACACATACATACACACGCATACACACACACATGCGTGCACACACACACACACACACACACACACTGTAATCCATTATCCCATTTTTAAAAGATAGTTCCTGAATATTTAACCAAATAGGGTTTCTTCTGGCTATTACATGTCTCAGTGATAAGTAGAGGATAATAAAAAAGGATGCATGCTAAAGAAATCACCTGCTTTTGATTGTGTGCCAAAGAAGTCACCTGCTTTTCATATATAAGAACAATTATTGGTGTTATTTTATGGAATATTTTACTATCTTATGTCACCTTGAGAATTTGGGAATTCTCTTGAAGACCACTGACTAAATTAAAGGCAAGAAATCTTTAGTTCAAAGTATCTTGCCCTAACTTGTTTGGCTCAATGGATAAAGTGTCTGCCTGAAGATTGAAAGGTCCCAGGTTCGATTCCAGTCAAGAGCATGTACCTTGGTTGCAAGCACATCCCCAGTAAGAGGTATGCAGAAGGCCACTGATCAATGTTTCTCTCTCATTAATGTTTCTTTCTATCTCTTTCCCTTCCTCTCTGTAAAAAATATCAATAAAATAAGCCAGTCAATGAAGGAGAAGCATCACATGATCGCACTCATTGGAGCATAATAAAGAACATTATAAACTGATGAACAAAAGGATAGATACAGAGACAGTAAAGCTTCAAACAGACTGTGAAATTACAGCAGCATGATTAAAGTTAGGTGAGGTAAATAAGAGATCAATCAAAGGACTTGTATCTATGCATATAATCATAACCAATGAACATAGACACTGGGGGGTTGGGGTATGCCTGGGAGGGAGGGGGGCAATGGGAAGATATGTATAAAAAATTAATAAAAAAAAAATAGGATTCATTTTGCTGAAAAAAAATAAAAAATAAAAATAAAAAATAAAATATACTTAAAAATATCTTTCTTCTGGGGACCAACTATATGTAATATATATGCTTATATATAAATTCTGATATTTGGTAGGAGGGGCAGTTTTAATAAAAGTGAAAATTATTGATTTTGTATTTCTCATAAGGTTGATCTAGGTAACAAACAAAGGGGAGAGATACAAAATAGCAGGATGAAAGTGTCCCTGGAAATTTCTTCTAGTTAACAAGATGTATAGGTTGGGCCACATTAAATTGCCAATATTTACTAGTAATTGTTTTTAATCAGATAAAAATAACATTTTTTTATTATTTAACCTAAAATATTAGTAGATATTTCTCTTAAGGAGATGATTATTAATGCCAACTACATAGGCAGGGAATCATTATAGACTAGTAATAATAATATTACACTGAGTGGCCAGATTAATATATTCTCTGAAGGCATAATAATCTGGCCCAGTGCATGAATTTGTGCATGGGTGGGGTCTGGGCAACCTGGCCAGAGGGAGGGGACATGAGTGGGCATGGACAGTTGGCCAGCCTCCTTGCTGGTCAAACTCCTGGCCGAGGGGACAACTTACATATTAGCTTTTTATTATATAGGATATACACTGAGTGGCCAGATTATTATGCGTTCAGAGATCATAATAATCTTGCACTCAGTGTATATGTTGCACCATTATTACTAGCAGTTATTGCTAAATATTGTATATTTAGAACTTTTTATAAAGTTAAAAGTGAAGTTTTAAAAAAAAGAGAAGCAAGTGTTACTATGATTCAAAGTTTGTCACCAAAAATTGATTATTAAAATTGTCCCTTTACTGATTCCCTGAGCTCTGGTCTTGGACATGCACCATCTGCTCTGTCAGGTGCTGTATTTTCTTTTTTACCTGACTTTTTATTGCTCTTATCACTGTGAACTCTGAGGGCATGCCCAGGTCTGCCATGGCTCATACTTTCTCAAGTGTGACTATCAATTATTTCTTTTGAAAATTGATATGTTGATAGAAAATAGAGAAATAATTTTGTTGTCCTGGATTATTTTTATGGAGAGAATTCACTCAGCTTAAAATAAGAAGACTTCAGTTGACAGAATGTAATCTAAATTTCAGTTAATTCTATTAAATTATATTATGCAACATTGTAGCATCTGAATTGCAATGATATATGGCAAATAAAGTTAAAAAATGTCATTATGATAAAAATGAACACCCCACATTCTTTTAGGTGCCTGAAGACACACTCACTATTAATGTCATTTCCAAACAATCCTTAGTTCTTTTTTTTTAATTTGATTTAATACACAGAAGGAGAAGGAGAGAGAGATAAACAACAATCAGTTTTCCCCGCTATGCACCCCAACAGGGGCCTGAACATGCAAACTGGGCATGTGCCCTGACGAAAAATTGAACTGGCGACCCTTGGGTGCATGGGACAGGATTAACCAAGTGAGCTAGCAGTTCTTTTAAACTCTCATACTTGGGCTGTTTGCAATAAGGCAATGGTGCTTTGTCTCTACAAATGTGGGGAATTCAGAATTACAAAAAAAATAAGCCAATAATTTTAGTATCTTATTTCTATAGCATATTTTTGTTTTAAAAGATCTTTTCTGTTAGGCTATAACATCAGCATAGTCATGCCTATTAAATTTCTTAATTTCTAATCCAGTAACAAGAGTGAGTCAATGAATTCAAATGATTACTTCTTTCAAGATTATTTACCAAAATATGTACCTTTTTTTTTTATTATTATTGCACGAATGGTCTGGATTGGATTTTCTTTATTTAAGAGTGAAACAGAAAGCTCCAGCTAAGCAGCTCAGGTGGTTAGAGGATAGGCCCCATACACCAAGATTGCAAGATGGATTCCCAGGCACATACAAGAGTCAACAATTGAATGCATAAAGAAGTGGCACAACAAATCAATGTTTCTCTCCCCTGTTCTCTCTCTCTCTCAAATTAATTTTAAAAATATTTTAAAGAGACAAAATGGCTCCTTGCTCTAAATATAAAATGAGTATTTGACTAAAAATCTCAGAAGAGCAAACCCTCCCCTGAAATATCATTACTACACTATTATTTCTAGTTTTTATTGGGTTCATGGAGAGCCCTACAGTATTTTGTAGAGTCATCAATCCAGTGTTGTAAAGAGAGTCATCTGTAGAATGAGATATGAAACCATATACACTAAACCATAGTTCTGAATTTTCTTAATTCTGGTTTTTACATACCTGGTGAATATCACAAAGACAAAAAAATTGAATTTTTGACTTAATGTTTTAGTTTTCAAATGTTTGCTACCAAGCTTTTGGCTCAAATATATGAGAAAATGGAATAAAAATGAAGGTTTGGACTCAATAGCTTTTGATAATGTATCATCATTTCCTGGGACAATTGCCATTTTATTAAAGTGAAACAATCATCATTTGGATTCAAGAGTCCTGGGTTAAAGTCTACTTCTCACACTCACTAGCTAAATAAATTCAAGAAAGAGGGAGTAGTTAGTTAAGCCTATTTCACAGGTGAAGAAAACTGAGACTCACTGAAATTAAGGGACTTAATCACTCTATTCTTTAATAAACTAATTATGTCACTATAATATTGATACTGAATTTTTTGGACTGGAACCCGGATTCTTTGTCTGCTATAATCAAAGAATGAATCCACAGACACAAAGTGGTATAGCAAAAGTGGAGATTTCTTGAAGAACAAGTACAGACTCCCACGTGGGAAGAGAGAAGAGTCCCACAGAATGGACTCCCAAGTAGGGAGGGGGAAAAGTCCCACAGGGTTCTGTGGAGGGGATAGGACCAGACTTTGTTCCCCCCTTAAGGAGTCAAATTAAGGCCAGGGTGACCTCAGGCCTGGAGGCAGTAAAAGCAGGAACTGGTTGTTTTCATACACAAACACCAGGTACCTCAGGCACACCCAGCTCTGAGGAACCACAGGGTCGTACAAACCACCCCTAGAAAGGACATCTGCATTCCAAGCTACTTGCTTAATCAGAGTTTAGATAA
>JAAGEH010002534.1:42294547-42352556 GCA_011751065.1 Lasiurus cinereus | reverse complement strand
CTCATTCTCTTAGGTGCGTCGCCTCCCTGCCCCTGTTGAATGACCCCGCGGGCCGGGGCATGACTGGCGCCCAACGTGGGGTGACGAGGGTCGCCACTCCGGGGAACATCTGCATGCCTGTCCGGCAGGACCCCATCCTGAGCCGCCACGGACTGCCATGAGTGAAGGCTCGTCTCCTGAGTCGCTGCGGACTGCTGTGAGTGAAGACTCATCCTTTGATCTCCGCAGATAACTCGTCTGTGAGTACGATCTTGGTTTCGATTTTTGCAGATGATTTTACAGACAGATCCTATGTTCATTTGAACTAAGAGAACCTTCTGCCCTTAATTCCTCCTACATTCTCTGGTCCGCTAATAAGCGCCCTGTCCGGCCGACTCACGGCTCTGGACAGGAACTCCGAATCACCCTGTTGGGCGTGACGAACCCGGCTGGTTCCCTTATTACATCTCTCGCAAACCTTGAGCTCACTTCGTCTTAGTGGTCGTTGTCCTGGCATGGGGTTTATACATCCCGACCTATGATACGTGAGCAAGGGCCTTTCTGGTAAACAGAGACTGCTAACTGGGTGCCTGGTCCGGTCGTCTTGCCCTCAGGGCTGACCTGGCACGGTGTTTATACATCCCGGAGGCTTACGCGGAGGAGAATACTTAGTTATACCAACAGCCATGGGCTCCTCTCTTAGTTCCCATGAACTTTTCCTTAATGGTCTTAAAGAATCCCTCAGGACACGAGGAGTAAGAGTAAAGAAAAAGGATCTTAGACAATTTTTCTTGTTTATCCATGATACATGCCCCTGGTTTCCGCTTGAGGGCACCATTGACGGCAGAAGATGGCAGAGGGTAGGCGATGCCCTTCAAGATTTTTACCAAACTTTAGGCCCCGAAAAAATACCCGTTACAACCTTCTCCTATTGGAATCTCATTCATGATATCCTTAAAGTCCACCATCAGGACCCGGATATAAAAGACATAATAAAAACAGGGGAAGCGGCCGTAAGTGAGGCTTCCCACCCCTCTTCAACCTGTCCGTCAGTCGCTATAGATATGCCTAATCACCCGCCCCAAGAGGACACTGAAAAAGAAAGACCAGAGCCTATTAAAAACGCCCCCTCCAACGCTCAGATTCCAAAAATTTATCCCTCCTTAAAAATAACGAATGACAATCCATTCGATGACAGCCTTTCCCCAGAGGACCAGGAGACTCTTGAAAACCAAGCCGCCCACTATCATGATGGGGACGACCCTTGGGGTCTTACTGCCCCCACCCTCAAAAGACCACCGCCTTATAATCCCGTTCCCCTCATAAAACCCCCCTCCTTTTCTGGCCCTGCCTCTACATTCCCCAGTAACTATGATCCCCTCAGGCAAGCCAAGAAAAGTCTTACCCAAAACATATCCTCCTTAAAGGAAGTCCTTGAACAAAAGCGTGAACATATCCAATTAATCAAAGAACTCCGAGCCCTTGAGGCAGAACTCACCACCCTCTCTACCACTCCAAAAAACCCTAAACTTCCTCAACCCAAATCAAAGGCTATCCTCCATACCTTTCCTGTCACTCGCAGCCAAGGGCCACCCCCTACGTCCCCTGAAGAGAAAGATAATGACAATCAGTCTGAACCACCTGATGCAGAGTCAGAGGGCGAAACATCAGACGCCGAGGAACCCGACTCCACCCCAGTCAGTTCTAACCAGACCTCAAGGCTGCTGTTAAAGATTATGGCCCTACGGCGCCATTCACTGTCGCCCTCTTTGAAAGTTTCAGCGATAGGTGGCTTACCCCTAATGACTGGTTATCTCTGGCCAGAGCCACCCTTTAGGGTGGGGATTTTGTTTTTTGGCGCACTGACTGTTGAAAACTGCCGAGAGCCCGCACAGCGCAATAGTGACAGTAAGGATTCCTGCTCTTGGACAAGAGACAAACTTTTAGGCAAACCCCCTTTTGAAACTAATGAGGTTCAAGCGAAATTTCCCCCTGGCTTACTGGCCCAGATTCAGGTTGCAGGGCTTAAAGCCTGGCGCCGTCTTCCTCCTAAGAGTTCTGCTACCACCTCGTTAGCCAAGATTCGTCAAGGGGCTGACGAACCTTACAGTGATTTCCTCAGCTGCCTCACTGATGCCGCTGAGAGACTAGTGGGAGAAGGAGAGACGGAAAGCGCCTTCTTAAAACACTTAGCTTATGAGAATGCCAACCCTATTTGCCAAGAAACGATCAGACCTCATAGGGGTACCAGTCTCTCTGATTATATTAGACTCTGCTCGGGGATAGGCCACTCCCACACCATTGGGCAGCTATCGGAGCGGCTTTAGAAATTTTCTCCCAAAAACAACCAAACATACAGAGCACACAACCCCAGAAAACTTGCTTCAATTGCCAACAGCCAGGCCATTTTGTTAATAACTGCCCCAATCCTAAACAGCCCCGGCCTCCTCCCAAGTCTGTCTGCCCACACTGCCGGCGTGGCCTTCATTGGGCTAACGAGTGTCACTCCAAGACAGATAATGAGGGGAAAGTCCTTCCACCCCGGCCGGGAAACTCCTTAAGGGGCCAGCCCCTGGCCCCGAGAACAACACCGAACCAAGGGGCTATCAGGTTCGTTCCACAACAGATTCTTCCCGCCCAGGCATCGATTCCCTTTCCCGTGCCACCCCAGGAAGCGCAGGATTGGACCTCTGTGCCACCTCCGACACAATATTAATACCAGAACAAGGAATACAGATCATTCCCACTGAAGTTTTTGGACCACTACCCCCCCCGAATGTTCGGCCTAGTTATAGGACCAGGTAGTTCCTGTCTGGCCGGTCTTCACATTACGCCAGGAGTCATTGACAATGATTACACAGGACAAATGAACATTCTTGCCTCAGCCCCCTCAGGGCCCATATCCATTACAAAAGGACAAAGAATAGCCCAGCTCATCTTGCTTCCCTTAGACACAACCAATAAGGCCTCCATTAACCAACCTAGGCTAAATTCCTCCTTCGGTTCTTCTAACATTTACTCGACCCAACAAATCACCTCTGAAAGACCCTTGCTTACCCTTAAACTTGACGGAAAGGCATTTAAAGGTTTAATTGACACAGGGGCGGACGCAACAGTAATTTCAACAGCATTCTGGCCCCCTAGTTGGCCTTTTGAAACCTCCATAGCCCATCTCAAGGGTATTGGTCAATCCACCAATCCAAAACAAAGTTCAGAAATTCTGACTTGGCAGGACAGTGAGGGCAACTCAGGCCAGGTACAACCTTACATTGTCTCAGGACTACCCCTTAACCTATGGGGACGAGACATCCTATCTCAATTAAAGCTCATTATGTGTAGCCCCAATGAAATCATTACAAAACAAATGCTTAATCAGGGTTTTCTGCCAGGACAAGGACTAGGAAAAAATAACCAAGGAATTAAACAGCCACTTTCCATGACACCCAAAGAGGACTGATTAGGGTTTGGAAGCCAAAATTTTTCCTAACGGCCATTGACCTTCCTGTACCTCACACAGATAAAATTAAGTGGAAGTCCGACTCCCCTGTGTGGGTAGATCAGTGGCCATTAACTAGTGAAAAACTCACAGCCGCCTCAAAGTTAGTACAGGAACAATTGGCTGCTGGACATTTAGAACCCACAACCTCTCCATGGAATACCCCAATATTCATAATTAAAAAGAAATCTGGATCTTGGCGCCTCTTACAAGATCTTAGAGAAATTAACAAAACCATGATCACGATGGGAGCCCTTCAACCAGGCCTTCCTTCGCCTATTGCCATTCCTAATAATCATTTTAAAATAATTATAGACCTAAAGGACTGCTTTTTCACTATCCCTCTCCACCCCCTGGACAAAGAACGCTTTGCATTCAGCCTCCCAGTTACTAATTTTAAAGGCCCTATGCAACGTTATCAGTGGAAGGTCCTCCCTCAGGGAATGGCAAATAGCCCCACCTTATGTCAAAAATTTGTCGCACAGGCAGTAGACCCCCTCAGACCTCGCTGGCCCTCTATTTATATCATTCATTATATGGATGATATCTTATTAGCAGGAGCTACACCCTCTGAGGTTCTAAAATGCAGTCAATAACTAAACCAACGACTCTCTTCTCTTGGCCTACAGATTGCCCCTAACAAAATTCAGCTAAAAGACCCCTACTATTATCTTGGCTTTGAATTAAACTCAGACAAAATCACCACTCAAAAAATTCAACTCAAAACATCCCATTTACAGACCCTCAATGATTTTCAAAAATTCCTAGGCGACATTAATTGGCTTAGACCTTATCTTAAACTAACAACGGGAGAACTCAAACCCCTTTTCGAAATCCTGCAGGGAGACCCTAATCCTTTATCTCCTCGCCAACTCTCCCCTGCTGCAAGGGAAACACTTTATATCATAGAAACAGCTATCAGACAACAATAAATCACCTTTATCTCCTATGATAAACCCCTCCTATTCATCATCTGCCCAACACCCCACACATCCACAGGAGTCCTATGGCAGAACAATCCTCTCCTATGGGTTCATCTACCTTCCTCCCCGTCCAAAGTTCTTGTTACATATCCTCAGCTAATCACGAAACTTACTAAATTAGGCAGAGAAAAAGGTCGCCAATACTTTGGTAAAGATCCTGACCAGATCACTCTCCCGTATACTAAAGAACAAATAAACTGGCTATCACAAAATAAAGATGATGGATGATAGCCCTATCATCCTTTCAAGGAATTATTGACAACCATTATCCCTCCGATAGACTTATTCAGTTTACCCGACTATACCCCTTTATTTTCCCTAAAGTCACATCCAATACTCCCTTACAGAACGCTTCTTTAGTTTTCTCTGACGGCTCTTCCTCTGGCATAGCAACATATGTCATAGATTCTCAATGCTATAGCATTAGATCCCCGTTCAAATCTGCACAGCTTGTAGAACTTTTTGCCATCCTAGAGATATTTAAATCTTTAAACAACATTCCTTTCAACCTTTATACAGATAGTTCTTACATTGCACTCTCAGTTCCCCTACTCAAAACAGTTCCTCATATTGAGCCCTCCACCAACGCTGTCCCCCTTTTTCATGAACTTCAGTCCCTTATTTTACAAGGACAAAAACCATTCTACATCGGGCACCTGAGGGCTCATTCTGACCTCCCTGGCCCCCTCACCCAAGGCAACTCTCTTGCAGATACAAATACCCGCCTAATATATTCCCTTACTATTAATCCAGTAACCAGGGCTAAAAATTAAGACTGCTGGCTATGCATGACTGTAGGGACCCCCATGTCCACAGCTCTTCCAACATCGAACTCCTCCCTCACTAACGACTGTACCTTTAATATCCCCTTTAGAGTACAGCCTGTAGGCTTTAACTTTTCTGTCTGTTTTCAGGGACCAGCCCAAAACAATAGTTATGACATAGACCTAGGATTTATAACCTTTTCCAACTGCTCCACTATCACTAACTCCACTGGACTTTTATGCCCTGCCCCTGGACAAGTTTTCATTTGTGGAAATAACCTAGCCTATACGGCGCTTCCAACAAATTGGACCAGCTTATGTTTACAGGCCACTATTCTCCTGGACATTTCTATTATTCCAGGAGACGAGCCCGTTCCTTTACCTGCTCTTGACTATATTGCTGGACGCAGTAAACGAGCTGTTCAGTTTATCCCTCTCCTTGTTGGACTAGGGATTTCTGGTGCCATGGCCTCTGGTAGCGCAGGGCTTGGAGTAGCAATACATTCCTATCATAAACTATCCAATCAGCTAATTGATGACGTCCAGGCCCTATCAGGCACCATTAATGATCTACAGGACCAGATTGATTCCTTAGCTGAGGTAGTCTTACAGAACAGAAGGGGCCTAGATTTACTGACAGCAGAGCAGGGAGGGATTTGCTTAGCTTTACAGGAAAAATGCTGCTTCTACGCCAACAAGTCTGGTGTCGTCCGAGACAAAAATCAAGAAACTTCAAGAAGACTTCATCAAGAGACGGAAGGAGCTGTTGGAAAATCTGCTCTGGAGTGGATTTAATGGACTTCCCCCTGATCTTCTCCCCATCCTTGGTCCCCTCATAGGCTTCCTCCTTATCATAACCTTTGGCCCTTGTGCATTCAAAACCATCACCTCACTAGTGAAACAGCAAATAGAAGCTGCCTTAGCTAGACCCATTCAGGTTCATTACCAACGTTTAGAAATGACTGACCCAGACTACCATAGCCCTCAACGCCATCAACCCCAAAATGGCTCCTTCCCCGCGGGGACAGCATCTTAACCAGACGGCTGCTAACCTTTGCTTAAAAAGTAAGCAAAAGGTTTGGGTACCGAGCTGAGTGTAAAGCAAAGCATTGCAAGGGAAGATTAAATTTTAGAAAAATCTCCTCTGGGTTTCTCTGAGAACATACCTGGTTTGCATAGAGGTTGACATCAAAAGATTAAAACCTAAGGCTCTGCCTCTCCTCCCCAAAAGATGTCAAAAGCCACATAGTGGACAAAATGAGGTCCATGGGAGGAACCAGGTCAATGTCTCCTCAGCCAGTCAAAGCCCACTCCCATAAAAGGAAAAGGGAGGAGATGTCAGGAGCCAGGAATACAACAAGGGTTGTGGAATTCTCCCCAAGGCCAGAACTGCATACTTGAAACCTCCCCCAACCAGAAAAGTCATAACCGCCACATCCGCAATCAGCAGCCAGCACCTGGAACTAACTTAGCCAATCAGCTTAGGCCACATACCTCCTCGCAGCCTTTTTTCCCTCCCCTTCCCCTTTCTGAGCGTATATAAGAAGAGCCACCAGAAATAAAATTTTGAGGCTTGATCAGAACACCATTTGTCTTGCCTCCTTTCTTCGTGTCCCTGTCTGTTTCTCATTCTCTTAGGTGCGTCGCCTCCCTGCCCCTGTTGAATGACCCCACGGGCCGGGGCCGGGAGGAACCTCCTGAATGTGGGGGGAGGAAGATTACTACTGTGCCGCATGGGGCTGTGAGACCCTCGCCCCATGGAGAGCCGTAGACCGCCAACTACGGTTTAGTAGGATTAGACCTCTTGATCCTAAAACAAGGTGGACTATGTTTAGCTTTAGGGGAAACTTGCTGCTTTTATGTTAACCATTCAGGTGTAATCCGTGAGAGCTTAAGCCAACTGAGAGAGCGTATACTAGACAGAGAAGAAAAGCTTAAGCAGGAGGGGAACTGGTATGAAAACCTTTTTAACTGGTCTCCATGGCTCACCACATTGCTCACTGCTGTAGCGGGGCCCCTCACGCTCCTCATCCTCATCCTCCTGATAGGGCCCTGCATTATTAGGGGATTAACCTCCTTTATACAACAAACCATCCAGGCTATGAAGCTCATGGTCCTACACGCCCACTACCTACCCATAGCAGACGGGGAATGGGAACAGTCGGAATCAAGGATTTGATTCCCCTATAAGACTAGTAGGGAATGTGGAGGGGCAAGGACCAGACTTCGTTCCCCCCTTAAGGAGTCAAATTAAGGCCAGGGTGACCTCAGGCCTGGAGGCAGTAAAACCAGGAACTGGTGGTTTTTGTACACAAACACCAGGTACCTAAGGCACACCCAGCTCTGAGGAACCACAGGGTCGTACAAACCACCCCTAGGAAGGACATCTGCATTCCAAGCTACTTGCTTAATCAGAGTTTAGATAAAGAGTAATGCTTAGCCAAGTCCTCCTGCGCTGAGGATAAAAGGCATTTGCTGCGGAAGTTCAGGGCTCTTGTGCTTCCCTGCTGTGTCAGTGGAACCGGGAGCCTGGACTCGAGTTCGTAATAAAGGCTTCCTAAATTTTCCAATTGGCTGTCTGGTGGTTGTCTTTCTCGGGTGGGTTCGAGTCCCACCTGGGTCGCCCCACAACAGGTTCCTCTTCCCAATGGCTTATAAAGGCTGCAGATCCTGGTGCCTTGATATCCCCTCTGATTGATCACTATTCTCTGCCTGGGCTCAAAGGTCAAACCTCACATGGGGCATGTGAGGTTCTCCCTGCTCTTTCCTTATTCTTTCCCTATACCCTTTGAGCTTTCTTCTTCTCCTTCTAGATGAAGGGCTTCCTTTATTTTGTAAATATGACCTTTCTTGGCTACTTCTAGTTCCAATAGGTATGTAAATATACCTATTGCTGCCTCCTTATCTTAAGGAAATGTCACTACACCTGGCTTCCTTGTGTTATGGAAATGTGCCTTCTCCCAGTCTGTATCCCCGTGCTTTTTCCATGGACCCCAATTCTAAAAAAAATCCCTAAGCCTGCCTAAGTCCCCCTAAAATTCCTGCTTCAATATTATCTATACTATTAATGTAAATATTATTATTTGTGTGGACGAAAGGAGCCACATGCTAACCTGACAAGCTCAGAGGAGGCCTGTGTGGCAGTCTTGCAAATGTAGAGACCTAAAATAACCAAGAAAGATGGTCTGAAAATTAAATATTTAACTACAAACAGTTTATTGAGGACAGTCATGTCCTAGGGCGATATTTTCCCTGAAAAAATCAACTTAGATCTTTACTGAGCCCATTTGCCTTTTTGCCTCTAAGATAACATATCTGTGAGATGTCTGGGTAACTTCTAACTTCCCTTTCTCTGAAGCCCCTGGGGCACAACCAGATGTGCTGGACACCAGGAGAAATACCACAAATTCCTTCATTATCATGTTAATTGTTCCTGCATGCACCTAAATATTTGTTCAACATTTTACTTTTTATCCTATCCCAGGGGTTTCCCACCACTTTGCTTTATCCCACCTCCATAATCCATCAGGAATGAATTTCATGTAACCCATCTTTGTCCCTCCTTTGATCACAATGTATAAGTACAAATGTAACCTTCCATTCTTTGGAGCATTATCTCAGTTCATTGAGGTTCTGCTTCCCGGCATATGTCAACAGTTTGGCTCAAATAAACTCACAAAAATTCTTTACAGATTTCAATGTTAGTTTGTTTTTACGTTAACATTTGTTTTCTGTTACTTGTTGTTTGTACATTGTTAATATAAATAAGGTTACCTGTAAATACTAATGTAAATACAAAGAATTATCATTACTATTTAACTATACCTATACTAAGCTAAGATCAGATAACTATTCACTTTGAGAATCAGAGGATCAGATATAAGAAAATTTATTAGTCTTGGCTTTGAATAAATGTTTATATGATTTCCATATTACTGGAGCTTTGTGCCCATTCAAGGTCACATTGTAAAGCTCCAGGGAATGGTACTGAAATACCCTCAATCCCACATCATTAAAGAAAAATAATAAAGAACAGACATTAACTTTAAATGCCATGAGCTTTTTAAGAAACTATTCCTATTCAAGAGATTTTTGAGAAAAATAACAGGTGCAAAGTTTACTGGGAAGTCAAAATGTCTCTTAATAAAGTTCATTAACTATAGAAACAATATTTATAAAAATAATTTTAAACATATTCTTTTGAATCAAATATATTTTCTCCCTGAAATTTTTCACCTCGTTGTCCTTTTCCTAGCATATTATCTACCTGTATACAACTTCAGGAGAATCTAGTTTATTTATTTATTTATTTATTTATTTATTTATTTATTTTTATTTATTTATTAATGTATTACATGTATACAGATCTTCCCATTGTCCCCCCACCCCCTGACATACCCTAACCTACCTGTGTCTTGTGTTCATTGGTTATGCTTATATGTGAAAGGAAATGCACTCCCCTCCATCTTGTCTATAGGGCTGGGCCCCCTGCCTAAACCCCTTCCCTTTTCTGGGAGTGGCCACAGGTGTGCCAGCCATGTCCTAACTTCCCCGACTACCACCCGAATGGACCAATGAAGCTCCAGGAACACAGCGAGGGTCATAATAAGGCTAAACCAGAGAAAAATCCTGGCACAAGTGACCAATCTCTGTAAGCCTTGTCACTTTCCTAAGCCCTCCCAATTATCCTACCCCATATAACTCATTGTTTCCCCCCCAACCCCCAACCCCCGGCTCGATCTCTCATTTCACTGCTGGGCCAGAAAGAGGCTGAGAGCCAAACCCGGGTTTGAATAAAGACTCTTTGCTTTTGCATCCGAAAAGGCTACTTAGTGGTTGATTATTGGGGACCCCAAACTCTGGGCATAACAATATGCATGCATACAAGGCCTTTGGTTGATCTCTTATCTACCCCACCACTCCCTAAACTTCCCAATGTAATTTGACAGTCTGATGCTTTATTGCCTCTGTATCTATCTTTTTGTTCACCAGTTTGTAATGTTATTTATTATTTATGAGTGAGATCATATGGTGTTTTTCTATCATTAACTGGCTTATTTCACTTAGCATAATGGTCTCCAGTTCCATCCAGGTTGCTGCAAATGGTAAGAATTCCTTCTTTTTGATGGCAGAATAACATTCCATTGTGTAGATGTACCATGGTTTTCTGATCCACTCATCTCCTGAGGGTACCTAGGCTGTTTCCAAATTGTAGCTATTATACATTGTGCTGTTATGAACATAGGAGTGCATAAATCGTCTCTGATTTGTGTTTCTAATTTCTTAGCATATATTCCTAAGAGTGGGATTGCTGGGTCAAATGGGAGATCCATTTTTAGTTTTTTGAAGAAACTCGATACTGTTCTCCATAGTGGCTGCACCAGTCTGCATTCCCACCAGTAGTGAACGAGGGTTCATGTTATCCACATCCTTGCCAACACTTGTTGTTTGTAGATTTGTTGATGATTGCCATTCTTTTTTTTTTAATTTAATAAATTTTTATTGTTTTGATTTTTAAATTTGCTTCTCTTTTCCCCCCCCATAGCTCCCCTCTACCCACTCCCACTCCTCCCTCTACCTTACCACCCCCCACATTGTCCTCAGCCATAGGTGTATGATTATTGTCCAGTCTCTCCCTCTACCCCCATCACCCCTTCCTAGATTCTATTATATTCACCAGTTTATTCTGTACATCAGATTTTTAATTCACTTTTTACATTCACTTGTTGATATGTATTTGTTGTTCACGATTTTTATATTTTTTCTTTTACTTCTTCCTGCTCCAAAAGAGTACCTTTCAGCATTTCATAAAATACTGGTTTGGTGTTGATGAACTCCTTTAGCTTTTTCTTATCTGTGAAGCTCTTTATCTTCCCTTCAATTCTGAATGATAGCTTTACTGAGTAGAGTATTCTTGGTTGTGGGTGCTTCTTATTCATCACATTGAATATTTCTTGCCACTTCCTTCTAGCCTGCATAGTTTCAGTTGAGAAATCAGCTGACAATCGATGATTGCCATTCTGACAGCTGTGAGATGGTAACACATTGTCGTTTTGATATGCATCTCTTGGATAATTAGTGACTTCAAACATGTTTTCATGTGTCTCTTGGCCTTCCTTCTGTCATCTTTTGAAAAGGACTTATTTAGGTCCATTGCCCATTTTTTTTTAATTTCATCATTTATCTTTCTTTTATTAAGTTGTATAAGTTGGCTGTAGATGTTGGAGATTAAACCTTTATCAGTGATAACATTTGCAAATATGTGGGCTTTCTTGTTGTTTGGTTGATGGTTTCTTTTGCTGTGCAAAAGCTTTTTATTTTGATGTAGTCCCATTTGTTTATTTTCTCTTTAGCTTCTATTGCCCTTGCAGCAGTATCAGTGAAGAAGTTCTTCCAGCATATGTCTGAGATTGTGCTACCTTTGTATTCCTCTAGCATTTTTATGGTTTCCCATCTTATGTTTAAATCCTGTATCCATTTGGAGTTTATTTTTGTGTATGGTGTAAGTTGGTGATCTAGTTTCATATTTTTGCATGTATCTGTCCAATTTTTAGATAATGCCATTTATTGAAGAGACTGTCTTGACTCCATTGTATACTCATGCCTCCTTTGTCAAATATTAATTGAACATAGTGATTTGGGTTGATATCTGGATTCTCTATTCTATTCCATTGGTATATGTTTCTGCTCTTGTGCCAGTACCAAGCTATTTTGAGCACAGTTGCTTTGTAATATAGCATTAAATCTGGTATTGAGATCCCACCTACTTTATTCTTCTTTCTCAGATTGCTGGGGTTATTCGGGGTCTTTTTTTGTTCCAGTTGAATCTTTGGAGAGTTCTTTCTAGGTCTATGAAATATGCCATTGGAGTATAATGGGTAGTGCATTGAGTTTATAGATTGCTTTGGGTAGTATGGGCATTTTAATGATGTTGATTCTCCCAATCCATGAGCATGTTATGCCCTTCCATTTGTTTAGGTCTTCCTCTATCTATTTTTTCAGTGTCCTTTAGTTTTCTGCTTATAGGTCTTTTAACTCCTTAGTTAAGTTTATGCCTATGTATCTTAATTTTTTGAAGTGATGGTAAATGGGATTGCTTTTTTAGTCTCTCTTTCTGTAAGTTCACTATTAGTGTATAGAAATGCCATAGATTTCTTGGCATTAATTTTGTATCCTGCTACATTGTCCAATTAATTAATTAGTCTATTAGTTTTTGAATGGATTCTTTCTGTTTTTTTTTATGTACAGTATCATGTCATTTTCAAATAAGGAAAGCTTTATGTCTTTTCCAATTTGGATGCCTTTTATTTCTTCTTGTCTAATTGCAATGGCTAATACTTCCAGTACTATGTTGAACAGGAGTGGTGAGAGTGGGCATCCCTGTCTTGTTCCTGTTCTTAGGGGAAATGGTTTTAGGTTTTACCCATTGAGTATGATATTAGCTGTGGGTTTATCATATATGGCTGTTATGTTGAAGTATGATCCTTCTATTACCACCTTGTTGAGAGTTTTTATCAAGAAAGGGTGTTGGATTTTGTCAAATGCTTTTTCTGCATCAATTGATATGACTATGTGATTTTTATCAGTCAATTTGTTTATGTGATGTATCACATTTATTGACTCGCAGATATTGTACCATCCTTGCATTCCTGGGATAAATTCTACTTGATAGGATGTATGATCTTTCTCATGTATTGCCGAATCTGATTTGCTACAATGTTTTGTTGCAGATTTTGGCATCTATGTTCATGAGGGATATTGGCCTGTAATTCTCTTTCATTGTGTTGTCTTTATCTGGTTTTGGTATTAGGCTGATGCTGGCTTCATAGAAGGTGTTTGGAAGAGTTCCTTCTTCTTGAATATTTTGGAATAGTGTGAGGAGGATAGGTTTTAATTCTTCCTTGAATGTTTGGTAAAACTCTCCTGTGTAGCCATCTGGTCCCGGGCTTTTGTTTCCTGGAAGCATTTTGATTACTGCTTCAATTTCTTCCATAATTATTGGCCTATTGAGATGTTTAGATTCTTCCTCATTGAGTTTTAGAAGGTTATATTTTTCTAGGAATATTGCAATTTCCTCCCGGTTTTCCAATTTGTTGGAATAGTTGTTCATAGTATTTTTTAAACAATCCTTTGTATTTTGTAGGGGTCTGTTGTTATTTCTCCCCTTTCATTTCTGATTTTGTTTATTTGGGTCTTCTCTCTTTGCTCCTTGGTGAGCCTGTCTAGAGGTCCACCAATCTTGTTTAACCTTTTAAAGAACCAAGATCAGCTTTTGGTTTTGTTGATCTTTTGCATTGTTTCTTTGGTCTCTATTTTGTTTATCTCAGCTCTTTCGTTTATCTTCCTTATGCTTATACTGGGCTTTTTATGTTGTTCTCTTTATAACTCTTTGAGTTGTAAAATTAGGTAATTTATTACTATTGTTTCTTGTTTTCTTGTTTGTTTGTTTTTTTGCAGTAGGCTTGCAGAGCTATGAAGTTTCCTCTCAAGACTGCTTTCACTGTGTCCAATAAATTTTGTATTGTTGTGTTATCACTGTCATTTGTTACCATGATGTTTTTTATTTCTTCCTTGATCTCTCTGGTTACCCAGTCATTGTTTAATAGCATTCTGTTAGTCTCCATGTGTTTGATTTCTTTGGATTATTTTTCTTGTAGTTGATTTTCAGTTTTATGCCACTGTGATCTGAGAAAATGCTTGACATAATTTCTATCTTCTTCTTTTTTAAAATAAGTCTTTATTGTTCAGTTTATTACAGATGTTTCCCTTCCCCCTATACCGCCCCTTCACCTGATTTCCCCCAACCCCATGCCCTTAGCCCCTGCCACTATCCTCATCCATAGATGTAAGATTTTTGTCCAATCTCTTCCTGTATCCCTCACTCCACCTTTCCCCAGAGAATTGTTAGTCCATTCCCTTTTTATGCTCCTAATTCTATTATATTCACCAGATTATTCTGTTCATCAGATTTTTTTATTCACTTGACTTTTAGATTCACTTGTTGATAGGTATGTATTTGTTATCACTCCGTTGTTCATGATTTTTATCTTTACCTTTTTATTCTTCTTCCTCTTCTTAAATAAAATCCTTTAGCATTTCATATAATCCTGGTTTGTTGGTGATGAACTCCTTTTGCTTTTTCTTATCTGTGAAGCTCTTTATCTGACCTTCAATTCTGAATGATAGCTTTGTTGGATAGAGCACTCTTGGTTGTAGGTTCTTCCTATTCATCACATTAAATATTTCCTGCCACTCCCTTCTGGCCTGCATAGTTTCTGTTGAGAAATCAGATGACAGTCATATGGGTACTCCCTTGTAGGTAACTAACTGTTTTTCTCTTGCTGCTTTTAAGATTCTCTCTTTGTCCTTTGCTCTTGGCATTTTAATTATGATGTGTCTTGCTGTGGTCCTCTTTGGATTCTTTTTTGTTTGATGTTCTGTGTGCTTCCTCAACTTTTAAGTCCATTTCTTTCACCAGGTAGGGAAAATTTTCAGTCATTATTTCTTCAAATAAGTTTTCAATATCTTGCGCTCTCTCTCTCTTCTTCTGGCACTCCCATAATTCTGATATTGGTATGCTTAAAGTTGTCCCAGAGGCTCCTTACACTATCTTCACATTTCTGGACTCTTTTTTCTTTTTGTTTTTCTGTTAGGGTGATTTTTGCTTCCTCATATTTCAGTACTTTGATTTGATTCTTGGGGTCCTCTAGTCTGCTGTTGGATTTCTGTATATTATTCTTTATTTCAGACAGTTGATGCTTAATTTCTGACTGGTCCTTTTCCATTTTTGGGGCATTCTCATTAAGATCTTTGAAGGTCTCACGAAGTTTCCCAGAGTTCTCAATAAGTTTGTCAGAGGTTTATAGAAGATTCTTGAGTATCCTTATAAATGTGGTTTTGAACTCTATGTCCAGTCATTAGTTTTCCTCCATTTCTTCCATTTGCACCATGTTTCTTGGTCTCCACATTTTGGCTGCTTCCCCATGTTGATGGAGTGGCTTTGTGTGCTAGTTGTCCTTAGGGTCTAGTGGCTCCACCTCTCCAATCACCTGAGGTGGACACTCTTGGTGCACCCCTTTGTGGGCTGGATTCACAGTCTTATTGTAGTTAAGCCTTGATTGCTATTGGTGCACTGGGAGGAATTGACCTCCAGGCCAAGTGACTGTGAGGATTAACTGTGTCTAATAATGGAAGAACTGTTGTGCTGGAGACACCCCTATGGGGCAGGTCTTGCTTCAGGGGGGATTTGATGCCCACCAAGTCTGCCTCTTACATGTGTCACTTATGTATGTGAGGAGTTGAAATCTGGTGTCTTCTCACACTGACCTCTAGGTACACTGGTTCCTGGATCTCCAAGGAGGTACAAGTCAGCTAGTATTAGAGGCCACTCAGCAAGAGCTATAGGGAGTTCTGCAGATTTCTCCTCTTTGCTTGGAGTTTGGAAATTTTGGAGTTCATATCTCCTCTTTGCTTGGGGTTTGGGAATTTTTGAGTTGTCTGACCCAATTGCAATTTGTTAGGTTCAGTTGCCAGTGGGCAGGCTACTCATATGCAAAAGTTGCCCCCACAGCTGGGTGGGTTTGTAAATTGTGTTGGGCGGGATCTCAGGAAGTCACTAGACAAGGGTATGGCAAACAGCAATGGCTGCCAGTCAGCCTTCTCTGCCACGTTCTGTTCAGTGTCCTGTGTCCCGTGCCTCAGAACAGTAAAAAATGATTCCAGTGTGCAACTCTGCTAGAGAGCCACCCTCCCTTTCTGACCCAATGGTAGATGGTCCAGTTTCTCCCTGTATGAGTCTGGTTCCCCAGAATCTCACCAGAATCTGGATTCAGAGAGTCAGGAACTTGTAACTCCCTCTCAATGGAAAATCAACAGCACTTGCCAGCCCAATTTGCTTGTGTATCCATACTTCTGCCTTTCTGAGCCTCTGCATGTCCTACCAGGTCTGGATGCACTTTTTTCTTTCCTTCTAGTTGTAGAACTTCCACTCCGCCAGCTTTCCTGTGGTTCTGGGGGATACTTGTTTTGTCTTTTAGTTGTAGTTTTGGTGTGGTTGTGAGAGAAAGCAGGTACAGATGTATATCTTATGCCACCATCTTGGTTCTACCCTGATTTCTATCTTCTTGAATTTTAAGACACTTTTCCTATGACCCAACGGATGGTCTATCTTTGAAAATGACCCATGTGCACTTAGGAGGAATGTATATTCATATTCTGTGGCTTTGGGGTGAAATGTTCTGAAGATTTCAATTAATTCCATCTGGTCTCTTAAGTCATTTAGGATTGATGTTTCTTTTCTGATTTTTTGTTTAGAGGATTTGTGCAGTGGTGACAGTGGAGTATTAAAGTCTCCTACTATGATTGTATTGCTTTCAATCTCTCCCTTGATATCCTTCAGGAATATTTTTATGTATTTGGGTGCCCCTGTGTATATGTTTACCAGAGTTATTTCTTCTTGTTGGATTGTTCCCTTTAGTATTATGAAGTGGCCTTCCTTATCTCTTGTTAGGTCCTTCACTTTGAGATCTAATTTGTCAGATATAAGTATTGCAACCCTAGCTTTTTTTTTCATTTCCATTTGCCTGAAAACCATCTTCCATCTATTCACCCTCAGTCTGTGTGCATCTCTTGTTTCAGAGTGGGTTTCTTATAGACAGCAGATATATGGGTCATGTTTTCTTATCCAATCAGTTACCCTATGCCTTTTGATTGGATCATTTAATTCATTACATTTAAAGTTATTATTGATAGGTACTCATCTGTCGTCATTTTTATTCTTTACCCCTGCATTCCTTCTTCGCTTCCTATTTCTTTTTTTACAGCAATCCCTTTAACATTTCTTGCATTGCTGGTTTGGTGGTAATAAGTTCCCTTAGTCCTTTTTTGTCTGTGAAGCTCTTGATTTCACCTTCAATTTTGATTGAAAGCCTTGCTGGGTACAGTATTCTTGGATTCAGACCCTTCCTTTGCATGAATTTGTATAGCTCATTTCATTCCCTTCTGGCCTGATGAGTTTCGTTGAGAAATCAATTGCTGGTCTGATGGGGGTTTCTTTGTAGGTAACTTTCTCTCTCTCTGCCTGCTTTTAAAATTCTTACTTTGCCGTTGGTGTTTGCCAATTTAATTATAATGTGCCTTGGTGTTGGTCTTTTGTGGTTCATTTTGCTTGAGACTCTGTGAACTTCTTGGATTGGTGTAGGTTTTTTCTTTCCTATATCAGGGAAGTTTTCTGTCAATTATTTCTTCAAACAGGTTTTCTATTCCTTGCTCAGTTTCCACTCTTTCTGGAACCCTTATTATGTGGATATTGTTTTGTTTGGTGTTATCCCAAAGTTCCCTTAGGCTCTCCTCTTGCTTTTTAATTTTTTTTTCCAGAAGCTGCTGTACTTGGTATTTTTTTCCTACCTTGTTTTCTAGGTCACTGATGTGGTCCTCTGCTTCTTCTAGTCTACTTTGATGCTTTCTATTAAGTTATTTACAGCAGTGATGTCATTTTTCATTTCTTCTTGATTCTTTATAATTTCCTCTTGTTTCTTATTCATATTTTCAAATTTGTTTTCTATTCTTTTCAGCCACCTTATGTCCATTTCTCTGAACTCTTTCTCACAGGTTGTTTGCTTCTATTCTGTATGCTTCCTTTTCTGGTGATACCTGCTTTTCTTTCATATGCAGGCTGTTTCTTCATCTGCTTATGGTCTTTCTTCTCCAAGTGCCTGGTAATGTAGTTCTCTCTCCTTATCCCAGGCAAAATCTCACCTTTCCCTGTGGTGTGTGGAGCTCTTCTGAATCCAAGTGTTTGTGCCAATTGGACAGCAGTGTTCTGGGTCCCCTGGCTGTTCAATGGGTGCCATAGCTGTAGCTTCTCATGCTATTCAATGGGTGTCACAGCTTTAGCTTTTCAGGCTGCCCAGGAGAATCTAGTTTAAAAGTTTTACTTCTTAGATATAATAAAAAAAGAAATCAGCAGCTGTGCAAATCTTCTAAGTTCATTTCCTCAAGCTATTCCTTTGGTATGACATATATCTTATTACAATATTACCCTAAAATTATATGTATTTATTGTAGTGAGTAATATACATTAGAAATTCCAATGCACATACAGAAACGCAGAATTGAAAAAGATCTTATTGGTATGAAAAATATACATTTTGGTAGTAATATCACATAGAATTCCTCAACTATAATGAGCATCTGCTTCCTTTCATTATGATTATCTTTTACTAGAGAGCTGATACACAAAATCATTGATGGGTAGGGTCAAAGTGGCCTGCCCCAATGGGGACCAATTGGGGATTGGCCTGCTGAGAGGAGGGGACAAGGGAGGTTGGCCAGCCACCACCCCAGCCCTCCCCCCCCCAACCCACCAAACAGACTGGTTAGCCATCTGCTGTGCTCCTCATTGTGACCTATCATTCTTGTCACTTGGCTTTTATATATATAGACTAGAGGCCTGGTGTATGAAATTTGTGCATGAGGGAGAGGTGTCCCTCAGCCAAGCCTGTACCCTCTCCAATATGGGAACCCTCAAGGGATGTCCGACTGCCTAAATGGACAGGAGGGAGGCTTGCATTTCCAACTTGTGGCATTACTATCATATGGTGATTTAAAATTATCTAATCTAATAAGAGTAATATGCAAATTAACCATAGCTCCACTATACCCACAAACCATGCCCTCCAGCCACACCCACCAGCAAATCAGAAGTGAGTATGCCAATTAATCCCAACCAAGATGGCTGTGGCCACAGAATGAGCAGGAAGGAGGCTTGGGTTTCCCTGGTGATGCAAGAAGCCAAGCTTTCCACGCACCCTGGCAGGCCCAGGCCTCCCCTCAAGACTACAAAATTTTAATTATAGAATAGAAATAAATTCCAACAAAAATGGCAGTAGCCATGGAAGTGGAGAGAGTAGGATGCTAAGGTTGCCCTTGGTGATGGAGAAAGCCAAGCTTCTGCAGCCCTTGCCTGTCTTGGCCTCCGCTTAAGGCTACAAAATTTCAATTATAGAAGATAAATAAATACTAACAGTAATGGCTGCCACCATGGAGAGAGCAGGAGGCTTGGCTCCATTCCAGGCTATGAAGTTTCAATTGTAGAAGATAAATAAATCCCATCCAGGGGGCATGGCTGGCCTGCAAACTACCACAGGCCCTTCACTCAGGCTGCCCCATGCCTGAAGGGAACAACCACCGTGATCTGGGACATCCTTTAAGGCAAACCAGCTGGCCTCCATCTGTGCACCAGGCCTCTACCCTATCTAATAAAATAGTAACATGCATATTGACCATCTTCCAACACACAAGATGACTGCCCCCATGTGGTCAAACGATCCTGCTCCCACCTGGACACAAGATGGCCACCACAAGATGGCCAGGAGGGGAGGGCAGTTGGGAGGAACCAGACCTACAAGGGGGGGGGGGCAGTTGTGAGCGATCAGGACAGCAGGGGAGGGAAGTTAGGAGGGACCAGGCATGCCAGGGAGGGCAGTTAGGAGTGACCAGCCAGCAGAGGAGAGAAGTTGGGGTGACTGGGCCTGCAGGGAAGGGCAGTTGGGAGGACAGTTAGGAAAGACCAGGCCTGCAGGGGAGGACAGTTAGGGGAGACCAGGCCTGCAGGGGAGGGCAATTGTGATGACCAGGCTCACAGGTTAGAGCAGTTAGGGGCAAACAGGCTGGCAGGGAAGCACTTAGGCATCAATCAGGCTGGCAGGGGAGTGGTTAGCGGTGATCAGGCTGGAAGGCAGAAGTTGTTAGGGGCAATCAGGAAGGCAGGCAGGTGAGTACTTGGGAGCCAGCAGTCCTGGATTGTGAGAGGGATGTCCGACTGCCTGTTTAGGCTTGATCCACTATTGGGATTAACCAGGCAGTTAGATATCCCTCAAGGGGTCCCAGATTGGAGAAGGAGCAGGCTAGGCTGAAGAATACCACCCCCAGTGCACAAATTTTGTGCACTGAGCCTCTAACAATATATAAAAATCAAAGAATAAATATTAAGAACCAAATTTAAATGTATATAGATTACTTCTTATAATCAACTTTATTACCCAGTATTTTGATAGTTTAATGAGAAGTAAGTAAAAATTAGTGAAATAATTGAAACTAAGAGGGGATATAAAAATATCTGTTATTCTATTCACAAAAAGTAAAATTAATTAACACAAGATAATTTCACAATGTACTTGTTAAATGGATTACCAAAGCTATGTCCTCTATTTCTTTTTTTTTTAATTATATTTTATTTATTTTTATAGAGAGGAACGTAGAGGGATAGTTAGAAACACTGATCAGTTGCCTCCTGCATGCCTCCTGCTTGGGATGTGCTCACAACCAAGTACATGACCTTGACTGGAATCTAACCTGGAACCCTTCAGACTGCAGGCCAATGCTCTATTCACTGAGCAAAACCAGTTAGGACTATGTCCTCTATTTATAAAGCAAAATTGAGTTTAATTTAAGGCTCTTGCTTGATAATCCTGCCTTTTAAAATCTAGAACAATTTATCTAAATCAGTTACATAGATTTTTCTGTCATTTTGTTGGGAAAAAAAAAGTTGTTTAAATACTTCATTATTTTGTAGAGCAGTTTGGCAATACCACAGAAGATTATGTTTATATTTTTTTATCCTAGCAGAGTATGTTAAATCCTAATCTCCCCACATTCTTCTTATCTTTGCATTAGACTCCTTCCAAAGTAGTCACTAGTCACTTGACATGCCATGTGATCTCATCTCAGTGACTTTGTATATGTGACTTATCTTCATCTGAACTGCTTCCTAACCCACTTATGACTTCAAATTCTATTCTATTTTCTAATTCCATCTTAAGAATCCTTTTGAAACTAGTCATTCCAGATGTTCCCCACTCCCCAAAGTTAACCTGACATGTATTATGGCCAATGTTCAATTTTCTTAGGCCCATTCTTCATTTCATTCATTATGGATTCATCGTGGTATTCAATGTATACATCGATGACCAACTTGTATGCACAAAGATGTGCCATTCATAAAGATGAATATGAAATTATCCCAACCTCATGAAATTTATCTTGGAAGCATGACCCACTTATTTTCTTTACCCTTTATGTCTAGTACAGTATTGTGCCTACTATTTTACTCATACAACAAATATTTGTATAAATGAATTAAGTTACTATAACTTGAATGTCAATAACATATAATAAATGTATTGATAATTTTATAGAATATATAAAACATTAATGATGATGTGAAATCAATGCTTCTCTCAAAAATATTGCTATGGTAAAATTAATTACTTATTTTTTAATTTATTTTTGTTATTGAGAATATTACAGATGTCTCCCAACCCCTGTCCCCCTTAAGCCTCTCCCCACCCAGTTTCCACCCCAACTCATGCCTTTATTGTGTTATTGTCCAGAACCATATGTATAGATTCATATAAGGTCTTTGCTTAACCTCTGCCTTCCCTGCCCTAACTTCCCCTAAGATCTGTCAGTCTGCTTCATTATTTCATATATCTGGATATATTTGTGTTCATCAGTTTATTTTGTTCATTAGATTCCACATTAAGTGAGATAATGTGATGTTTGCCTATCTCTGATTGGCATATTTCACTTAGTATAATAATATCCAGGTCACTCCATGCTTTCTCAAATGGCAAGAGATCCTTCTTTTTTATAGTCACGTGAAATTCCATTGTGTAAATGCAAGATAGCTTTTATCCACTTGTCTACTAATGGGCATCTGAACTATTTGTTGATTTACTGATGGTAGCCATTCTGGCAGGTATGAGGTGATACCTAAATGTTGTTTTAATTTTCATCTCTCTGATGATTGGTAACATTTAGCATTTTTTCATCATTCTTGGTCATCTGTATGTACTCTTTGAAGAAGTGTCCATTGAGGCCCTTTGCCCATTTTTAAATTGAATTGTTTATCTTCCTTTTGTTGAGTTGTATGAGTTCTTTATATATTTTGGTGATTAACCCTTTATGAGATGTATCATTGGAAAATATATTCTATTACGCAGTGGGTTTTCTTTTCAGTTTGAGGATATTTCCTTTTGCTGTGCAGAATGTTTTAGTACATTCGTGTACTTTGTTTTTGTTTTTCTTTCTTTAGAATGTGCATCAGTGAAAACTCTGTTTCATGAGATGTCATATCTGAGATTTTACTGCCTATGTTTTCCTCTAGGATTTTAATGGCTTCATGGCTTACATTTAACTCTTTTATCCATTTTTAATTTACTCTTCTGTATGGCATAAGTTGGTGGTCAGGTTTTATGTTTTTTAATGTACCTGTCTAATTTTCCCAACACCACTGATTGAAGAAACTATATTTACTCCATTTCATACTCTTGCCTCCATTGTCAAATATCAATTAACCATAATGGTGGGGGTTGATTTCTGGGGTCTTTGTTCCGTTCCATTGATCTGTATGCCTGCTCTTGTGCCAGTATCATGCTGTTTTGATTACAATGGCTTTGTAGTATAGTTTGATATATGGTATTGAGATCCCTCCTATTTTGTTCTTTCTCAATGTTGCTGCAGCTATTCAGATTCTTTTTAGATTCCATATACATTTTTGAAATATTTGGTCTAGGATTTTGAATACGCTATTGGTATTTTATAGGAATTGCATTGAATCTACAGATTCCTTTCGATAGTCTGGATTTTTTTTTTCCCCAGAGAAAAAGGGAGAAGGAGAGAGGGATAGAAACATCAATGATGGGAAAGAATCATTGATTGATTCAGGGGATCAAGCCTATAACCAGAATCTAACCTGGGACTCTTTAGTCCATAGGCCAATGACCTAGTGACTAAGCCAAACCAGCTAGGGAAGTAGTGTGGATATTTTAATTATGGTAATTCTATTCAATTTATGAACACAGTATATGCTTCCACTTGTTTGTATTTTCCTCTTTTTCATTTTTTATTTTATTTTTTATTTTTTTAATTTAATAAATCTTTATTGCTCAGATTATTACATTTGTTTTTCTTTTTTCCCCCAATAAATTCCCTCCACCTGACTCCCACCCCTCCCTCTACCCTTACCTCCCCCCACATTGTCCATAGGTGTATAATTTTTGTCCAGTCTTTCCCTGCACCCACCTCACCCCTTTCTCCCTGAGAATTATCAGCCCACTCCCTTTCTATGCCCCTGATTCTATTATATTCATCAGTTTATTCTGTTCATCAGATTTTTAATTCACTTAATTTTTAGATTCACTTGTTGATAGATATGTATTTGTTGTTCATAATTTTTATCTTTACCTTTTTCTTCCTCCTCTTCTTAAAGAGTTCCTATCAGCATTTCATATCCTTTTCATTTTTTTAATGTTCTACATTTTTCCAAGTACAGTTCATTTATCTCCTTGGTTATGTTTATTTTATGTTTTATATTTTTATTGATTTCAGAGAGGAAGGGAGAGAGAGACAGAAACATCAACAATGGGAGAGAATCATTAATTGGCTGCCTCTTGCACGCCCCTCACTGGGGATCAAGCTGGGAACCCAGGCATGTGCCCTGACCGAGAATCGAACTGTGACCTCCTGGTTCTTAGGTTGACACTCAACCACTGAGCTATGCTGGCTAGGCTCCTTGGTTACATTTATTTCCAATTATCTTATTTTGTTTGTTGCAATGGTAAATGAGATTTTATTTTAGTTCTTTCTGAGAGTTAATCATTGGTACATAAAAGTACCATTGATTTCTGGATATTAATTGTGTATCTTGCTACTTTGTCAAATTCATTGACTAAATATAGTAGTTTTTGTTGGAGTTTTAAAATTTTTTATGTACATCATGTCATCTGTGAAAAAAAAAGATAGTTTTACTTCTTCCTTTCCTATTTGACTCTTATTATTTTTTCTTCTTATCTGAATCGTTTTATTTTTTCTTCTTGACTGATCACTATAGCTAGGACTTCCAAGACTGCATTGAGTAAGAGTGGTGAAAGCAGACAACCCTGTCTTATTCCTGTTTTAAAGGGAATGCTTACTTTGGCACATTGAGTATAATGTTGGCTGTGGGTTTGTCATATATGGCATTTGTTATGTTGAGGTACTACCCCTTTATTCCTACTCTGCTGAGAGTTTTTGTCATAAATGATTGCTGGGTTTTACCAAATGCTTTTTTCCACCTATTGATATGATCATGTGTTTTTTATCCTGCATTTTGTTAATGTCATGTATCACACTTATTGATTTGCAAATATTGTACCAAAATTGCATCCCCACAATAAATCTTACTTGGTCAAGGTCTATGACCTTTCTAAGTTATTATTGGATCTAATTTGCTAATATTTTTTGCGGATTTTGGCATCTACTAGTGGCCTGGTGCACAAATTTATGCACATTGAAAGGAAATTAATAAGAAGAAATATTTTAATATTGCTATATACCCTTCTATATATAAAAGGCTAAACAACCATAGCATCCAAAACAACCAAATAGATGATTGAACAGGTTGCATAGGGAGACCAGGCCAGCAGGTGGGGTAGTAAGGGGCAACCAAAGGACTTAGCAGCAGGCTGCATAGGGCAACCAGACCGGCATGGGGGGGCACTAATGAGCAACCAGGCCAGTGTGGAGATGGGGTCAGCTAGGGGCAACTACACTGGCAGGGGGGCATTTGGGGGTTACCAGGCCAACAGGAGGGGCAGTTAGGGGTGATCAGGTAGGCAGGAAGGTGAGCAGTTAGGAGCCAGTGGTCCTGGATTATGAGAGGGCTATCCAAGTATTGGTTTAGGCCTGATTCTTGTGGGGGCCTAAACTGGCAGTCAGACATCCCCTTAGGGGGCCTGGATTAGAGAGGGTGCTGGGCTGAGGGGACCCCTGCCCCCATGCACAAATTTTGTGCACCAGGCCTCTAGTTCTCTATAATAGAAGTGTCAACCAAATTCGTGTTTGACAATAATAGATTGAAACACACGTGTGATTGGCTCCAGTGAGAGCTTTATATGTATCACATATGTGCAAGTCAACTTAGCCTTGTATCTATATAGAATAAACTTGCTTAATTATTCCTGCTTTCTGATTTAGCTAAACTTTTTCCAACCCAGTGAACCACCCCAACTTCTCTTTTAGGTAATTGTTAGCAACACAGCAGTAAATATCAACACAAAGCAGATTATTTTTGTAGATCACACAGGGAGAACAAAGAATAAAATATTTGCAGCAGTGTTTGACTATATTCTGTGTAGTGAGAAAACCTGAAGTCCTTTTCAAAGTCCACCATTTCTTACTTCTTTTCAGTTGGATCAAGTTTCTAAGCTTTCTAAATCTCCATTTTCTGGCTAATTAAAAGAAAATAGGATTTTACTGAGTCTCTGAGTCTCCTATCTACTTCCAGAACTTCTGTGAGAATTAAATGAGATAAGGCACAGGAAAATGCTTCACAGATATTTGGTTAATGTGTAAAATGTTTCCAACTAGCTATAAAAGAAGTTGTGCTCCTGGGCTGAAAAAAACTCCACAGTGGCTAGTTGCTATGGAGAGAAAGCTGGGCGTTGCTACCTGACATCACTACCTAAAGCCCACAGCCACCATTTCCAGGCTAGGCTGTGCTGTGGGCTGCATTTTGCACCATGGGGTCTCTGCAGCATCACTGCTACTTGGTGGGGTGTTGCTCTGGGTGGTGGCAGGGCCTTTGTCTCACTTGGGAGAAGCTGAGTGTTGCTTTGTGGATGCTAGGTCTCTGATGCTGTTTTGCTGTAAATGGCAAGTGCAAAAATCATCTCAAAAATCATCTCAAAAATCTCGTATGTTAGGGCACTCATATCTCAAGATACCACTGTTTTAACCTTTTGTATATATAGATGTTCATCAAGAATATTGGCCTGTAATTTTCTTTCTTTGTTGTGGCTTTATCTGGTTTTGGAAATAGGATAATGCTGTTATCATAGAAAGGGCTTAGAAATATTTTCCCCTTGTGAAGTTTTCTGAATAGTTGGAGAAAGATAGGTGTTATTTCTTCATTAAATGTTTGGTAAAACTCTCCTGTAAATCCTTCTGGTCAGGGATTGTTATTTGCTAAAAGATTTTTTTTATCACTACTTCAATTTCATTAGCTGTTATTGGCCTATTCAGGTTTCTAATTCCTCCTGATTAAGTTTTATAAGGTTGTATGCTTCTAGAAATTTGTCCATCCGCTCATGTTGACCAATTTGTTGGCATATAGGTAGGTGTTCATAGTATTTTCTTACAAGTCTTTCTTTTTCTAGTGTTGTCAGTTGTTACTTCAACTCTTTCATTTGTTATTATTCATTTGTCTCTTCTCTCTTTATTTCTTGATGAGACTGGCTAATGGTTCATTAATCTTGGTTATATTTTCAAAGAACCAACTCTTGATTTCTTGATTTTGTGTGCTGTAGTGTTTTTATTTTGTTTTGTTTTGTGTTTTGTTTTTAAGTCTCTATGTCATTTATTTACACCCTGATCTGTATTGTTTCCTTCCTTAGCTTACTTTGAGCTTTTTTATTTTTCTCTTTCTAATTATATTAGTTGTTGGATTAGATAATTTATTTGAGTTATTTTTTGTTTTTTAAGGTAGACCTGTAATGCTATGAACTTTTCTCTCCGGACTGCTTTTACTGTGTCCCACAGATTTGGAGTTGTTCTGTGTTCATTTTCTTTTTTCTTTTTTTTTTCAGGAAATTTTTGATTTCTTCCTTGATTTCATTGATCCCCAATTCATTGTTTAATAACATATTATTTAGCCTTTACGTGTTTGAATTTTTTTGAGTTTTTGTCTTGTAGTTGATATATAGTTTCATATGATGGATATGACTTCAATCTTCTTGAACCTGGAAAGACTTATTTTGTGTCTTAATATGTGGTCTGTCTTTGAGAATGTTTCATGTACACTTGAGAAAAATGTATATTCTGCAGATTTAAGATAAAATGTTATGTAAATATCAATTAAATACATCTGAGATAGTGTGTTTTTCCTTGTTAATTTTTTTGTCTGAAATATCTATCCAGTGATGTCAGTGGGGTAATAAATTCTCCTACTATGACAGGTTCTGTATTCCTTACTCATTTTATTCTCCTTCTGATATCACTATTACACAGATGTTGTTCCATTTCATGTTGTCCCAAAGTCCCTTAAAGTCTCCTCATTCATTTTAAGTATTTTTTTTTTTCTTTTTGCTTCTTCTCTGATTAGGTGCTTTTTTCTACCTTGTCTTCCAAATTACTTCACCAAGCCTGCTTACAATTCCTTTCAGTGTATTCTTGATGTCAGACATAGTATTATTCATTTCCTATTCATAGTTTCTATGTCTATCTTCATGCTGATGTAGTACCCACTAAGTTTCTTTTAGGACTCACTAAATTCCTTTAGCATTCTTATAACTATTACTCTAAATTTATGTCTGATAAATTGTTTCATTTTATTTAGGTCTTTTTCTGGAGACTTATCCTTTTTATTCTATTTGAAGTTTGTTTCTTTGCCTCTCCATTTTAGTTAGCTGTTTGTGTTTATTTCTGTTTATTCTATATACCTGATATGACTACTAATCTTCATAGAGTGCCCTTTTGTAGTAAATTTTCTGTGGGACCCAGTTGGTGTGGTCTCTTTGAACTCTTAGGCTGTATGCTCTAGGAGCAACCCTTTGTGGGTTATTTGTGCCCTCTTGTTGTAATTGGGTTTTTAGTTTGTTGTCCCATTCATGGATTGGATCTCTCAGGCTAGCAAAATGTGACTCTCAATACTGACCACCTTCTCTGAGTTGTTATCAAAACAGGAAAAAAACAAAAACATACAAAAGGAGCCAACAACAGCAGCAAAAATAAACACTTAAGAATAGAGATTTAGAAAGAGAAAATAGAATAAGATTAATAAATAAAAAGGAAAAAGTAATAATAAAATAAAAAGAACACTAGAAGAGAAAGGATTCTAAAAGGAAAGAAGAAACATAAAAATAGTAAAGGAAGCCAAAACCAGTTTGGCTCAGTGGATAGAGCATCGGCCTGCAGACTGAAAGGTCCCAGGTTTGATTCTGGTCAAGGGCATGTATCTTCGTTGCGGGCACATTCCCCAGTAGGGGGCATGCAGGAGGCGGCTGATCGATCTCTCTCTCTCATCGATGTTTCTAACTATCTCTCTCCCTTCCTCTCTGTAAAAAAATCAATAAAATATATTTAAAAAATAGTAAAAGAAGAGAAAGAAAAATAAAACAAAAGGAATAGAGTAAGAAAAAAGGAGGCAAATAAAAGATATGAAAGATCTAAGAGAGAAAATATAAATAATAATAATAATAATAATAATACCACCAAAGGAATAAAAAAGAAAATAATGGCAAGTAAAAATAAAAGCAAAAACATTAACAAATGAAGTTTGTTTTAGAAAATTTTAGTGTCTGCTAGGATTTTTCATTGGATCCTATTCTTAAGTTGCCTGAGGCAGTTTTATATGCTTATTTTGGGCCTCCTGGAAGGTACTTTTGTGCTAACCAGTGTCAGAAGCTGACAGTTGGGCTCTCAGGGCCTTGTTTGAAGCCTCAAGCCATCTACAGCTTGTGTCTGCCTTCCCTGGGCCTGGCTGTCCAAGGTAGTGCCAAGGTGAGCTCCTTGGCTGGCTTGTTAGCAGCATGGGGGCCTAAGGCAAGACAGTAAACATTCAGCTTTCAGAGATGATAGTGGGTATGTGCCAAAACCATTTCCTTTTCTTCATCTAGGCAAAGTCCTTAGGCAGGCCAGTGAAGTCTGCTGGAAACCAGGAGTTTCCATCAGCTCTCCTGTGAGAAGGAAGCACCAGCCAAGTCCCTGGGGAATGTCCCCACCCCAAAGCCAGACACTGATGCTCCTTGAGATTGCTGCTCCCTATGTCTGCTGCCTTCTTAGCAGGGGTCATGATGCAGGGTGGGGCACACTTTCAGAGAATGGGGCAAACACAGTTCCTTAGGGTTGGGCAAGCTGAATCCAAGGTGGTGAGGTGTTTGGCTTCCCCCAGACTTCTGCTATTGGGAGGGGCTTGTGTCTCTGAGGAGAAATGGCCTCTGAAATATAGAGGAATGACTCAGCACAGATACCCCAGCAGCTGTGCTACCCATGACTCCTCCCTACTCCTCCACTCCTATCTCATCTCAAGTGACTCCAGTCTGCACCCCTTCCCTCCACTGAAGCATAGTATGAGTGTCTGGGAATGAAAATCCTGCGCTAAAAGGTGGCTTTGTTGCCTGGCTCTGTTGTTTGGGCATCATCCATGCACTGAAAGGTGCTGGTTTGATTCCTGAACAGAGCACACACCAGGTTGCAAGCTCAATCCCTTTTTGGGGGGTATACAGGAGGCAGCCAATTGATATTTCACTCTCACATTGATGTTTCTCTCTCTAAATTTCAATACAAAATTAAAAAGGGGGGTGAGAGGGGCTTTATCTAAAGTGACCTCAGCTGTCTGCCTGTTAGAAGCCTCACTGGTTTTTGTCACATAGGTGACTGTTTCTGTCTCTGGCTGTCCAGGCTGGGATGCCCTGCCTAGGGTCCAGGCCTCCCTCCTCTCTGGAGGATCCCTTCTCACCCTTAGCCTGCTGTTCCTGAGAGCTGGGCCAGCTCCTCTCACAACTACGCCCTTCTTACCCATCTAAAGTTAGTTTCTTCCCTTCCTTGTTTAAACATCTCCTCTTCAGCCAGTCTTCAGCTGGTTTTTCACGGTAAATATTCCCCAACTTAGTTCTAATTCCAGTTAGATTCTGGGGGTAAGTGGGAGAAAGATCCACCTAGTCTGCTGCCATCTTCCGATATCCCTAAAGCAAACATTTTTGAAGTAGAAATACTTTTTTTTTTGTTTAATTCCTAGAGTAACAGCTTCTACAACCCAATTTAGAGAGCCTTGCAAAAGTCAGAGTCAGAAGCCCCCAGACCCTTCCTTCTCCTGACATACCCCTCCTGGCCTCCTGCCTCCAGCTTGCTCTCCTGGACCCTGGGTCTGGGATGACCCAACTCAGGAAAACAAACTGAATGGAGTGAGCCTGGTCCCCCTTAGACCATCACCCTGACCTCTGAGTCTCTTCCCTTGTCAGACTCAGAGCCATCGTGAACCGCTATCACCAAGTACCTGGTAGGGTTAAGAGAAAAGTCAGTGTAGATGGTGCATCCTCAATCACATAGCTCTAAGATCTTTTTATTTGAGATTGGGGGTCAGAAGTTCTGGCACAGAGGACATCATGACAAGCCCCTAACCCCTTCAAAAATAATTCTTCCTCTAACTTGGAGAATGCTACCTAATATGGAGAAAAATTGAATGTCATGTAACTTAATATTAAAAAATAAATTTTTCAAGATTGTCCTATCCCAAAGGTAAGATCAAATTTAATTATTATCATTAAAGATTCTTTAAGTACATTAAATTGTATAAAGCAACCTTTGGGTCACATTATATGCTGATATATAAACTAAATTCAAGTCTATCATAGAAGCCCAAGTAATTAAAATGGTTTTCAAACAATTTACAAATTTATGTACTACGTAGTTATTTTTCCATGCATAAAAACACAGTATTGAAGTTGTAATAAAGACAAAATATCTGGTAAAATTAAATTAAAGGATAATTTTGGTTGTTCATGACTATATCTTCCCTCCATAATTTACATATGTTAATATATAATAATTTATTCCAAAAAGTCTCCTAAAAATTATTGTTTACTTCATTTTTGGTTATCCAGCATGTGCAGGCCAAAGAAATTATAAATACCAATAGTTAAGTGCTTCCAAAAAAATTATTTCACACATAGAGAGAGAGAAATAGGAAGATAAAAATAGGCCATTTCCAGATAGCTCAATTGGTTGGAGAATCATTCTGATACACCAAGGTTGTGGGTTTGATCCCCAGACAGGGCACATATAAGATTCAACCAATGAATGCATAAATAAGTTTAACAACAAATTGATCTCTCTCTAAAAATCAATATTTTAAAAGATAAAAATAATAAAAACCTTTATAAAGTAGTTTTTACTTCATTAAAAAAAATAGGTCATTTGTCAAAAAAGCATGCACACATATATTCCACAGTCAGCCTATTGAGAAAATTTTTTATAAGAGATCTTTCTATCCTATAATTTAATTGTATTTAGTTAAAACTTGGGATCTTTTGCTCAAAATGTCATTATGTTCACATCAGATCATAACAAGAATGTATACTATATTACTAAGTATTTTCCTAAGCATAACTGCCACTGTGTTACAGATGAAGTGTAGCTAGAATCATTGGTTTAAACTAATATATGCAAACAAATGGGAAGAGTAGGAAATGACTGCACTTATTTTTTTTCAATTTTAATTAAATCTTTATTATTCAGATTATTACATTTGTTTTTCTTTTTTTCCCCTCCATAGCACCCCTCCACCCAGCTCCCACCCTTCCCTCCCTCCCGTTGACCTCATCCATAGGTATATGATTTTTATCCAGTCTCTCGCTGTATACCCCTCACCCTTTCCCCATGAGAATTATCAGTCCACTCCCTTTCAATGCTCCTGATTCTAGTATATTCACCAGTTTATTCTGTTGATCAAATTTTTAATTCACTTAATTTTTAGATTCACTTGTTGATAGATATGTATTTGTTGTTCATAATTTTTTGACTTTAATCTTTTTCTTCTTCCTCTTCTTAAAGAGTACCTTTCAGCATTCCATATAATACTGGTTTGGAGTTGATGAACTCCTTTAGCTTTTTTTTTATCTGTGAAGCTCTTTATCTGCCCTTCAATTCTGAATGATAGCTTTGCTGGATAGATTATTCTTGGTTGTAGGTTCTTGCTATTCATCACGTTGAATATTTCTTGCCACTCCCGCCTAGCCTGCATCGTTTCTGTTGAGAAATCAGCTGACAGTCGTATGGTGCTCCCTTGTAGGTAATGAACTGTTTTTCTCTTGCTGCTTTTAATATTCTCTCTTTGTCTTTTGCTCTTGGTATTTTAATTATGATGTGTCTTGGTGTGGTCCTCTTTGGATTCCTTTTATATGGGGTTCTGTGTGCTTCCTGGATGTGTAAGTCTGTTTCTTTCACCAGATGTGGGAAGTTTTCAGTCATTATTTCTTTAAATAGGTTTTCAGTATCTTGCTCTCTCTCTTCTGGCACTCCCACAATTCTGATGTTGGTATGCTTGAAGCTGTCCAGAGGCTCCTTACATTATCTTCACATTTTTGGATTCTTTTCTCTTCTTGCTTTTCCAGTTGAGTGTTTTCTGCTTCTTTCTATTTCAAATTTTTGACTTGATTCTTGCCTTTCTCTAGTCTGCTGTTAGGACTCTGTATAATATTTTTTTATTTCAGTCAATGAATGTTTAATTTCTAGTTGGTCCTTTTTCATCTTTAGTTAGACCTTTACCATCTCTAGTTGGTCCTTTTTCATCTCCTCTTGGAACTTGATAAATTTATCCATCTTTTCTAGCATATTCTTGAAAAACCTTATAAGCGTGGTTTTGAACTCTATATCCAGTCGTTTTTTTTCCTCCATTTCTTTTGTTTGTGATCCCTTCCCTTGTTTCGGCATTTTCACTATTTCGGAGAAACTTCTGTGTTGGGTTCAGCCTTATGATACCAGACTGCAAAGCTGCAGAAGCCTCTGTTGAGCTTGGGAGGGGTGGAGTCTCAGGGCTTAAGGGACCGCCTTGCCTTCCAGTCGGCCCCACCCTCCATGGCCCCTGAGTCTCACATGACTGGGTAATGGCTGGAGTGGTCCTTGTGCGGGCCCCCGCAGTGCCTCTAACAGCTGCCTTTCCAGCTCCCCTGCGCACCAGGACCACACGAGTCTAGGTCTCCAGGGTTTCGCCCGAAACAGGGGCCCAGTGGACTCAGAAGTGGCACAGTTGGGAGGGTCTGTCTCCTGCCCACTTGAGAAAGTCAGTGGCACAATCAGCAGTCTGTCCTTCGCGCAGTGCCATGCGCGCCACCACCAGCCCTCTGATCTTTTGCGACTCCCCTAAATTTCCGTGCACCTCTCCCTTTTCACAGTCCAAACTCACCCTGTATGAGTTTCAGCTGGATCTGGGGTTTACTGTCCTAAGAGAAGGGGTTCAATGCTGTTGGGAGTCTCCGTTTCCCTCCCGCCAGAGAAAGCCAGCCAGATACTCCGGCACCCGCTCTCTCAGCGCGCGTCTCCGTACCTCAGCTTTTTGCAGCTCCTCTGGGTCTCCGTGAGCCCCTCTCTTTCCTTCTAGCTGTAGAACTTACACTCAGCCAGCTTTCCTGTGGTTCTGGATGATGTCTGTTCTGTCTTTTAGTTGTAGTTTTGAAATTGTTGTGGGAGGCAGCAGTGTAGGTGTTTACCTATGCCGCCATCTTGGATTCTCCTTGACTGCACTTATTTATTTTAAATATTTTTCTTTACTAAAATAGTTTATTTTTAAAACTAAGTGAAAATTTAGGTACCATTTTTTAAAGTGAATAAAGTCTATTACTCAGTATACAAGCAAAGAATTGTTAGAACAGTTCTATTTTCCTTATTTTTTGTGACAATGATTGTGCTAAAAGCATATTCAGGAGTTTCTAGTAGAGAATTATTTTGTGTGTGTTTTTGTGTGTCAGAGAGTGTGTGTGTACATACATATACTACAAGCATGGCCTATGATGACTTAAACATCTTTTCCTGTTTCTGAAAGGTTTCCATATTGCAATTTTGCCCTACAGTGGTTCTTCTGATAGTGTTATTGATCTTTTTGTAAAATTTTTAATTAGTATCTGTTCACATTTTCTGTGAGGACCCAGAGAGTAAATATTTTAAGATTTGAAGACCACTTAATGGTCTCTGTTAAATATTCTTTGTTTTCTTAAAACACATTTCCCAACCAGGAAGAGCATTTTGCATGATAAAACTGATCTCAGAAAGAGTAGGTATTATGCAGAGAAAGTGAAGTTTAGGTAGAAGGCAGAGAAGGTTAAGGGGCTGGAATTCCTGGCAGAAAAAGACCCTGAAAGCAAATGTTTAGTGTCTCTGAACATTTTGTGAAAAACCTGGACAGTGGATAACCTAGAAGACAAAGAAAGAAATATTTAAAGGAGAACATAAAGAATAGTAGTTCAGTTTAGGAATAAAATTGAAAAGTGTGCATTACATTTAAACAACAAAAATGTATTTAGTGATCTTGGTCAAAATAATTCCATATCCAGATGGACACAAAACCAGAGTATGGCAGGCTAGAGGGTGTTTGGGGACAAAGAAAGCAGTTAGCTATGCTGGACTTTGTGGTGTGAAAGACGAGGCTGTTTATATTTTGGGGGGAAGAAGGAAACAGGGAGAAAGTGAAGTAACAGGAGAGGAATTAATCAATTCAATAAATTCCCTGATGAAGGCGATATGCAACCCAGAGGAAAAGGTTTTTAGGAAATTCCTAAGTATATTTCATTGTATCACAAAAGAAGAAATTAAAATTGAGTATAGGTTTAACCAAAACTGTTTGTTGATAGGAAATTGAAAGAATTCTTACCTGTGGCTTCTATGATCATTGGCAGTTAGGAATTAGTACCATTTATATTCTTAGGAGAAAAGAAATAAAACTAGGAGTTTCAAAAGCATGGAAAGGATATCATTATGGGAAATGAAAAAGAAATTGAGCTGATGAAAGAGTAAAGAATATATATTAGTATTTAATATATATTCTCAACTGGTTTGTGTTGTTATGATGACAGTGATCATGATGACAGTGATCATGGATCATGGTCTTAGTCTTGGCCTCCTTCAATGCTATCAGCAGTCCTGTATGCCTTTGATCAACATGGAATTTCTGAATGCAGCCAGATCTTGGTGTCCTGGATAGATTTCACTCTACCTGCCCTGTTCCAAATCCCGAGGCCCTACATTCATATCCTATTCTTTAAGCCTCGACTCCCAGACTATTGGTACAGTCCACAAATTAACTCAGTTTATTATACTCCATGGAACTTGCTTCTCATGTCTTCACATTATTCCATGTTTACTCTGTTCTATATCTCTATGTGTGAGTGTGTGTGTGTGTGCGCGCGCATACACACACACACACACACACACACACACACACACTTGTCTAGGCTCAAAATTATCCTGTTCAATTATAATAATAGATACGAACTGCTATTCTTAAAGTCAAGGCTGTACTAAATGTCTCCTGGAGAAATCCCCAACAGTCATACTTACAAGGATGTTAAATATTCCCAAATATCCTTGACATTTAGATAAGGTTATACTTCTCCTTATGTGCAGAACCTACATATTTCCATTTACTCACTAGTGACTGGCTAGTGCAATCTCTAATAATCCAACTCAAGTCTGTATTGCATTTTCTTTACCATGTCTGCATCTCTCAAGAATCTAATGAAATCAGGCAAAAATGTATGAGTAACTTTCCTTTCTGAGAATAAAAATCTGGAGCTTCATAAATGTTGTTATAAAGCTACACAGGATGGAAATATTTCTAGAATGGTATGTCAAGAAAACACATGTTATTTTGATATAATTAATTTATGGAATGATCAGATTTCCTCTACCTGGATTAGCAGGGAAATGCAAAACAAGGGGGAGGTCAATACAGTTCATATCCAAACTGTTTTGCAAAAGCAATATGGCATATTCGTTATGAAGGTGGTCCTCTGTGGCCACCCCAACTGATTCTGTTACCCAAGCAAATTAACCCCTATAAGCCTCAGAATGTTCCTCTAAAATAATTAAAGGCAGTTTGCTTTTCTTCTACCTCATGGGATTGTTGCAAAGATTAAACATGACATTCTATAAACAGTAGCCTGTGAGCAGTCTACTCTGGCAGGAGGTTTATCATGGACATTTAAAATTGCTCAAGCCTTGGTGATAATAAAAAGGAGACTGTCTTTTACTTGTTTTTCAATTCTCTACAAACAAGCCACATGCTTGTTTTTTTCTACTTAAGTAGACCACTCCTATTCTTTGTGCTCATAGGACTTTGTCTATAAACAGTATCTGTTACTGGTATTGTTAATTACTCCTTTTTCTTATTCTGAAAGGTTAAATTTGTCAAGGCCTTTAACTATATACAATGTCTACTGTCCATGGATGATTGTTATTATATTTTAATGAAATGTACCAGGTCCTAAAGTTGCATTCATAGAAAAATTAAAAGAATGAATAATGTTAATGACATTACATTTTAAAATATACATTTCTAAAATAATAACTGTAGTTTATGCTCTGAATCTGCTTTAGTTAATATTGAGTTAACTTAGGTCAGAGAACTGTGCTACTATGAGATGGAATTAAGTGTCTTTATATCCTAAATTGTAAATATACCCCAATTCCTTGAACACCTAGTTAATTCATTGACATGGATCAAGTTCAGTGATTTCTAGGATAGTTAGAAAGCTCCTTTCATCTCATGAATATTTTGCATCCAGGCATTTCCCACATTCTAGGGCACTCAGTTATCCAAACCAAATAGCAGAGGCCATGCACAGGCTTCTCACCTCTCTTTCAGCAAAGGAAAGTGTAACATACCCTTCCTGCTATGAAATTGTTACTCAAGATCTCCTGAGTCCTAAGCCTCTGCTCCCCTTGATGGGCTTCTGCTTAGGAAACATGTTTAAACTGAACCTCCCAGAAAGGAAATCAATCAATCAATCAATCAATCAATCAATTTCTCCTTCTCTCTGCCTCTCCCTCTCTTTCTCCTCCCTTCATTCTTCTCTCCCCTTCTCTCTCCCTCTTCCTTTCTGGCTTCACTCATACGCAGGGACACACACATAGACATTCTTGTGAAGGCAGTTTGCTTTTCTTCTGCTAAAATAAATGTAGTTAGCCAGCATCCATGTTTAATACCTAAAACATGAATATTTCTCTGAGGTAACTGAATAGCTGTGCGTTGCTTTTCACTTTTTTAAGATGTGCTTTCTTGACATACCTATTGTTTTAGTAAGCTATATTTAGAAAACATAAGCCCACTATTATTATTTTCCATCTGCCTGTTGCCAAGTTGTCTTTAGAGTCTCTCACAGAACAGAAGCCAATGGGCTCTTTTCATTTGCATTCTTGTTTACAGAGTGGGTGATGATGACAGCTGAAATGAATAGCCACAGTTTAGGGAAATGGTGATGTTTTATAACTGTCACTGGGCTGTAATCAAGAAAAGCTCAGGGATAAAACATAAATCAGTTTTCAAAAAATAATGGCTCACTGTTTAATTTTTCAGAATCTACAATGATGAATTTTAAGTTTTGTTTTGTGGTGTTTTTCTTTTCAGTTACTGAAGCAAATTCACCTGAACTTAAGCTGTTTTGAGGCTTAAGTGAGATGACTCTGAAGTTTAATATATCCTTTCAACAATTATCATTCCCTTTAGTAAAAAAAAAATATTTGAAAATTATAACTTGAGAAAAATATGTTGCTTACAAGAGTTATTGAATGGATACGAATATATAACTTTGAGGTACATGTAGAGGTGATAAAAATATAGGAAGAAGGAAATGATATAATTTTCCAATTTGATAATCTATGCCTATACTGTAGAGGGTCAGCTAACCATTTAATTTCTCTATTCTACCTCAGATACCTGGAATGTTCTTACACTTACCACCTAGCACAAGAATATTGTGAAGTGAAGTAAGTTATTTTGAAAATGTATTTCCATCAATGAGAGGTAGGGTGGAAGTGGAAGAGGGCATAGAGTGGATGCCTAGTAATGGGGGGAAATAAGTAAATTTGACTTAAAGTACAGGAAATAAATACATAATTAAGTAAATAATAGTTATATTATAATGATAATCCAATATACTGTCTAGTTAACTCCCCATTCCATCTGTCCCAATTCCTTTGGATGTGCTGCTGGATGGCAGCAAGAGGTAAGGAAAACAATCAAGACAAGTTTAAAAATAACACAAGCCATTTCATAAAACCACTACCTTCTAGTGAAAGGAAATTAACTCCCCTCCATCTTGTCCTATAGGGCTGGGCCCCCTGCCTAAACCCCCTCCCTTTTCTGGGAGGGGCCACAGGTGTGCCAGCAATGTCCTAGCTTCCCTGACCACCACCCAAATGGACCAATGAAGCTCCAGGAACACAGCGAGGGTCCTAATTATGCTAAACCACAGAAAGACCCTAATTCAAGTGACCAATCTCTGTAACCCTTGTCACTTTCCTAAGCCCTCCCAATTATCCTACCCCATAAAACTCATTATTCCCGCCCGGCTTGCTCTCTTGCCTCACTGCTGTGCCAGAAAGGGGCTGAGAGCCAAACCCAGGTTTGAATAAAGACGCTTTGCTTTTGAATCGGAAAAGAAGTGGTGGATTATTGGGGACCCCGAACTCTGGGCATAACATTTGGGGGCTCGTCCAGGATTCCCAATATCCACGAGGGACCCTGATCTGGAGAGTCCGTCTGACCGCCGTGTCTGCATGTTGTCTGTTTCTTTTCTGTGTGTGAGCTCACTTCTGAAGTCTGTAGTGCCCGAAACGGTCTAGGTGGATGCACTGGTGGATCTCGGGCGGGAGGAGTCAGAGGATGCTCTGATTCTTCATGAGGGATGTGGAATACCCTCACACGAGGGACGTGGAATCTTCTCAAACCTCTGGGACAAAGTGGGTCGCTCCTACTGGTTGGCGCACGGCCATCGTCCAGTTTTCAGTTTTGTTGTTTCCACGGGATCGGAAGGCTGCTTTTGGGTGTTTTTATCTGTTTGATCAGTTTTGTTTCTGCGGAGTTGGAAGACTTTCTTGGGGCCCTTTGTTTGGGTCTGTGTTTCTCTGTTTTATTCTGTGGACATTGGTTGATAATTATCTCTTTCTATTTCACTTGATTTGGGATGGACCTGCTGTGACAGAGTGCAAAAGTCTTTAGCAGCTGCTGCAATTCTTTTTCTGAGTTTTTGCTCTCTGTCAGAGATGGAATCAGCCCATTTAGCTAATAAAAATTCCTCTCTAAGTTTGTATAATTAATGGTTTCATTTTGTTCTGATTTGTGAATTTGCTATATTAAATTTTAAAGTCCTAGGCATGAATTTGTGACATTTCAAAGAACAAAGAACTTTTATTTATGGCTTTTTTATTTCTTTTGGTGGTTGGAGACTTCCAGGGACAGGGCTTACAGCTCTGCAGGGCAGAGAGACTACAGACCCTGCCCCTGCCTATGACATCATAGTCCAATGTGAGCCATCTAAGGCTGAACTAAGTTGGAGTTATTAATGTGCATTTTATTTTAGCATCTGTAACTGGATTAAAGATCTTTTCTTTCAGGTGGCCATCCAGGTTTCCAGTTCACAAGAAATCTCCCTACACACCCTTATCTTTCCAGGCTGACTCAGAGTCATTTTTCTCCACAGGTTGGACCTCAGGCTTGGAAAGGGAGCACTACTACAGTGGTTGTCTGTAGTTTTCTTTGAAACTCCGACTTTTCTCTTTCTCCCCTCTGTAGAAATTGTCTTCCTCAGACTCACAATAGGAAAGGGAGACAAGCAACTGGACTGGGGAATGGGAGGGAGGATGTTGGCAGTTAATCATAAAGCAGGGAGAGATAGTTTTTTTTTATTGATTTTGCTGGCTATTTATTGATATTCTCTGCAGGCATCCTTGTTTTTTTTTTTTTTTCTTATCTGAACTATGCTACTACAAAACACAATGGATCTTCTTCTGCTCCGTTTTCTTCTTTTTAACCCTTTTAATACACATAAAGGAAATTTCATTGCCCAATCTGGCAGGGTGGGATTACTGGATATTTCTTGAGCAGTGGCGGGATATCCAGCAAAGGAACTTTAAGCTCAGAAATTCTGGCTGTTCACTTGTTAGGAATCATAAAGGATTAAAGTTTTAAAGAATAAGGAATATTGAGTAGAAGGTATCAGACATGGTTATACATTTTTAAAGGACATAGAAAAAAGGTTTAAAGGCTAATTTGGAAGTCAAAATGTAATAAAGGATTGTGTATGTAATAAGAAAGAGAAGAAATGTTGTAAGGAAATCAAATAATACAGGCCAGTAAGCCAGGAAGAGTAAATAATTTGCATTTTGCCTCCCTAAACAGGGTAGTTATGCCAAAGTACCTATAGAGGGCTGCAGTATCATGTTTTAAAGATCCCAATCTGAACCCTGAACACTTGAAACTAATAAGCGTGCCACGGAGAAAGCCTGGTATCCTGCTTGTGAGCCCTGAAAATGACTGGCGCTGAAGTGTCAGGCCCATACCCTACCATCACTGGTGGTTGGTCAGAGTACAGGGGGGAGGGGAATCAGCCCCATCACTACTGGCCTTTCACCACTAGTGATCTCTATAATTGGAAAGCTCAGAATCCTAAGTGTTCTGAGAAGCTGGAGGGCTTATCGATTTGTTAGATTCTGTTCTTTTCACCCATCAGCCCACCTGTCAGCAGCTTTTGCAGGTCCTATTCACCACCAGGGAGAGGGAGAGGATACTCAATGAGGCCTGAAAGCTAGTCCCAGGCGTGGACGGGAACCCTAGCACCAACCGGGCTCAGATAGACACTTCCTTTCCCCTGACTAGACCTGAATGTGACTTCAACACGGCAGAAGGTAAGGAGAAGCTCCGGGTCCACCGCCAGACTCTAATGGGGGGTCTCCGCATGGCTGCTAGAAAGCCTACCAATTTGACCAAGGTAGGGAACATACAGCAGGAAAGGGATGAGCCTCTAGCTGCCTTCTTAGAATGGATCATGGAGGCATACTGCACTTACACCCCCTATGGACCCAGAAGTCCCTGAGAATAAGGCAGCTGTAGTCATGAGTTTTATAAACCAGTCAGCTGCAGACATCAGAAAGAAACTGCAGAAAATAGATAGATTTGGAGAAAAGAGTCTTTGGGACTTGATGGAAGTGGCCGAGAAAGTGTACAATAACCGGGAGTCCCCGCAAGATAGGCAAGCCCACGCCATGGCGGCTGCCAGTGACAAGCAGACCCGAAACCTGGACAAGATTCTGCTAGCCACTACCACAGAATCCCCTGAGGAGCGGACCCGCCGCCTTCGTCAGCTTGCAGATGACCAAGAAGAAGGTAAGGAGGCCGTCAGGGGTGGGAAAAAGAAGCTGCAGCAGAATCAGTGTATTTATTGCAAGGAGATAGGGCATTGGGCCCAAGAATATCCAAAGAAGGCCGGTGGGAAGGGAGGCAAGACTGACTGAGTGAGTCTTAGAGCTGGAAGAACTGAGCTATTAGGGGTGTCGGAGGTTCAGACCCCCTCCCCGAGCCCAGGGTAACTCTTAGAATGGAGTGGATCCCTGTTGACTTCCTTGTTGACACTGGAGCACAACATTCAGTCCTCCGCACACCGCAGGGGGAGCTATACAACAAGAAATCCTGGGTGCAAGGGGCAACTGGCATGAGTCAGTATTCATGGACTACCCGAAGAACAGTAGATCTAGGAATGGGCCGGGTATCCCATTCATTTATGGTAATACCAGAATGCCCCTACCCCCTATTAGGATGGGACTTGCTAACCAAGATTGGAGCCCAAATAACTTTCAGACAAGGGGGGCTCCAGGTCACTGATGGTAAAGGCCACACCATGCAGATTCTGAATCTGAGACTGGAGGATGAGTATCGTCTCCACCAGGGGTACCCCCAGTAGAAAGCACTGTGGACAGGTGGCTACAAGAATTCCCCACAGTTTGGGCAGAGATGGGGGGAGTTGGATTGGCTGCTCACAGGGCCCCAATCCTGGTGGAGCTAAAGCCTGGAGAAGGCCTAATAAGAGTCAAGCAGTATCCTATGTCCCAGGAGGCCCGGAAGGGAATCCAGCCTCACATCAGGAGACTACGAAGTCTAGGGGTACTAGTCCCCTGTCAATCTGCCTGGAACAGCCCCTCTTCTCCAGGTCAGAAAGTCTCACACCAATGACTATGGACTGGTGCAGGACCTCCGGGAAGTAAATAAGAGAGCCATGGATATACATACAACTGTTCCTAACCCATACACTCTCCTAAGTTCCTTGACACCCTCTAGAGTCTGGTATACTGTATTAGACTTGAAGGATGCCTTCTTCAGCCTGCCACTAGCGTCTCAAAGCCAACCCCTGTTTGCCTTTGAATGGCACGACATGGAGGAGGAATACAGTGGACAACTAACCTGGATGCGACTGCCCCAAGGGTTCAAGAATTTGTCTACCTTCTTCCACAAGGCACTGCACGAAGACCTCGGTGAGTACAGGATAGAGCACTCCACTCTCACCCTCCTTCAGTACATAGATGACATCTTGATTGCTGCCAATAGCGCCGAAGTCTGTGAGCAGGGGACTAGAGACCTGTTGGCCACCCTGGGGACCTTAGGGTATCGGGCCTCCGCAAAGAAAGCTCAAATATGCCAATAGAGGGTGAGTTACCTGGGATATATCCTGGAGGGTGGATAGCGGTGGTTATCAGATGCTAGAAAAGAAACTGTCCTGAAGATCCCTGCCTCCACCCCCCGAAGAGAAGTAAGGGAGTTCCTAGGGTTGGCTGGCTATTGCTGCCTCTGGATTCTGACAAATTGACCCTAGGACAGGAGATCTGGATTACAACCCCGAATGCCATTGAGGGGATCCTAAAATAGCCTAGCAATGCATATATGGCTCACTATCAAAGCTTGCTCCTCAACCTTCCTAGAGTGCGGTTCCATCCAACCCCTCTACCCTGCTGCCTGACCCTGACCTAGATGCCCCGCTACATGACTGTGCGGGAATCCCGGAGCAGGTGCATGGACTCCGGAAAGACTTGACTGACCGGCCCCTCCCTGATGCAGAGGCCACCTGGTTCACGGATGGAAGCAGCTTCATGCGAGATGGGTGCAGGTATGCAGGTGCAGCAGTGGTCACCGACACGGACACTGTATGGGCGGAGGCTCTGCCCCCTGGGACATCAGCTCAGCGAGCAGAACTCATTGCACTCACCAAGGCACTGACACTGGGGGCTGGGAAACAGCTTAACATCTACACAGATAGCCATTATGCATTTGCTACAGCTCATGTTCACGGGGCGATCTATCAGGAGAGAGGGCTATTGACACTGAAGGGATGGACAATAAAGAATAAATAGGAAATTCCTGACCTGCTTGCGGCTTTGTGGCTCCCCGCTAAGCTAGCCATTATCCACTGCCAAGGGCACCAGAAGGCAGATGACCCAGTGGCAAGAAGTAACCAAAAGGCTGATCAGGCAGCCAAAGCAGCGGCCTTCACTTTGGTCCCTACCATGGCCTTACAACTACCAGACCCTCGGGACCCAGTCTTGCCAGATCAGCCTGGGTATTCTCAGGAAGAGCTGCAGCGGATCAGGAGGCTTCCCCACGTCCAGGAAATTAAAGGACGGTGGTACACACCAAACCAGGAGCTCATACTACCGGACTGGCTTGGGTTACAGTGTTAGAACGCATGCACTGGTCCACTCACCTGGGGGCACGAAAATTAAAGGAATTAATCCGACACATCAGAATTAAGACCCACCAACAGGACATCAAAATTGAACAGGTTGTATCCACCTGCAAGACCTGTCAACTCACAAACGTGAGAACCAGGCCAACAGAAAAAGGAACCCGGCCCAGAGGAACCAAGCCTGGAGCACAATGGGAAGTCGACTTCACTGAAATTAAACCAGGAAAGTATGGCTATAAATATCTTTTAATATTTGTAGATACCTTCTCTGGATGGGTAGGAGCATACCCAACTAAGCATGAAACAGCTTCAGATGGTAGCTTAGAGGCTGCTGGAAGACATCTTGCCCAGGTACGGTTTTCCCACTGTGATAGGGTCAGACAATGGATCAGCCTTTGTCTCCCAGGTAACACAGGCAGTGGCCAAGGCCATTGAGGCAAATTGGAAATTAAGTTGTGTTTATAGGCCCCAAAGTTCAGGGCATGTAGAAAGAATAAATAGAAGTCTAAAAGAGACCCTTACCAAATTGACCATGGAGACTGGTGGGGACTGGGTGGCTCTCCTTCCATATGCCCTTAATCAGGTTAGGAACTCCCCCTACACCCTGGGTTTTACTCCTTATGAAATCATGTTTGGCTGGCCACCCCCTATTATCCCTAATCTTAAAGCCAAATTTCTTGCAGAATTTGAAAGTCAAGAACTGTTTCTTTCCTTGAGAGGGCTCCAGAGGACGCATGAGGACATTTGGCCACGCCTCCGCGCCATCTATGAAACTGGCCCAGCCCCGACTCATCAGCATAAGCCCGTGGACTAGGTCTATGTCAAGAGACATCACCGGGAGACCCTTGAGCCACGTTGGAAGGGTCCCTAAGTCGTAGTGCTGATGACCTTCACCGCCCTCAAAGTAGACTGTGTCACGACCTGGGTCCACCCACCACGGGGAACATGACCCAGAGTCAGACTTCACTGCCTGAGAGTTGTCAAGGAATCCATGGCCCTCGTAAGAGAGGGATAGCAGAAGTGTAGGCTAGAAGCGAGCGGTCTCAGTCTTGGTATGAATCACTGTTTACTTGGTCCCCATGGTTAACTACTCTTATTTCCACCCTCATTGGACCCCTTATGATCCTCTTAATGCTGTTAACTTTCGGTCCTTGTATTATTAACAAACTGGTCCAATTTGTCAAGGAATGCATAGGAGTAGTCCAATTAATGGTTACAAGCCCTGTACCGGCCTCTAGCAACAGAAGAGGCAGAAATGCATCCCGTCTCATGTTTGAGATGTGTGTCGCAAGACAAGGGGGGAATGAAAGGAAATGAACTCCCCTCCATCTTGTCCTATAGGGCTGGGCCCCCTGCCTAAACCCCCTCCCTTTTGTGGGAGGGGCCACAGGTGTGCCAGCAATGTCCTAGCTTCCCCGACCACCACCCAAATGGACCAATGAAGCTCCAGGAACACAGCGAGGGTCCTAATAAGGCTAAACCACAGAAAGACCCTAATTCAAGTGACCAATCTCTGTAACCCTTGTCACATTCCTAAGCACTCCCAATTATCCTACCCCATAAAACTCGTTATTCCTGCCTGGCTCGCTTTCTCACCTCACTGCTGCACCAGAAAGGGGCAAGAGCCAAACCCGGGTTTGAATAAAGACTCTTTGCTTTTGCATCAGAAAAGGCTCCTTAGTGGTGGATTATTGGGGACCCCGAACTCTGGTCATTACACTAGCCTTGATTTCTTAGTGAAGCCTCCAGGTAAGCAATACAAAAAATTCATAAATCCACAATTCAATACAATCTTTTTCATTTATAAAATATTCTCTTATATTTCTACAATTTTTATTCTTTATTTATAGCCCTTGGAACCTAATTTTTGTACACAATCCTTTCAAACTTCCCCCTTTAACTATCCTCTAGTGCATGCACCAGCTGGAACAATTGTTACTTTATACCTAATTACCATTTACATTATGTTCTTGTAAAATGGATTATTATAACTTCATTAATGTGAAAAGTAGATCCCATAACTCAGCCAAAAAATATAAGTACTTCCCCAGATCAATGTTAGGTGGATTATCTGTCTCTTCCATATGATTATACTTCCTCAAAGCTTTTGACTTTATTCTTATAGTAACAAGAATATAAATTCTGTACATTCTATCCATTAAACAAATATGTATTGAGTACCTACTATGTATCAGGCACTGTTTTAGATTTTTTGGACAATGCATTAATCAAGAGAGTAAAGAATATACCATCACTTGAGAAACTTACACTCTTTAGATGGCAGAGAGACAATAAATATCAAAAATAATAAATTATATAATTATAAATAATATGACAAAAGTAATAAATGCTCTGAAACAGAATTAAAAAGCAGAGACTGACTGATAAGAGGGAAGCAATAGATAGGGCTGGGCAGAGTACCAGCTTTTCTACCTAAAGTGGTCAGATTAGGCTTCTTTGAAAAAATGACATTGGAATAAAACATTTATATTTACCCTTAATCTCTTCTGTTGCTCACAACGTTACACCATGATTCACTAATAAGCATGTACTATATATTCTGTTAACTAAACTATTATATTTTCCTCTTTTGGTATAATAGATTTACTCTGATTTACCCTTTCACAAAGGGAGGTCATTTTAGCACATAAAGTCTACCTCTACAATAGTAATTAATCTGATACAGGATTCTCTCTCAGAACTATCCTTATAATGCACCTTTCATTGCCATGTTATGTGTGAAGTGGAATGATAAAACTCTCTTCAGTGCTCCTAAGCAAGAAATCAGCTGAAAGGCTTTAAGAAAGACCTATATCTTACACATTAGTGGTTCTCAAACTTCACCCTACATCATAACCTCCTGGAGGGCTTATTAAAACACAGATGGCTAGGCATCTAGGGGAGAGGTTCTGATTCAATAGGTAGGGGGTGGAACCTGAGAATTTGCATTTCTAACTATTTCCAGATAATGATAATCAAAGTACATTGAAAACCACTGCTTTGTATCAATCTTAGTAAAGTTATCATAATTTTCCAACTCAGTTGTGAAATGCTAATGAAACAAATATTCTCAGTCCTAATTTTATACAACTGAATTAAAGGATGTTATTTAAAATTTATTATTTTAATTTTTTATCTCTGCCAGGAAAGAAAGGGGAGGAAAAAACCCCTACATTTTTTCTAACTCTAATATCTGTCATATTATAACTCATAATATCTTCCAAAATAAATAAATCAAATATTTTTTTCAAGACCCAAACAATACCCTTACTTGGCTGAGAATTACACCATATTCCTAAATTTATAGCATTTATTTCTAAGATGTTCATAGTCATTCAAGCAGATTAGCTACAAACTCAGTAAACATTAACACTTCTCTTCCCTTCTTATATCAACTGTGGAAAATCCATTTTTGTGTGTGCATGTGTATAAAAAACTAAAGCACCCTAAATAAATGTAAATTCAGAGTTTATGGTAAGAAATCAGAAGAAAAAACTCCTTTTCAAGCACTAAAGACTCTGATTTAAAATTCTTCTATCTTGATCCCTAACCAATATGCTCTTCGAGAAAATAATTGTACCCCAAATTGATGGGAAAATTGAGAAATAACCAAATAACTAGAAGAAACGAGTGGTTTGGTGCTGCTTTCAGAAACCCAATGAAGTAAGGCTAGGATATCAAGTTATGTTTTGGATCAGCTATAAGAGTGTCTCAATTCCTCTTTGTAGAACAGAAGCCTCACCTGTAAATGTTTCTTAGGAATAAGTGAAGCACACTCCTATCACTACAAAAATAAGTGTTATGTGCTAGTACTTGTCAAGGTCTGCTGGATATGTCAGGAAGACAGCAGCCTGGGCAGTGGTTGACCAAAGAGTAAAGATTCAATTTCCTTGGTAAATTGATAATGCATACTTTTTAAAACCATACATATTCTCCAATATATAATGAAATGCTCATTATTATGTGTCAATTAATCATCCTCTTTAAATAAAAAAAATATTAGAACAAAAGCCAAAGATTTGTTTCAAAAGACACAGCCATCTATTTGCTAGTTAAATAAAAGTATTAACCCTAAGCTGTGTAACCTGGGTTACCCAAGCCACACTTCAGTACTAAGTGAAATAAGCTAGTCACAGAAAGACATGATCTCATGATCTCACTTATTTGTGGAATCTAATTTACAAAATTAATTCACCAACAAATAAGTCCAGAGACATGGATGCATGGAAGAGATTGACAGATCTCAGCGGGGAGGGATCTGTCAGGGATGGGAAGAGATAAACCAAATAACTTATATGCTTAGATGCATAGCCCATGGATACAGATAATAGTGTGGTAAAGGCCTAGGGCAGAGGGCAGGTGTGAGCTAGAAAGAGTCAAGGGGGATGGGGGGAGAGATGGCATATATAATACTTAAAATAATAAAGATTTAAAAATATAAAAATAAATTAAAATAGTATGTGAAGGCCATGGGGGTGGACAGGGGAGGGGCTGGATGGAGAGGTCAAAGAGCAGTGAATGGGGGTCATCTATAATACTATAAAAATTTAAAAGTATATACATATATTTAAAAATAAATATATAAACAAAAGGAATAATGACTAAATTTCACTGGCTTTGCTATTTAATTGATCTTCCCATAGACTCTCCAGCTTCCTGTAAAAAATCTTTTTTTAAATTAAATCTTTATTATTCATATTATTACATTTGTTTCTCTTTTTTCCCCTCCATAGGTCCCTTCCACCCAGCTTCCAACCCTCCCTCTAGCCTTACCTCCCTCCCGTTGACCCCATCCATAGGTGTATGATTTTTGTCCAGTCTCTCCCTGTATACCCCTCACTCCTTTCCCCTGTTGGTAAGCTTGAAGCTGTCCCAGAGGCTCCTTACATTATCTTCACATTTTTGGATTCTTTTTTCTTCTTGCTTTTCCAATTGAGTGTTTTCTGATTCTTTATATTTCAATTTTTTTACTTGATTCTTGCCTTTCTCTAGTCTGCTGTTAGGTCTCTGTATAATATTTTTTATTTCAGTCAGTGTATGTTTAATTTCTAGTTGGTCCTTTTCCATCTCTAGTTGGTTCTTTTTTATCTCCAGTTAGTTCTTTTTCAACTCCTCTTGGGTCTTAACTTTACCCAACTTTTCTAGGATATTCTTAAAAAACTTTATAAGCGTGGTTTTGAACTCTATATCCAGTTGTTTGTTTTCCTCCATTTCTTTTGTTTGTGATCCCTTCCCTTGTCTCAGCATTTTCACTATGCCAGGAGAACTTCTGTGTTAGATTCAGCCTTATGATACCAGACTTGCAAAACTGCAAAAGCCTCTCTGTTGAGCTTGGGATGGGTGGAGTCTCAGGGCTTAAAGGACCGCCTTGCCTTCCAGCCAGTCCCGCCCTCCATGACCCCCCAAGTCTCAGGTGACTGGGTAATCGCTGGATCAGTCCCTGTGCGTGTGCACACACTCTCTCTCTCAAGGTGCCTCTAGACTGCTGCCCTTCCAGCTCCCCTGTGCTCCAGGACCACAGGAGTCTGGGTCCCCAGGGTTTCGCTTGAAACCAGGGTTCAGTGGAGTTAGAAGAGATGCAGCTGGGAGGGTCTGTCTCCTGCCCACTCATTAAAGCCAGTAGCACAATCAACAGTAGGTCCTCAGCGCGCAGTGCTGTGCGCGCCACCAGACCTCTGCGACTCCCCTAAATCTCTGTGCACTTCTCCCTTTTAACAGTCCAAACTCCCCCAGTTTGAGTTTTGTCTGGATCTGGGGTTTAGTGTCGTAGGATAAGGGGTTCAATGTCATTTGGAGTCTCTGTCTCCCTCCCCCCAGAGAAAGCCAGACAGGTACTCCGACACCTGCTCTCTCCACGTGCACGGTCTCCGTACCTCAGCTTTTTGCAGTTCCTCTGGGTCTCTGTGAGACCCTCTCTTTCCTTCTAGTTGTAGAATTTCCACTCAGCCAGCTTTCCTGTAGTTCTGGATAATGTCCGTTCTGTCTTTTAGTTGTAGTTTTGAAATTGTTGTGCAAGGCAGCAGTGTAGGTGTTTACCTATGCTGCCATCTTGGATTTTCTCCTGTAAAAAATCTTAAATTATTTCAGAGATATTAGGAGTGGTCTCACTTCCATTCCTAAACTGACCCTGTCCATCAGCACATGAATCTGCCATTTTCCTTCTTTTCCACTCTGTCCATTGATTGCTCACTTCTCAGCCTCTGCTGCTGACTAAACTGCATGAAATCACTTCAGTCCTACCTGTAGTGTTCACATCAGTAAAGTCTAAGATTAACTTGAGTACTTTACTGTATGTAAAACACATTTGTGAGTGTAAGGTTTATGTATAACTGACACAAAAAATGATGGCTTGTCTAATGCAGTTTACTATTTCATTAAATGGCATAAAATGAGATTTATAATAAGCTGGGAAATGGGAAGGGAGAAAGCAAACAGACTTCAATGTGATATGGTTTCTGGAAAGTTATTGCCCAACTGTAAGTCTTTGCTCTCTTCTCCCCTTGGTGCAGCTAATTATCTATTAATTTCTATTTTTATAATTTTTATTTTATTATTTAAATATTACTTAAATATTATTTAAATATAGTATATATATATATCTTTTTTTTCCCATTGACCTTCACCTAGCCTCCCCTAACCCCTGTTGCATCCCCTCATCCCATCCCCGCTCCCCTATGTCTTGTGTCCATTGGTTGTGCTTATATGTATGCATACAAGTCCTTTGGTTGATCTCTTCTCCCCACTCTTCAACACTTCCCAGGCTTCCTGCTGTAATTTGCTGTCTATTCGATGCTTGACTGCCTCTGTATCTATCTTTTTTTCTCCAGGATATAATGTTCTTTATTTTCCATAAATGAGTGAGATCATGTGATATTTTTCTTTCATTGACTGGCTTGTTTTACTTAGCATAATGCTCTCCATTTCTATTCATGCTGCTGCAAATGGTAAGAATTCCTTCTTTTTTATACAGCGTAGTATTCCATTGTGTAGATGTACCATGGTTTTCTAATCACTCATCTGCTAATTTGTATATCCTCTTTCAAAAAGTGTCTATTTAGGTCCTTTGCCCATTTTATGATTGAATAGTTTAGCTTCCTTTTGTAAAGTTGTATGAGTTCCCTGTAAATTTTGAAGCTAAAACACTTAATTGAGATAGCATTGTCAAATAGGTTCTGCCATGCAGTGCACTTCCTTCTTGTTTTGTTGGTGGTTTCTTTTGCTGTACATAAGCTTTTTATTTTGATGTAGTCCCATTTGTTTATTTTCTCCTTAGTTTACATTGTCCTAGGAACTATATTGGTAAAGATATTGCTATGACATATGTCTGATAATTTGCTACCTAAGGAGTCTTTTAAAATTTTTATTGTTTTCCATCTTATGTTTAAATTCTTTTACCATTTGGAGTTTATTTTTGTGTATGGTGTAAGTTGGTGATCTAGTTTCATTTCTTTGCATGTATCTGTCCAATTTTCAGCACCATTTATTGAAGAGACTGTCTTAATACCATTGTATCATCTTACCTCCTTGGTCCAATATTAATTGAGGATAATGGCTTTGGGTCTATTTCTGGGTTCTCTGTTCTGTTTCATTGGTCAGCTCTTAATGTCCTTGTGCCAGTACCAGGCAGTTTTGAGAGCGGGGTTTGGTAATATAGTTTGATAACTGGTATTGTGATCCTTCCAACTTTGTTCTTTTTTTGCAGGATTGCTGTGGCTATTCGGGGTCATTTTTTATTCCAGATGAATTTTTGGAGAGTTTGCCCTAGGTCTGTGAAATATGCTATTGGTATTTTATTGGGGATTGCATTGACTCTATAAATTGCTTTGGGTAGTATGAACATTTTAATGATAGGCTTCTATCAATTCATGGACATAGTGTCTTCTCCCATTTGTTTATGTCTTCCTCTATCTCTTTTTTTAATGTCCTATAGGTTCCAAGTACAAGTCTTTTACCTCCTTTCTTAAGTTTATTCCTAGGGATCTTTTTATTTTTTATTTTTTTTGGTGCAATAATAAATGGGATTATTTTTTTAGTTTCACTTTCTGTGAATTCATTATTATTATTATGTGAAAAATTAAAAATTGAATTCTATTCGACTCAGTAACCTCACTTCAGGGAATTTATTGCAAGAAAGCAGAAACACCAATCAGAAAGGACATCTACATCCCTATGTTCATAGCAGCACAATTTACAATAGCTAAAATTTGAAAATAGCAGATGACTGGATTAAAAAGCTGTGGTACATCTACACAATGGAATATTATGGTGATCTAAAAAAAAGAGAAACTTTTGATTAGAGTATTACATATATGTCCTTATCCCCCCCATTCAATAAAGAAAAAATAAAAAAAAATACATTTTAAAATTTAAAAAAAAGAAGGAACCTTTACCATTTGCAACTACATAGACAGATGTGGAGAGCATTATGCTAAGGAAATAAGCTAGTCAGAGAAAGATAAATATCACATGATCTCATTCATTTGTAGAATATAATGAACAACATATACTGAGGAACAAAAATAGAAGCAGAGACAAAGAAACCATCCATTCTCAGAGAGAAGGCAGGAAATGTTGGAAGAGGGGTAAAAATTCAAAGGACTTGCATGCATGTATGCATCATAGCATAAGCAATGGACATGGGTATTGGGGATGTAGGGGCTTGTCCTGGGGGATAGGAGAGAGGGGAGATTTAATCAGGGAAAAAGAAAACATGTAATATTTTAAACAATAAAAAAAAGAGAAAAAAAGCCTAATAACCTGCTACCTTTAACCACTACTCTCCTAAAGGGCTAAAACTACCACCCAAGAATTAAATATTCAGCCAAGATGTCATTCACTTAAAAGAGGAAGTCAAATATTTTCATTTTGGCAAAACACACACACACACACACAAAAAACAACAACAACAACAACAACAACAACAACCAAACAACAAAAAACCTAAACAAAATATTAACAAACTAAAGTTAACAATATATATATTTTAAAAACTATGCATCATGACCAAAATGGACTTATAACAGGTATGTAAGACTAGTTCAAGATTTGAAAATTAACTATTATAATCTACCATATTAATAACTGGAGAAGAAAAAAAAGAATTTGGAAAATCCAATACTCATTTATGATAACAACTTTTAGCAAACTAATAATAATGACGACCTTCTTCATCTTGATATGAACATCTAATTAATCCAACAGCTTATCTCATACTTAATGGTGAGAAACTAAATATTTCCCCCCTAAGATAAGAAACAAAAGACATTTCACTAGGGAACATTGTCTCAATTCCTTGAGGTTCTGCTTCCCAGCATATGTTGACAGTTTGGCTCAAATAAACTCACAAAAATTCTTTACAGATTTCAATGTTTTTTTTACGTTAACATTACTTGGTGTAGTCATGGCAGAGTTCCAAAGAAGTTCACCCAGGATCATCCCTTAGACTTAGACTCGGTGCTAGGATCCAGCAAAGGGCCCATTGAACCTGCTGGTTCTCTGCCCATTGGGTGAACCTGGGTGAGTTGTCTCGTGGATCCAGGACCTTCCCTTGCTTTGACAGAGGGTCTGACTTTATTTGAGCTGCGTTTTAAAATCCTCAATATGTAACCAGAGTTGACAGGACCCCAGGTTAAGAGTTGACAGAACCCAGGCTAAGGCAGGACTGGAAGAAAAAAAATGGGTGTCTGTTTTTGATTTTGGCTTTTCAATTGGAATTGTTGAGAGTCTGAGCAAAAATAACCTTCACTGTATAAATGAGCTGAACTCATTCAGCTCCTAAGATAAAGAAGCAACATTTTTTTTTTTTTTAAGAATAGTCCAATTCTGGAGTGACTAATAGTCCAGTTCTTAGGTGACTAAGAATCTTTGTGGAGGTGTCAGAAATGCAGGAGCCCCAAATGGAAGTCCCGACGCAACTATAATTAACTAAATGGCTAACCTAGGAGGCCACGATAAAGCTTGGTCTGCCTGGGCCCCACACCTTTTCTGTTGTTTTAGTCAGCTGCAGAAGAAACTGAGGCAAATTTGACCCACTACATAACATGACTAGAAAGTTTACTCAGATTACAGATACCCAAAAGTAAAAAATTAACATGGGAAATTGTGCCTCCAAGGCCAGAAGCTCCCAAGATGTCAGCCCTCATTTCTGGGTCAAATGGGAGTTTTTTGATTTTAGTTTTTTGAGGAAATTCCATACTGTTCTCCACAGTGGCTGCACCAGTTTGCATTCCCATCAGCAGTGCACGAAGGTTCCTTTTTCTCTGCATCCTCCCCAATACTTGTTATTTGTTGATTTATTGATGATAGCCATTCTGACAGGTGTGAGATGGTACTGCATTGTCATTTTGATTTGCATCCCTCGGATAATTGGTGACTTTGAGCATGTTTTCATGTGTCTCTTGGACTTCCTTCTGTCTTCTTTTGAAAAGATTCTATTTAGGACCACTGCCCATTATTTATTTGGATCATTTATCTTCCTTTTATTAAGTTGTATAAGTTGCCTGTAGATGTTAGAGATTAAACCTTTATCAGTGATAACATTTGCAAATATGTTTTCCTATACAGTGGGTTTTTTTGTTGATTTATTGGTGGTTTCTTTTCATGAGAAAAAGCTTTTTATTTTGATGTAGTCCCATTTGTTTATTTTCAATTTAGCATCCATTGCCCTAGGAGCAGTATCAGTGAAGAAGTTCCTTCAGTATGTCTGAGGTTTTGCTACCTATGGATTCCTTTAGTATTTTTATAGTTTCCCATCTTATGTTTAAGTCTTGTATTCATTTTGAGTTTATTTTTGTGTATGGTGTATGTTGGTAGTCTAGTTTCATTTTTTTTTTGCATGTATCTGTCCAATTTTCCCAACATCATTTATTGAAGAGATTGTCTTGATTCCATTGTATGTTCATGCCTCCTTTGTCAAATATTAGTTGAGCATAGTGGTTTGGGTCAATATCTGGATTCTCTATTCTATTCCATTGAACTTTATGTCTGTTGTTATGTCAGTATCTGGCTGTTTTGAGAACAGTGGCTTTGTTAAACAGCTTGAAATCTGGTATTGAGATCCCACCTACTTATTCTTCTTTCTTGAGATTGCTGTGGCTATTCAGGATCTTTTTTTTATTCCAGATAAATGTTGGGAGAGTTAATTCTAGGTCTGTGAAATATGCAGTTGGTATTTTAATGAGGGGGTGCATCGAACCTATAGATAACTTTAGATAGTATAGATATTTTAATGATGTTGATTCTACCAATCCATGAACAAGGTATGTTCTTCCATCTGTTTACATCTTCCTCTATTACCTTGTCCAGTCTCCTGTAGTTTTCCATGTATAGGTCTTTTATCTCCTTAGTTATGTTTATTACTAGGTATCTTAATTTTTTTGGTGTGATGGTAAATAGGATTGCTTTTTTAGTCTTACTTTCTGTAAGTTCACTATGCCATATATTTCTTGGCATTAATTTTGTTTACTGCTACATTGACAAATTCATTTATTAAATCCATTAGGTTTTGATGGAGTCTTCCAGGTTTTTTATGTACAATATCATGCCATCTGCAAATAAGGACAGCTTTACTTCTTCTTTTCCAATTTGAATGCCTTTTATTTCTTCTTCTTGATTAATTGCAATGGCTAATACCTCCAGTACTATGTCTAACAGGAATGGTGAGAGTGGGCATCCCTGTCTTGTTCCTGTTCTTAGGGGAAATGGTTTTAGTTTTTGTCCATTGAGTATGATATTAGCTGTGAGTTCATCATATATAGCTTTTATTATGTTGAGGTATGATCCTTCTATTCCCACCTTTTTCAAAGTTTTTATCAAGAAAGGGTGTTGGATTTTGTCAAATGTTTTTTCTGTATCAATTGATATGACTATGTGATTTTTATCTGTCAATTTGTTTGTGTGATGTATCACATTTATTGATTTGTGGATATTGTACCATCCTTGCATTCTTGGGATAAATCCTACTTGGTCATAGTGTATGATCTTTCTGATGTACTGCTGAATCTGATTTGCTAGAATTTTGTTGCAGATTTTGGCATCTCTGTTCATGAGGGATATTGGCCTATAATTCCTTTTTTTTAAATTAAATCTTTATTATTCAGATTATTACATTTGTTTCTCTTTTTTCCCCTCCATAGCACCCCTCCACCCAGCTCCCACCCCTCCCTCTGCCCTTAGCTCCCTCCCATTGATCTCATCCATAGGTGTATGATTTTTGTCCAGTCTCTCCCTGTACACCCCTCACCCCTTCCCCCCTGAGAATTATCAGTCCACTCCCTTTCTGTGCTCCTGATTCTATTATATTCACCAGTTTATTCTGTTGATCAAATTTTTAATTCACTTAATTTTTAGATTCACTTGTTGATAGATATGTATTTGTTGTTCATAATTTTTTGGCTTTTACCTTTTTCTTCTTCCTCTTCTAAAAGAGTACCTTTCAGCATTTCATATAATACTGGTTTGGAGTAGATGAACTCCTTTAGCTTTTTCTTATCTGTGAAGCTCTTTATCTGCCCTTCAATTCTGAATGTTAGCTTTGCTGGATAGATTATTCTTGGTTGTAGGTTCTTGCTATTCATCACGTTGAATGTTTCTTGCCACTCCCGTCTGACCTGCATCGTTTCTGTTGAGAAATCAGCTGACAGTTGTATGGGTGCTCCCTTGTAGGTAATGAACTGTTTTTCTCTTGCTGCTTTTAATATTCTCTCTTTGTCTTTTGCTCTTGGCATTGTAATTATGATGTGTCTTGGTGTAGTCACCTTTGGATGCCTGTTGTTTGGGGTTCTGTGTGCTTCCAGGACTTGTAAGTCTATTTCTTTTTACCAGATGTGGGAAGTTTTCAGTCATTATTTCTTTAAATCGTCTATAATTCCCTTTTATTGTGTTGTCTTTATCTGGTTTTGGTATTAGGGTGATTCTGGCTTCATAGAAAGAGCTTAGAAGTGTTCCTTCTCCTTTAATTTTTTGGAATAGTCTGCGGAGGATAGATTTTAATTCTTCCTTGAATGTTCGGTCATACTCTCTTGTAAAGATGTCTGGCACTTGGCTTGTGTTTTCTGGAAGCTTTCCAATGACAGCTTCGATTTCTTCCATAGTTATTGGCCTAATGAGATATTTAGATTCTTCCTGATTGAGTTTTGCAAGGTTATATTTTTCTGGGAATATGTCCATTTTCTCCAGGTTGTCCAGTTTGTTGGAATAGAGTTGTCCATAGTATTTTTTAGCAATCCTTTGTATTTTGGTGAGGTCTGTTGTTATTTCTTTTTTCATTTCTGATTTTTGTCTACTTGGGTTCTCTCTCTTTGCTTCTTGGTGAGCCTGGCTAGAGGTTCATTAATCTTGTTTATCCTTTTGAAGAACCAGTTATTGATTTTATTATTCTTTTGTATTGTATCATTGGTCTCCAATTCATTTATCTCCACTCTTATCTTTATTATTGTCTTCTGCTTATACTGGGCTCTTTTTTGTTGATCTCTTTGTAACTCTTTGAGTTATAGGTTTAGGTAATTTATTACCATTGTTTCTTTCTTTTTTTTTTTTTCAGTAGGCTTGTAGAGCTATGAACTTCTCTCTCAAGACTGCTTTCACTGTGTCCCATAGATTTTGGATTGTTGTGTTTTCATTGTCATTTGTTGCTATGATGTTTTTTATTTCTCCCTTGTTCTCTCTGATAACCCAATCATTGTTTAAAGCATGTTGTTTAGTTTCCATATGTTTAATTTCTTTGGATTGTTTTTCTTGTAGTTCATTTCCAGTTTCATGCCACTGTGATCTGAGAAGATGCTTGATATGATTTCTATCTTCTTGAATTTGAAGAGACTTTGCCTATGACCCAACATTTTAAAATGACCCATGTGCATTTGAGAGGAATGTATATTCTGTAGCTTTGGGGTAAAATGTTCTGAAGATGTCAATTAATTCCATTAGGTCTAGTGAATTATTTAGGATTGATGTCTCTGTGCGGATTTTTTGTTTAGAGGATTTGTCCAATGGTAATAATAGGATATTAAAGTCTCCTACTATAAGTATATTGATTTCAATCTCTCCCTTGATATTCTCCAGGAGATTTTTTATGTATTTGGATGTTCCTGTATTGGGTGCATATATGTTTACCAGAGTTATTTCTTCTTGTTGGATTGTTTACTTTAGTATTATAAATTGACCTTCCTTATCTCTTGTTATGTCCTTCACTTTGAGATCAAATTTGTCAGATATAAGTATTGCTACTCAAGCTTTTTTTTTTCACTTCCATTTGCCTGAAAAATCTTTTTTTATCCCTTCTCCCTAGGTCTGTGTGCATTTTTTTTTCTGAGGTGGATTTCTTGTAGACAGCATATATGGGTCCTGTTTTCTTATCCAATCTGTTGCCCTATGTCTTTTGATTGGAGCATTTACTTATTTATATTTAAAGTTATTATTGATAGGGACTTACTTGTCCCCTATTATTCTTTACCACTGTGTTCCTTCTTTGCTTCCTCTTTCTTTCTTTCTTTCTTTCTTTCTTTCTTTCTTTCTTTCTTTCTTTCTTTCTTT